>JADMNI010000003.1:4205000-4532326 GCA_016097105.2 Sporothrix variecibatus
GCTCGCCACTATGCGCGGCCGCCGGGAGCTGGCCCCAACGGCGACTGGTCGCCATCGTACGCCACGTTGCGCATGCCCCCACCCGAACAGCCCTTTACCGACGACATGCAAGACCTCCAGTCCCGCGGCAAAGACCCGTACCAATACACTCGCCGCGACGAGCCCTACTACGAAGATCGCATCGCCAGCTTGCGCGCCCTGGAAAGTCGCGGCCAATCGGCCGCCGGCGCCGCGCCCATCCACCACCTGTCGCCGCACTATGTACGGGCGCCCTCACCGGGGCCACCACAGCTGCGCGCCGAGGATGCGCCGCTCGACGACTTTGCCAACCTGGAGCGGCGGCGGCATGCGACGACCGTACTCGACAGTCCCGAGCTGCTGATGATGTATGCTCAAAGTTTGAATGATGTAGGTCCCGTATGCACTCCTTGACAACTGGTTCCCCGCTGACAGTGTAGTCCATCCCTGCTGTGCGAATGACGTTTATGCGCATCATGTGCGGTTACGACCGGGACACGATGCTTTCGCCGACGGTAGTTGATTCGATGGGGTCGTCGTCTTCGCCGTATGACAGCAGCGGCATGGGCAGACGGCGGCAGCCGAACGCTGCCGGCAGTGGCGGTGACGGTGGCGGCAGCAGCAGCAGCAGTCGCAAGAAGAGGCAGTAATTGACTGGCTGGCCTTCTTTTTTTTTTTTTTTTTTTTGTTTATGAAATGTTCTCAACTTGTTTCAGTTTGATACCCCAAGAGAAAGAGGAGGGAAAACACAACAGTTTGGCCATCGATAGATCGATCTTGGTGTCACCACTTTGCTTTATGTTTACGAATGGAGTCATAGTACCCCTACGCAGTTTCTTGTTCTCTGTTCCTTATGATAGTCGATATTTATGATTAATGTCCATATTAATATTCATAGCTATTTGACTTTAAGTTTGTGTGTACATGTTACCAGAAACATGACCAAATATATGTAAACGTACTTCGTCTTCCTTCTCCAGCTTTGTCTATATATATGGTCTGTGTGTGTCTGTGGTCTGTAGATGCCCCAGAAAGGGTGAATTTAAACAAGATAGAAAATATGCAACCAAGCCATGATAACCCATGATACCCGCATAAATCATTAAAATATGAATGTGAAAAGTCAAAAATAAAACGCTGCAAATAATGACAAGTCCTTGCCCTAAAGATCACGCATACCGGGGCGCTTGGAATGACCTTGGCGCCCATTGTGGCTGCTGCTGCTGTGGAGGAGGACCTCCTGGTCGGTTGTTGTAAGGCTCGGACTGATATTGAGGCGGCGGTCCTCCTCCACCATAACCGCTCGCTCTCCATTGACCCACCGATGGTGGCAGGCTGGGACTTGGCGTGGCCGAGTTGCTTCTGTTGTTGCTGTGAAAGCTCTGTTGCGGATGTGGAGGAAGTTGGGCAGCATTGATGTTGTTGACGGACTCGGCGCTGGCGGCTTCTTTGTCCGTGTTGGCGCCGTTCGCATTCTTGGATTTCCAGAACGCCCAGCGGGAGCGTGGCGTTTCGGCGGCTGGCGGCGGCACATTCCGGGCCGCATAAGCCCCGGCACCAGCAGCACCACCAACAGCAGGGCCCATCGGCCCCGGTCCGCCGGCATTGGTGTGCTTCGACAGCCTCTTGCCGCCCAGACCGAACCAGCCAGGCGAGCGCGGCTGCACGGGCGGCGGCGGCATGCCCATCCGAGCCAATTCGCGCAGGTGCCGACGACGACGGCGTCTCTTGGCGATCGAATACACACAACCCGACAAGGCCAAGAACACGAGGATACCGACAACGACGGACACGGGGATCACAATATCGAGGTTGCTCCGGAACAGCTCTGCAATTTCTTTCGAGAGAGAAATATCCAGGCAGTTGCCGTTGCTGCAGTGGCCACCGCCCTGGCAAGGGGTGCCGTCCAAAAAGTTTTGGTTCATGGACAAACACGTGTTGGCGCCGAACTCGGGGGAGGCGCAGCTCAGCTGGCAGCCCTGTGAGCTACATGCGTAGGTGTCGTTGCCCGTCGTCAGGGAACCCATCAAAGTCTTGCACTGGAGATCGCGCGATGTGCACTGACCTGAGGCACAGGTGAGGCCCGAACCGGATGAGCCGCATGTCGTGCCGTCGGGCGAGGTGATGTCCGCAGGGCACGATGCGCTGGTGCCCGAACAGGTCTCGGCCGGGTCGCAGGATCCCGTGCTGGGCCGGCAGACCTGGCCAGAACTGGCAAGCTGGCATGTCGATGTGCAGCACTCGTCGTTGGAAGGATCACACAATGCATTGGCGGTGAACTTGCACGTCGTTGGGTCACAGCAGCTGTTGGTTCCGCATCCCTCAGTACCGCCGCAGTCGCACTCTTCATTGGCTTCGACAATGCCGTTGCCGCATTCGCTATTGGTGACGGTGACGACGTCCTTGTTGTTGCTGAGACACGTGGACTTGACGCTGTTGCGGCCCATGGCCGAGCAAATGTTGCCCATGGTGCACGACGAGAACTGGGTGATGCCACTTCCCGTGCTCGGGTTCATGATGAAGGCGCCGTTGGCGTTGCAGTCCGAGGCACTGAGCGGGCAGCACTGCTGCTTGGTCACAGTACCATCGGCGCACGTCTGGGCAGTGCAGTCGTGCACGGCACCAAACGTGTGCCCAATTTCGTGGGCCATGACCTGCCACTCTGTCGACGTCCGGACGACGACGTTGGTGGCAGCAATGGTCTCGTTAGACCCATCAGACTGCGAGCCCGGTACACACAACTGGCCGAGCCAGGCCAGGCCGACGGCCGAGTCGGTGGCACATGTGCTCAGCAGCATCCAAAAGGCGTTGGTGTCGTTGGCAGACTCACCGCGCCACTTGGAGAAGAGATTCAGGCGGTCGGTAATGCTGAGACCGCAGGCAGCGTTCCATGGTGTGGCAGATGTCGACGCATCACTCGGACAACTGTTGTTCTGGATGACAAGGCGTTGGATACCCAGCGAGATGTTAAAGGTGCTCTCGTAGACACGGGACGCCGAGTTGACTTGTGCCACAATATTGTCGGTCGTGTTGTCCTTGAGGAGGCCCCAGTAATTGCAGTCGGCAGCAACACCCATGAGAGCCACCTTGCGCGTTGCCGGGCAGCCCGACGGGTTGCCAATGGTCGATGCGAGGTTGACACCGCCCGAGTTGCCGCCCGTGTCGCCGTTGCCGTCGATCTGGCGCCCAAACAGCCACCGAGCACCGGACACGACGGGGTTGGCCTCGCGCTTGATGATATCGCTGCGGCGGTCGACGTCCATGCCGGTATAGATGGGGTGCAGGTCGTCCCGGTTGAATAGCAGGCCGTCAGAGACACACCCTTCAGCGAGGAGGCTTCTGCCGTCGATCGACTCGTTTCCAGTAGCTGGTGTCGTTGTATCAAAACCCCGCTGGATCATACGGCGCTTGAGTTCCACGTCGAACATAGCCGCGTCGGGCAGGATATCTGAGTCGCGCCACACGACCATGTAGTCTTCCGTCTCGTATTCGACTACCGGGTCGCCGGAAATCCGTGTGTTGATAAAATTGTGGATCGTCTGGATGTGGTGGTGGTCGCCGGCCAGATGGAAGGAGCCCTCAAAGATGGGACGGTCGCCGTCGACATGGACGTAGACGCTAGCATAGCCCGCATTGATCCAGTGGTTGTCGTTGATGTTGCCGTCGACGAGGCTGTGGCCGGTCTGCACGAAGGCATGACCCATGAAAACGCGGTGGTCGAGGGGGTTGATCTTCTCAATCGCAATGGTGCCGTCGGCGTTGACGTGGTGGATGGCGGCATCGTCGGCGAAGATGTTGTGGTTGGGTTCGAGGCGGAGACGAACAGGGAGGCGGCGGCCCGAGTCTTCCTGGTGTAGCGTCAGGGAGATTTGGAAATGGGATTGCGCGTGGACGCGGTGTGACGGCGCGTGGAGGATGGCATCTTCAACTCGGGCGATTGTTCGTAACGGATTTCGCGGTCGAGAGTCGGCATTCACGCCGGATATCAGACATGTGAGGGTGAGAAGTGTTGTGAAGAGGAGCGTGAGTGGTAAGGAGAATAACGATAAAAGGGAGACGGAGTGTCGTTGGGGGCCGGCAGAGAATGTTGCCGATGTGCCGTGGCCTCCTGGAGGCGGCCGCCATGGGCTCCGCATGGTTGATTTGCGGAAGGCGACGTAAGGGAGAGAGCGGCACTGCGCCGTCGGTTCCTGCTACCGAAGTGGTGTGTTGACCATTTGTTTACCGGGGTTTTTGGGGATGAGACTTTTGCTGTCGCGAAGCCAGAGACACAGAGACACGAGACCGAATATGGGACAATGCGGCGCGGGTTCGGGTTTGTCGTGACGCAATGAGGTCGTAATATAAACAAAGAGACGTTCACCTTTCGTCGTACGGTATATAATCGGTGAGATGATTCGTGGACGGCGTGAGATTCACACCGGGGCGCGTAAGATGGGATAGAAAAGGCGAGATGTCGATAACGCAAAGTATCAAACTGAGCGAAGAACAGAACAAAGTGCAGCGAACAAGGCGAAATAGAAAAGTCGAAAGACGAGAAAGAAGCCTCGGAGAAGGAGGGAGGCGATGCCGAGAGAGAGAGGTGACGTGGAACGGGCCTTGGCACCGGCAGCGGCGGGCGGTAAAAAGACGGTAGATGATGACAAGGAAAGAGAGTGAGAGGTAAGAAAAGAAGAGAAAAGGTTGTGTGAAAAGGGCGTCCGGCGTGGAGGAATGAGAAACTGAGGTCGAAACGTGGAGGGGAGCGACGTGAGGCTGGAGGTGATCGGAGGCCACAAAAAAAGCAGCGCTAAGCCGCTTGGCGGGCTGGGCGTGGTCGACAGAGAAGGAACGAGTGTGATGGAGGGCGTCCTGGCGTCATGGGGCACGGCGACGGTGAGAAGGAACGCCCGACAGACTTCTGTTGCTCTTTCCTTTTCTATCTTTCTTTCTGTACGTCGAACTTACTTTCTATTCTTGCAACCAACAGGGAAGTTGCGACTGAGACAAAGAAAACGGTCAAGAAAGACACAGGAACGAGAGACAAAAGAACAAAAGGGGCAGGAAGGTACGGTGGAGGGGAGCCAGCTACTGAGTACAAACAAAGCAAGAGCATAATTACGGCACGGTCTTTGGTCTTTGTTTGGTCTTTGGCGAGCCACCCTTTCTGCAAGTCCGTGAGTCTCTCCTTCCGCCTCTGCTTCCGCTCTTTGACAAACTGGTGGAGAGGGAAAGGGATTGTGAGAGGAAAACTCCGTGCAAACAGAAAGAAAGATGGAAACAATGGTTGGCCGGGCGGTGATGCCGAAACCTGCTTTTCTCGCTTTCCTCGGTGCAGCCTCCTTCTCACTTTTTTGACAGAATCCCTGTTTTGTCATACATTTCTTAAAGATTGTGGCAGGCAAAGCGTTCCTTCGCAGCCTCTTTTCATTCAGCATTGGTTTTTTATTTAGACTTTATTGTCGATTTGACTTTTTTTACTTTTTAACCATGTTTTTATGCTTGACCCTCTTTTCGTTCGGTATGGACTGCTTCTAACTTAGTAGCCTTTTCGTATTTTTATCGGGAATTCGTATTATTTTGAGTGGCTGATTTGAGGTGTGAGTGGGAAAGGGGACATGACTGAGAAAGGAAAGAACGAGGCGCGGCATTGTTTACTGTGCTGTGCTGGCGTGGGTCTTTTTTCCAGCGGGCTGGTGGAGCAGGACTATGCCTCTCATGCTTCTGAAAGGTCTGAAAATAGGTGATATATACGAGCCGACGATCCGTTCGCGCCCTGTCGTAGTGCAGGAGTCCCCAAGAGTTTCTACAGTTTGAGAAATTTTGAGAGATGGAAGGCACGCTCGCACGCCAGAAAGCCCCGAACAGAAGGCACGACACCTGCCAAGATAAAATGGGGCAAGTCAGCCCAGCCCGCCATTGCGCGTCATTTCTTGCTCTTTTGTCGAGAAGGAGGGGAGGCTGCAGTCTGTTCCTGCCTGTCATCCTTACCAATCCTTTCTTTCTGTTTTCTGCGCCAATCCGTAATTTTCAGGGCCTGAGCAACGCCTGCGGGTTATGTGCGACGTTTCAACAGGGTCGCTTTTTCCTTCTGTCCTACCCGTATCCACCGTTTAACTTCTCTGGACCCTTTTCGTCCCCTCCTATCATCTCATCATAGCCTGTGCTTTCTGTTGCACGGATAAAATGTCGAACCAGAGAGACGGGCCACAGCGCTTCCAAAGAAAGTAAAGAAAAGGCTAAACAGCCAAAATTACCAACAGCCAGTTATAATATAATAAACGGACAGCTCGTACATCGCGTATTGAGTAACAATTAGATGGCATCAAACCGTATATATTTTCATGTTTTTATGGTCCTACATACGTTCACAAACAAAAGATATCGTTGTGTTGTGGTATAGCTTCCACCGCCGGCCCAAAGATAAACTAACAAAAATCCCATAAAAAAGAAGGCAATGTAGAACGGGGGGTTGTAAAAAAAAATAACATCATGGCATGGGTAAAAGGAAGAATATAAACCAAATGAAACCCTCATCGTCAATTTGATCTCGCATTTATTTTTTGTTTGTTATTGTTTTTTTCGTTGCTCATTTTCTCTTAGCCTCGTGGGCAACGGCGATGATCTTCTCAACGACTGTCGGGTCGGACAGCGTAGTGATGTCACCAAGCTGGTCTTCCTCACCGGCCAGAATCTTGCGCAGAATACGGCGCATGATCTTGCCAGAGCGCGTCTTGGGCAGATCCGGCACAATGAAGACAGCCTTGGGTGCTGCGAAGGGACCAATGCTCTTGCGCACCTGTAGGATCAGCTCCTTGCGCAGGGCATCGTTGACCTCGTTGCCATCCTTGATGGCCACGAAAGCGTTGACGGCCTGGCCAGTCAGCTCATCGTGGACACCGACGACGGCCGACTCAGCAACAGCCGGGTGCTCAATGAGGGCAGCCTCAATCTCAGCCGTCGACAGACGGTGACCGCTGACGTTGACAACATCATCAACACGGCCGCGGATCCAGTAGAAACCCTCGTGGTCACGGCCGGCACCGTCGCCCGTGAAGTAGTATCCCTTGTAGACGTTCAGGTAGGTGTCAAGGTAGCGCTTGTGCGAGCCCCAGACCGTGCGGGCCATGCTGGGCCATGCCTGCTTGAAAGCAAGCACGCCCTCGACGTCGTTGCCGGCAATCTCGTCGCCGCTGACGGGGTCGATGATGGCGGGCTCGATTCCGAAGAAGGGGAGGGAAGCCGAACCGGGCTTGGTCGGCGTCACACCAGCAAGAGGGGTAATGACGTTGGAGCCGGTCTCGGTTTGCCAGTAGGTCTGCAGAAGTTAGTGGGCGGAAAATAATAATGTAAATGGTGAAAGGCGAAGAAGACAAAACTCACATCAACAACCTGGGCCTCCTCCTTGCCGACGGTCTCAAAGTACCACTTCCAGACCTCAGCGGCAATGGGCTCACCCACAGAGCCGAGCACACGCAGGTGCTTCATCTCGTGCTTAACGTACTGGTCACCAGCGCGCTTCAGCAGACGCAGGGCAGTCGGCGCAACGTAGAACTGTGTGACCTTGTGCTTCTCAATGATGTCCCAGTAGCGCGAGAAGTCGGGGTAGGCGGGCGTGCCCTCGAACACGACTGTGGCCACACCGAGCAGCAGCGGCGCGTAGACGACGTACGTGTGGCCAGTAATCCAACCCACGTCACCACCGCAGAAGTAGCGGTCGCCCTCGTGGATGTCGAAGACGTACTTGCCGGTCGCCGCAGCACCAACAAGGTAACCACCCGTGGTGTGCATGACACCCTTGGGCTTGCCCGTCGAGCCGGACGTGTACAGCAGGAACAAGGGGTCCTTCCGAGTTCATGGGCTCGGGGGCGATGTACGAGGGCCACTTCTCGACCTCCTCGTGCCACCACAGATCACGGCCCTTGGTGAAGGGAACATCGGCGCCGGTGCGCTTGTAGACGAGCACGTGGCGGACATCGGGGCACTGCTTGAGCGCATCATCGACAATCTTCTTGGTGCCAATCAGCTTGCCACCGCGCTTGCCCTCATCAGTGGTGATGACGACCTTGCACTCGGCATCGATCACACGGTCGCGCAGAGAATCGGACGAGAAACCGGCAAAGACGACAGAGTGGACGGCACCAATACGGGTGATGGCCAAAAAGGCAATCAGGGCCTCGGGAATCATGGGCAGGTAAATGGCAACAGCATCGCCCTTCTTGACACCCATCTGCTTCAGCACGTAGGCGGTCTTGCAAACCTCGCGCAGCAGCTCGCCGTAGGTCAGGTTACGGCCATCGTTGGGCTCGTCGGCCTCGTAGATGATAGCGACCCGGTTGGGGTCCTTGAAAGCATGGCGATCCACGCAGTTGTAGGAAGCGTTGAGCTGGCCCTCGAGGAACCAAGCGCAGTCGCCGTTCTCCAGAGAGCCGCTCTTGACTGTCTGGAAATCGCGCTGCCAGGTCAGCAGCTCGCGGGCTTGGCGGGCCCAGAACTTTTCCGGCTCCTTGATGGACTCCTGGTAAAGCGTCTCGTACTCCTCGATGCCTTTTACCGAACTGTTAGCCTTGCACAAAAGCGGTGTGGGGTTATGGTGGCATGGTGTGGCAGTAGGTGGCAGTAGTTTGCTCCGATAAGCGCAGATAACCAAGTGGCGACAGAAACGCGCCAATGCAACCAGTGCGTCGGGGTGAAGGGGTAGGAGGGGCTCGAAGGAAGAAGGGAAAAGGGGTGGAAGGACTCACTACCGAGATGAGGCTTTGATGGATGCTCTGTGCGGTTCCGCCAGTTAGCTTGAATTCTTTAAGGGTTGTCTTTGCAGCAGCTCCAATTTGCTGCTGCTGCTTTTGCAGTTTTTGGCAGTTTTTGCTTCTCCTGGTGCCATTGCTGCTGTCGCAAATCTCCGCCCGCCTTTCCGCTCGATCGGGACGGAGGAGCGGAGAGACGGAGGACTTGTTTCTGCGCAACTGCCCCTGAGCGCAAACCGGAGCTCACGATCGGCGCACAAAATTGGCCAGGAGCTGCTCGAGTCCTAGCTGCAGAGGCAGAGCAACAAAACAGCGCAGACTGGCACTTGGAGCGGACTCAATTGGGTCCAGAACTGGATTCATTGGATTCAGGGTGCAACGTACTGGCCAGCATCTTCTCCGGTGGGTCTGCGAATTAAAAAAAAACGTTGGGTTAGTGTTTATGGCGCTTTCAAATTGGCCTGACTGGCCCAACAAAATCTATGCTACCGCACTTCTTCCCAGACCTAACCGAGGCAAACAAAAACTTACGAAATGTGTCGACCTCATGGGCCTCAGCCACGACAGGGACCTTGGGCGGTGATGCAGTCATCGTGAACGGCGAAAGGGGGTGTTTTGAACGTGAAAAAAGACTTGGGCGCAAACGAAATGTCTGCGTCTTGCTGTTTTCTTTGCGACTCGTTGGAGACAGAGCCTTTGCTGAGTCGCGCGCTTTGAGCTAGTGCTGGCTAGGGTAAGTCGGCCAAACGGATTCCAAGAGACAGGCGACACGAGACGTCAGAAGCTCGAGGCAAGGTCGTTGGAGCTGCAGGCGAAGCAAAAATAGTTAGAAAAACCAAACAAAAGCAAACAGGCGCGTTTGGACCAGGCGTAGGAGCCAATGGCAGCTGGCCGAGAGCTCGGAGCATCGCGAAGTTCGACGGGCGCACCGTGGGGCAGTAGAGCGTGCGTACCTGTTGTTGCTGTTGCTGTTTGTGTGGTGAAGCACGAGGGGGGCAGCAGCAAAGTGAGAGAGGAGAGAGAAAAAAAAGCTGTATTGGTGGGGTAGTTGTAAAGATCAGCCTTGTCAGGGCCAGGGACCAGGAGAGGGTTGGAGGGGTGAGGGAGGTAATATGAAGATGTAGTAAAACAAAAGAGGAAGAAGAGAAGAGGTTCAAAAGAAGAAAGAGAAAGGAGAGGGGAAGGAGGAAGAGAAGAAGAAAAAGAAAAGGATACCAGCGCGGTGAAAGAAGGGGCGAGGAAGCCGTTAATAAGTCGAGGCCACGAGCAGCTGGCTGGTCAGCGGAAGAAACAGACAAGAGACGACTGCGCTGGAGACTGGAGACTGGTACTGGGTTGCGACCAGCGAAAGAGAGGGCCACCGAAGCCAGGGGAGCTTTTGGCTAGCACGACGGCACCCACACGTAGCGCAAGTGTGGAACGCCTATTCTGCGCCTCTTAGTGCACATCTCCAAGTACCCATGCTTGCGCCAGCCATATGGCGTACACTATCGGAGGACATTGAAAGTGGAGGACCCAGATGGCGCGGGGACGAGGAGAAGCAGCAACGGGCACCTGGGGAGACGAGGAACCGCCAGGACATGGCGGAGTAGGGGAAGGGAGCGAGACGGGGGAGAGGGATGTCGGGAGTCGCAGCCCTAAGCTCGCACAGGCAGAAAAGTGTGGAGGACGGCGGAGTATGGCGAATGGCTGCTGATGGGTGTTAGCTGGCTGGATGGACGGAAGGGAGGACGAGGGGTGGGAGGGGGATGCATTACGATGTATGGGTACTTTCGACTTACACGTTGCTGCAGGTAAGAGATTGGCAGGCCGTTGAGGATGAAGTTCGTGAGACTAGAGAATGTCGGTCAATCTCTGCTTGGTCCCCTTGGCCAGCAAAACGTGTAAGCACACAGTACCTGTACAAGTAGACTTGCAAGCCTCTCGTCTCGATGCTGTTCCTGATCGTTTTCGTCCTGCTTTGCTCTTTTAGTCCAGGCGTTTGAACGTGCTTCGTGTGGTTGCCGTCGTTGTTGTCACGTCGCAGTGCTGGCTTCTCCTGGCTTCTAAATTCTGCGAGCGCTGCAGCTGTACTAGACAAAAGGGTGCGTGCTTGATGCACACAGCATGTACCGTGACAAGGGCCTGGCGCTTTTGCTGGTCACAACACAACCCCTTTGGGATGGATTGGAGATTCCGTCCGCCCGACGTCGTTTCGGCGTCCTCGTCCCACCCTCCCGTCTGGATTGGCTGCCGCGGGGCTATCACCCAAGAGAACAACGTGTGCTTGAGTGTTCTTGAATGTGCTTGTTTCTGGCAATGGCTCAAATGACTTCTTTGGCTTTCTGGGCACCCGGTGACTGCGGGAAGTGCGGCCGTGTGCTAGTGAGAAAAGGGGGCGGGCAGGATGCACTTGGTGATTGTTGGTGTTGTTGGTGGCCATCATACGTTGTTTTTGGATTTTGGGTTTTTGGAGCAGTGGGGACAAGAGACACGGTGAAAATGGCCTCTAATATTCAGATGTGCACATCTTGAGGCAGGCGCGTTGCTCAAGAGGGAAGTCGCAAATGGACGTTCAACGTTCTCACGCACACAATACATGTGAGGGGCTTGACGAGCGCACCTGCCCTACAACTGCCCCGAGAACGCGAGGTTTTTCATCTCTTCACAGCAGGGCCTTCCTTCTTTGTCGCGACCACACTCCCCTCGTAGCCTTGGCGCATCACCATCTTTCATCGCTCTTTCCCAACACGCATAACCCCGCTCACACGAGGCAACCACGACCGCCAGACGCAGAGGTGTATCAATGGCTATTTCCCCTAACGGCAAAATGACGGCCGCGCATACCAAACCGCTGTTCGTGCCTTCCTTTTTCTTTGACGGGCCGGATATGGACAAGGCTCCTCGCATACATATATTGTATTCAGTATGCGTACACATAGGTATCTCACATATAAGTATCTCACAGCCACGATGCACTCTGCACTCTGCACTTTGTGTGGTTCACGACAGTATTTGCATCCCCGCAGGTCGACAGGGGGTCTCATTCTTCCTTCGGCGCATCTTTCGCCAACACGGGAAAAGACAATGATTTCGCTTGCTGACATTCTGCAGCACCCCTCTTCCAACCCTTTATTGTTTCGTTGCTTCGCTCTCCTTTCTTTTGCATATCCCATCTCGTCTATCTAAAGGAGCACTCGTCGTCAGGAGCGAGAACAACGTTATGGGCTCTACTCAGTATGGAGCAGAGTCCAGCCAAGAGACAACCTGAGATGTATTGCTCGGCGATTTATGGAGCATGTGAGTGAGCTTGTTTCTCCAGTGGAGAGAACGAGCAGGGCAGGAGGCAGGCAATCTTGAAAAGGGAGCAGGCGCAAACGACAAACCCCGCACTCGCTTCATGCTGCCCCGTCGCAAAAGTGATGTACACACTCGAGGTGAGCCTGTTTGCAGGGTAATAATACGACGTCCAAGGTACGGGGCCCCTTTTTTGAGAAGCAAACGTCGTGGTTGCCCCTCCAGAAACCGCTCAACAAGGCCGTTGCGCTGCTTGCTCTTGCCGCTGTCTTGCCTGCATCTCACGAACGCCGCTACCTCGAATTTCTTTGTCAATAAATGTACATCGAGCCACACTTTGTTGCTTTGTACCGGTACATTGTTTCTCCAGCGGTCGCGATACCTAAAATTCAAAATTTTAGATTTTTGGGGTTTGCTCATGTTCCCCCTCTCGCCTCGTCTGTTGTTAGTTCGCACGCAGTTCGTTGTCCGTTCCGCTCGCCTCTTAGATTCTGGCCTGTCTTCTTTGCTCCTTCCTGGGGTTTGTTGGCTGTAAGAAGCGCTGGGCCCACTTTTCGCCGACAACTGCAGTTGCCCCAGGTCCAATCGCTGGAACGGCTCAGCGACTGGCTCGCTCCTTCTTGTTCTTCTTGGCCTGTCTGGCCTGTCTCTTTGTCGCTTGGGCGACTGTTCCTTCCCTTCTTCCCTGCAGCCTGCACAGAAAGAAGGGTTTTAGTGTCATTTCGCTCTTTCTCTGCCCGGCCGCTTAAGATTTGAAGTGGTGGATGCTTTTCCCCAATCGGGCTAGTATCTTGGCCCGATCGACGGCCCTTTTTTGCTTCACTTCTTCTCTGCCTCCATCCACACACATCTCTCTCCAAAACCCACCCAGCCATCACACACGACATGCACGCGCCATCTCCCTCCCCCTCTCCGGCCGCATTTTAATGTGGTGCTCTCGCAAGGTATCATTTCTCCCCCTCGGTCGTAGACCCACCAAACAAGAAAAGAAGGCCAGTCTTCCTTGTGTCGGAGTTCAAAGTACGACTGCTCCGCCGCCAGAAAAGAAACAACACACAAAGACCCTTGCCACACGCCCGGTGCGACACACTGGAAGAATTTGGAGAGCAGGCAAGCCTTTTACGATACTAGCTTCATCCCCCTTGTTCTCTCCCTCCGACGTTTGGTCTGATTCGGTGTGGGGTCGAATGTTGCGGACAATGGGTGAACGGAGAAATGGCAGGCCGTAAGCCAACTCCAGAGAGAAAGAAGACTAAAACGGAGATTCAACAAGAGGGATAAAAACATCTTGTCCCGGGAGGTCGCTTGCTGGACAAGCGGCAGAAATCTGCGGAATTATTATTGCATGTATGCCATATTGCAACTGCATGCGCTTGAAAGAAGACGCAAAGACACAAAAAAGTGTGCGCCAACGAGAGCCGTCCCGTCTTTGTGTGCATATGTGCAGCGAGCAACCGTCAATGTGCTGTCACCGAATTCCATGGCGGCGGGCCACTGATGAGCTTTTTTTTCCCTTGCTTTTTTTCCTCTTTCTTTTCCAGACGTGACCGGTGACTTGCGTTGAATAGACAGAGTGGGCTGATGACGGATTTATGATCTTCGACCGGCCGGCCTCGCTGGATATACGACGTGCACATACACGCCAAACTGCGCCAAAAAAGACCAAAAGCCCTTGTATCCGTGTTCTACGACGGTACTCACCGACAGGGCTGCACAACACAGGGCTCGCGGGCTTGGTGTTCTGCAAGAGAGTTTGGCCAGGCCGTTGTTGCATTCCGGGCCCTCTTCGTTGTGCCGCATCTGCACGCACGTCGTACCTGGCCGGAAATGTACAACAGAAATGAAAAAATAAAAACAGAAAAAGGCTGTTGACCGAATTTACCCTGCGCATATTCTCATATCCTACCCTCTTCCAACAACCAGACACTTGTGCAACTCTGGAGGTCCGAGTTACAGCTTACGTCTCCCGCTCTGTGCGCTGCGTGTGCCCCTGGTATCTCACTTGTTGGGTAGGCTATCACAATATCACAATGCAAAAAAGCCAGGTCTGACGTCCCTTCGGAAATTCCGGCCAGTCGTTGTCGACCTAAAAGAAAATGTGTGCGTAGTAAGGCTCACGGATGTTCAACTAAAGAAATCAAAAGCAAAAAAGCAAAATCATAATAGCTCGTCTGAAAGGAGCTCCTCCGTAAAGGCTGAGGTCTAAGTGGACAGCCCTTTCTTGCTGGATTAGCCGAACACCGAACTATTTTGCCTTTCGGCACCATTCAAGCCCTTTTGAATGACAGCCGTACTAATCCAGACAGAGCATATTGGCTGGACAAATGGAGGCTGTTTCGATTAACCCCCAACACAAGATTGCAAAGATTTGGAGTCAAGTCGGCTAGTAAAGCGGCATCCACTTTGCACCATATTTACCTGCGTGCGATGGCGGCCGCAAGCATACGCAGTTATGGGACGATTGGGCGTGGGCAAAAAGCAAAAAGGATGCGTATTGTTCTAGAAGGATGAGCTATGAACGAATCCACTTCAAGCCGCACGTCCGCCCGAATGGGACAAATGGTACAGCATGTACACTTTGTCCTGCGGCCTGGCCCTTTTCTCTACTGTGTATTAATCGTAGTTCGACATCTAGCAATGTACGCTTGTTACAGATCTACCGCACGATATCCGAGTGCCGAACAAAAAAAATCATGAAATATGTTGTCCAGAGTAGAAAGAGGAAATTACCCAAACGGGCAAATATGACACGAGGCAGTCCCAACACTGAGGATCGAGGCTCCGTAGGACTTTTTTGGCCTTTTAATCGGTTCCGGAAATGGAAAAAGATGTGACCATGAGGTGGACGGGAATGGGAAGAAACGGGACTCGAGCTCGATATTTGAGCATCCAACCTATTCGTAAATGATGCTCATCCCGTGTTATTTTCATTATTCGATTCTCGTGCGCGTCCGCATGGAAAGATAAAACACGGAAAGCACACAAATACATGACAACGTCGGGGAAGATAACGGGACAAGACGCTTCTCGAACACCGTCGATTATGGCTGTTCTGAGAAACTCATGCAACACTCGGTAGATATTGGAATGTGTTGACATTACTGCCCGTTGTTTTCTCGTCATATCGGGAAGCATAGTGGTTTTTCCGATTGCACATGAATCTGCATATTAATACCAAGCCCGTGACTATTAAATACACTTCAGTGTGTGATACATTGAGCAAGCGGCAGTACACAGAGCAACACCAATGTTTCAATACACTTAAGAGACAGGAGAAAATACTAGAGATACGAGATACCTAGTAGATTGCTTGTTTCAGACACCAGACAAACTTTTAATTGCTGGCTTTCAAGGCAGAGACGGGTAGCAGAGAAGATCGCCGTGCCAGGCTCATTTTGGACCAAGCATCGTGTAAGGCTGCTGATGGCCGTCCCTCTTTGGCCACAACTTCTTACTGTGTGTCAAAAGTGTAATAAATAAAGTTGTGCTATATGTGAAGAAGTGTTGGCAGCGACCTCATATGTGGGTACTTGTATCTAACAAGACTACACGGGACTCGCCATGGTAACACGAGCCGATCATTTTAAGCAAATGTAAAAGAGACGAGTCCATGTAAGGTACAGTGCCTGCCTCGTCACCAGGCAAGATATGGAAAAGGTATGAAGACAGAAGAGGGGGATGTTGTATCCAAACAATGCCATGGGAAGAGGTCAGCATGCTGTTGTTGCCACTGACCATTGACCATTGACCACTGAGCGGCCCTGAGACCCTGAGGCTAGTCTTGAGACAGGAACCCCCAAATAAAATCTTCCGAACGGGCCATGGGCGAGTTAGAGACGATCGTATGTATCTGTACATTGGGTTTGGTGGTAGTGTGTTGGTATATTACTCCATACAGAAATGATGCGGACGCAGAGCCAAAAAATATGATAGGTGCTGTACAAAAACTCAAACACAATGCTTCCGGTCCCTGGTATCATCAAAGGCGTGTAGTGTAACTCGTTGGCCTCCAATGCGTGCCCTGCCCCTTCTCATTTTGCCGACCAATGTCTCTCGTTGGTAAGACTCTGTTGCACGCTGGTCCGGTATTCCTTGATCCGATTTGCTGTAGCAGCTATCTGAGCCACGAGGCCGTTCCTGTGATAGTGGAGACGAGGGCCCTTGCCACAGCCTGCCACTTACAGGTGCGGACACAAGAGCGTACCTAGAAGCGGACAGCGGAAGCCGTTTAGATACAAACTGAGGGGTCCATGCGGCAGTAGCGAGATATCACAGCCTCGTTGCTAAGTATCTCCATTCTTTTGATATCACATTCTTTTCCTTCCCGAAATTTTGTATTTGCTCATTCTCGTTGTTGCTCTCTGGTGCATCACATGTCCATGCTCATGAGATACATCTCGAATATCCGCATGAACTTGGCCACGAACGCTTCAAGGTGAAAGATGACCTTCGTGCCCGTCTTGATGCGGTGCTCGTAGAACGCCGACCAGCGGATCACTTCGGGCTTCAGGTCGTCATCGATCAGCTCCACCAGCTTGAACGTCAATGTCCGCAGGATAGTCGTCGGTGGGATGCAGTGTGTGAGCAGGTCGTAGAGCTTGGCCCGTACTTGCAGGATGCGCGCCGGTGTATGTTCGTCCATAATCTCCTTGGCGATGTGGCCGATGAGGGCTTCCCAGTCGGGTGGCGGATTGGTGTGTTGTCTGTGATTTTCTCGCTGCAGACCTCGTTAGTTACTTGTCAAGCATATTTTGCAGCTTCCCGTGGTGCGCGGAGGACCTACTTCTGTGCATGGACCGCCTCGTACATGAGCAGTGCTCGCCGCAGGTTGCGGCCACTGGACTCTGCAATCCGCTGGTGCAGCGCCGGCAGCACCGGCCAGCCCTCGCGCTTGCCTGACGCCGCCAGAACAGTGCAAATCTCCTCGTGTGTTGGTGCGGCCACGCGGACCAGTAGAGTACGCGACCGGATGGGCGCAATGATGTTGGCTGTCGATGTTGCCAGCAGGATGAGGCGCAGGTTGGGCGAGTACTTCTCCATTGTCCGACGCAGGGCGGCCTGGGCATCGCGGGTCAAGTGGTCAGCCTCGTTGATGACAACGACCTTGAAGCGCTGCTTTGCCGACTGGTCGACCTGCTGTGTCTGTGCCACCTCCTTCAACAGATCCTGCACCACAACCCTGTCATAGTTGCCCACATCCGAGGGCGTGATCTCGAGGTGGTACACGGAGGCGACAATATTGAACTCGAGCTTGCGGTTGCTGGTCGTCTGGAAAACACGGGCGTCGATCTTGATCTTCTCCACACCGGGACCGTATAGCTCCTTCAAGGTCGACACAATGCGTGTCTTCTTGCCGGCTCCGGATGGGCCGTAGACGAGGAGATGTGGAAAGTCGCCGCTTTGTGCCTGTTGGGACAGAGCAAACATATTGGTTAGTAAAAAAGCCCTAAAAGTGTTTTGGTCTTTAGTTTGTTCGAGAAACTCTTCCATCATATACATACCAAGGACCGTAACCGGTCTGTGAGTTCTGGGTGGTAGGTCAGGGCATCAAGTGACCGTGGCCGATGCTTGTCGACAATGAGAGCCATTGTGAGTGTATTTTGGGTTGCTTATGAGTGTTAGAGCTGATTGTGTATTGTGTGTCGGCGAATGAAGGTGGAAAAGTGTATAAGATGCGAAAATAGGCTGCAAATGTGGTGAGTTGCGATGGAACCTGGAGATGTTAAAGTGGCACATCAAGAAAAGCACGACGCGTCGCGGTCAGCAGCTAGGCAATTCCACTTAACGCGGTAGGGGTCCGTGCATATGCACGAGACAAGTCACGTGGTGATAAAAGGCTCGTCTCACTATCTATGATTAGATAATTTCACGTGTGGTATATTAACGCCGAAACATTTTTTTCTCACCCTAGATTGAAAAAAAGACCAGCCCCATCACGCACGTGACGGTTAGGGTTCCTCACCACAGGAAAATTGTCCCGCTTCTCCTGCTAGGAAGGTGGACTAGTTTTTTTTTTATGTCGAACTTTTCCCTTTCCCTCTGAAATCTTCCTCTCCCCTCTCGACATCGACACCTCTTTCGACAACCAACAACATCATCGCCCACCCTTTGTCGACAAAATGTGAGTTGCGGCTCCCTCGAACACAGGCAATCACTGTCTGCTTGCTCAACACTCGAGTTTCTGGAATTGCGGCGACTTTGCCGGCATCGAATTCGACGTCGTCGCCGTTGTCGCCGCTTTCCGCAACAGATCACCAAAAATGGATAATTACTGACAGACATCTTCAGGTCTCACCGCAAGTACGAGGCCCCTCGCCACGGTTCGCTCGCTTACCTTCCCCGGTACGATCTCTCCTCCCATCGACTCTTCTTTTCTCGACGAAGCGCGATTCCCTCTCGTCGACTTAGAACATCGATCGAAAGAACAAGGACGCAGCCGACATCGAACATCTCGGAACATGTGAACTAACAAATTTTACAGGAAGCGGAGTGCCAGCCACCGTGGTCGCGTCAAGTCGTAAGTGACCCCCGGGAGGATTTTTGTCTCAGAGGATGGAATGGACGACGAATGGTTGTCGTCGTCCCATCATCAAGACAGGGCAAAATTGCTAACGTTTTCCAAAAGCTTCCCCAAGGATGACCCGAAGAAGCCGGTCCACCTGACCGCCTCGCTCGGCTACAAGGCCGGTATGACCACGATCGTTCGCGACCTCGACCGCCCCGGTGCCAAGTCGCACAAGAAGGAAGTGGTGGAAGCTGTGACAATTATTGATACTCCTCCTGTGCGTACGACGCAGCCCGCTTGGCATTTGCAAATTGCTTTGGAAATGCGCCAATGGCTAACATCTTTTTCTCTAGATGATCGTCGTGGGCCTTGTTGGGTACATCGAGACCCCCGCGGCCTGCGGTCGCTTACTACTGTGTGGGCTGAGCATCTTGGTGACGAGCTGAAGCGCCGGTTCTACAAGAACTGGTACAAGAGCAAGAAGAAGGCTTTCACCAAGTACGCTAAGAAGCACTCCGAGTCCAAGGGCGCCTCCATCACCCGCGAGCTGGAGCGCATCCGCAAGTACTGCACGGTCGTCCGTGTCCTGGCCCACACCCAGATCCGCAAGACGCCCCTCAAGCAGAAGAAGGCTCACCTGATGGAGATCCAGGTCAACGGTGGCTCCATCGCCGACAAGGTTGAGTTCGGCCAGGGTCTGTTCGAGAAGCCCGTGTCCGTCGACACCATCTTCGAGCAGGACGAGGTCATCGACGTCATTGCCGTCACCAAGGGCCACGGTTTCACCGGTGTCACCGCCCGCTGGGGCACCAAGAAGCTGCCTCGCAAGACCCACAAGGGTCTGCGCAAGGTCGCCTGTATCGGTGCCTGGCACCCGGCCCACGTCCAGTGGACCGTTGCCCGTGCCGGTCAGGACGGTTACCACCACCGTACCTCTGTCAACCACAAGATCTACCGTGTTGGCAAGGGCGGTGCCGACGACAACGCCTCTACCCAGGTCGATGTCACCAAGAAGACCATCACTCCGTATGTTTTACTTACCCCGGCAGTTTTTTGGACTTGTTTCAAGTGTGTTCGTTGCTAACCCCTTCACAGCCTCGGTGGCTTCGTCCGCTACGGCGAGATCAACAACGACTTCGTCATGGTCAAGGGCTCCATCCCCGGTATCAAGAAGCGTGTCGTCACCCTCCGCAAGTCCCTCTTCACCCACACCTCCCGGAAGGCCCTCGAGAAGGTCAACCTCAAGTGGATCGACACCTCGTCCGAGTTCGGTCACGGTGCCTTCCAGACCCCGGCCGAGAAGCAGCAGGTCCAGGGTACCCTCAAGAAGGACCTGGTTGCCAGCTCATAAGCATTTTCATCAGAAATGGTGTAAGTTGTTTGACGAGTTTGGGCGCCGGTTCTTTTCGGGGTTTGTGTACAATGGATGGACGATTTAAAAGCAGCGGACAGGAAAATCGGGATGGGCATTGCGCTATTTATTTCATGTTTCTTCGTTTATCTGTTGTTTTGCTTGTTGGGAGAACGCTATGGGAGCTGTCATCTCTCCCAGGAACCAAAAAGAATGTTTCGCGAGGCGTTCTGGCCAGACCATTTGCAGTTCCCGTCCATTTCGGATACGCACTGACCACTGGCGCCGCGCGGAGCGGGGGATTAAAAAACTAAAAGAATGAGCAAAAACATTGAAAGATACTCCAAAACATTTTTAGTCCGTGCCAGTATGTCTATATTCGTGTAAAGTAATATGCCAAATGTGAAGCAATATGTTAAACAGACGAAATGCCGTTGTGTGTTCTGCCTTCCGTTCTGTAGTTCAGATTGTGTGTGGGGGTCACGCCTGTAATAGCCGATGCTGCTAGGGAAAGAAAGCTGTGTTGCGTCATGGCCACTCCTTCCCCAAAGTCGCGAAAATTGCCCCTCCATATCCAGGCTTCAGGGAAAGAGCAACCAAAGACAGCTGCCCGACTTGCCCACACACATTTGATCGTACCTTCCCGTCCATTACCTCCTTCCCCAATCTACGTATCACACCCCACGATCCAGGCAAATACTTAAAGCTGGCGTCCCCCCTGAGCCCCGACTTGGAAGCTTCGTCTTCAGAGCCACGACAAACCACACACATCTGAACAGACGCATCCCTCTCGCCCTTTTGCAACCACAAGCTATCTGCAAACCCCAGCGACAGCTCCAGAACGCATCTCCCGCACACACACAATCTCCCCTACCAACCCAACATCGCATTTCGCACTTTTCCACAACCTCCATCAAGATGTCTTCTGACGACGCCTACGCATCTTTCCTCGACAAGGCCAACGAGGACCCCAGCGCTGGCCGTGCGAAGACAAACAGTACCCATGCGAATGGAACCACCAATAGTGCCAATGATGTCCACGCGAGACAGGTCCCAGAGAGACTCGTCACGGCTGCAAAGGATCAGTTCTACGTTAGTGACTCGGACGAGCCTTGGGTGCCTGTGAGCTTCGACCTTGGCGATAAAACCAGCCTGCCCAACGAGGGTGAGTACATGCCCCCGTGTGATTGTATCTGTGAGAGAGCAGGCGCTGACACGGTGCAGACGACTTCATCAAGGCCGCGGGACTTAAGCAGTCCGCCGACGACATTACGATCCTCGACCCTGTGGACTGGGACTCGCAGGGCCAGTACAAGCCGCTGATTGACGAGCTCAGCGTGGAGTCCAAGGGCAACGATGTGCGCGTGTACCGCGTGCAGGTCGATGCGACACGAGTCGAGTATTGGCTGGTGTCGCAGCTCGACGGCAATCTGCTCGGCTACAAGGCCAAGGCGATTGAGAGCTAGACGGCGACAAGAGTCAAAACGAGATATCACCATTTTGCGAAGAGGGAGGATATGACGAGTGTACGAAAGGAAGAGGAGGAACAAACGAAACATGCATAAAATATTCAATGAAGAAATCGACATCATTTTTTACGTCTTGCTGCTTCCCCTGCGCCAATATGTCCCATCGCTGTGATACCGGCCTGCGAGAAAAACTGCCATGGACGGGGCTTCTCTATTGTTGGCGTTACACAGGCCTACGGTGCCCCATTAACGGCCTGCGAAAGCTTGTTATTGTTGAGTTTGGGAGCTAGAATCCGGGGCCGCGTGACCTATCTCATCACTTGGATACTCTGGCTAACCTGCTCATATATCGGATGAAATCCCAACAAGTTCTCCATCCTTTATGAGCGAGTGTGCAGGGGCGTGAATCTCAGCAGATCGCAGCGTGCACGTCGTTTTAATATATAAATTTATCACAGAAATTTACAAGTATCTTTATCATCGCCGCTCATATCACGCGACAGCAACACATCATGGACGAACTAACCGAGCCAAGGAGCGAGTACGGAAGCACCGACGACAATGTCACCTCTGACGATGAACCTGCTTTCAACGACAGCCCGACGCTGCCTGTCAGCTTCGTGGTGAACACAGAAGAGACTCAGCTCCAGCATGACGAGATCACTCCCGTCGAGGAAATCAATGTTGAAGAAGTCAGCGCCGAGGAGGCTGAGGACGTTGCAACAAACGGCGAGATCAGCAACAATGACTGGCACTTACCAGTGTCCCCTCTCTCGTTCTCGCCAGAAGCTTCATCTTCGCCGCCGTCTGCACCCTCGGAGCCAGTGCCTTTCCCCAAGATGAAGGTGACCATGTCCTTCATGAAGGCCTACAAGGCAATGCGCGGACCACGCGACGTGGAGCCGAGCCCTCTGTTCGGCTGTTTTATCAAGTCATCCCAGGCACTGTGCAACGGAGACAGCGTTGGACAAGAGATAGAAGACGATCCGTTCAAGCTGGCCGGGCGCGACGAAGTCAAGTTTAGTCTGATATAATTTTTTGGATGACTTGGATATTTCGTCTCTTCTTTTGACCGTACGATTCTTGTATGGCAGCACGGAAACTTACCAATTATAATTCTTGGCAGGCTCCTAAACGATGTCAACGATGCAATCATCCGCGACTGTGTCGAAGACAAGGGAAAGTACAAGGCTCGGCCCTTTGTGCACGACAGAATCGACGACGACGACGAAGTTGGACGCCAGACTGTCTTTTACTTTGAGCAGCCCGCAACCCTGCCTCTGTTTCCAGGAGAGATCCCGGCTGTTCCAACGAGCCGCATGGAACGGAAGTCTGGCGATGACGACTCTGATTCCGACAATACCGAAGACGACGACAGCGTCATAGTCGACCATCCTCTAGACCACGCCAAGCTGGACAAGGGCTGGGTCAAAGCCAATGGACCGTTCAAGACGGAGGGTATGTTCAAACAACAGTGCAACATTCATAAACATACGCTGACGGACCGCTCGACCACAGTGGACGACTCGTATGTATCCGACGACGACGGAGATCCCGCGGATGTTCGCATATCGCCGGCCATTTTCCGGGCCCTGGCTTCTGGCTGCACACTCGATGATGTCAACAGTCTGTGCCAGACTGTTTCGGAGGACGGAAAAACTTCTCTTCGGCCGCTCACACCACAGGACAAGATCATGAAGGCGTCCATGGACACGACACACCGCAACAATGTAGCGCCATACTGCCACCTTCGCCAGTTTGACATCCACACGGGCGAAGAGCTGAGTCCTGCCTACCGTGTTGAGCCCGGGCCCGTCGGGTCGCTGCTGTGGACGCCGCCTGGAGTCACACCGGAGCGAGTAGGTCTGTATCTGCTCCTCCTTCAAGAGGGCCAAGGCGAACAGCAGCAGCCAGTTCGAGGGACAGGTATGCCATCTTTGTTCCAGCGGATGGCGCCGTGGGACTGTCAAGAGTTACGCAACCGCTTGTACGGTGGTGTGCAAGATGGCAAGTCGGAGAAGAGTTCAGCATTGTTGTCGTCGTGCTCGTCGAGCTCGTCTTTATCGTTATCGGAGGATCGTCATCTAGTGGCTTGGATGGTGAAGAGAAGCAAAAGCGCAGAATGACCACATTTACCTGGGTCTGTTTACAATCCGTGATATACCGGTTTGTCTCTTCACACTTCAGCATACTAACACTCCTAATCAACACAGTCCGAAGTCAATGAAGCCGTGCACCACTGCCACTTTGATCCCGAGACGGCCTCTCTGAGACCTATTGATGCCAGCAGGAGACCAACGAACGACATGACCGCCGGCATCGCCACTGAACGTGCCCTCCTCCAGACGTTCCGCGACAGCTGGCGCACGATTCAAGACGGCCAGGCCGCCAATGCCAGTCTTGTCGCCGCCAACGAGGAAGCACAGGCGGTCATTACGGCGCAGGCCCGTCGCCTCGCCAACATTGAATACCAACTGGAAGCCTGCCGGACGGCCGAGCTCCAGCGCCAGCTCAAGGAAGCACAGAAGCACTACCAGTTACGGTGCGAGGCTGAGCGACAGGCACAGAGACGCTGTCGCCGTCGTGAGCGTATTGTGCGGGGCATCAATGAGCACCTCCAAAGTCTGCGGACGACTGTGGGTGAAACCAAAGCACGGCTGGCACAGGGTCGTGAGTCGCAGACTGTGCTTGCTCAGCGACTGCGTGATGGCGAGGCCCGACTGGAAAGGCTGTGCCGGGACCATGGCGTGGCTGATGCGGAGGAGCTGTCCAAGGTTTTGAACGCACAGCTGGCCCGCATGCGTGTCAGAGAGGATGTATGAGGAACGTTCTTGGGTTTTTGCTTTATTATGCTGTGTTTCTATTGTCGCCTAGTCGGTCAGAATTCCGTATTGTCGAGTTGCCCTCGTTTCAAAGAACAGACCAAGTTCAAATGCAAAACAACAGAATATGCCAAAAGAAAGAAAATGTGAGAATATATATCATGAGCAGAGTATCGTATGTTACAGACCAAACCGTGTTTCTATCCCGACACCCGTCGCCCGCCCGCCGGAAAAGGAGTTTTTAATTTTTGTAGCCCCCCAAAAACGCCAGTATGCCAGATGACAAAACGTAAAAGAAAGAAACCCAAGAGAAACAAGGAATGAGAGATGATTTAAGAGTAAAGGGCGGGAGATGCATGCCCGAGAATATATGCGTAAAAAGGTGAGGGGACGACGTCAAAGCGTAAGAGTAGTATGTCGAGACAAAAAGAGAAACAATCAAAAATGTGACGATTGACCGTCTATTTGTTGTTGACAACGCCGACCTTGGCGGCGCGCAGGACACGGCCGTTGAGGCGGAAGCCCTTTTGCTGGGTGTGGAAGACGGTGTTGTGATCCTTGTCGGCCATGGGCGTCATGAAGGTGGCCTCGTGCTCGTTGGGGTTGAACTTGTCGCCGTTGGGGTCGAAGCGCTCGAGGCCGTGCTTCTTGAGGGTCTGGACCAGAACGGTTTCCGTCATCTTGAGGCCGTCGACCAGGTTCACAAAGTCCTGGTTGCTCTCCTCGCCCTCGGCCTTGCCCTCGGCCTTGGCCAGCGCCTTCTCGGGGACCATGGACAGCGCGCGGTCGAGGTTGTCGACGCTGTCGACGAGGTCCTTGGCGAAGCCGGTAATGGCAAAGTCGCGGGCGGACTTGATCTCGCGTTGTGTGCGCTCCTGCAGGTTGCGGAAGTCGGCGACCGAGCGCAGGAATTTGTCCTGTGTGAGGTGTTAGCAGGTGAATTGGGGGAGAGGGTGTATAGCGAGCGCAGCGAGGACTCAAGAACCAACCTTCCACTCGAGAGCCTCCTTGGTCTTGGTCTCGAGATCTTTGCGCAGAGCAGCGGCATCGGCAGCGCTCAACGCCTCACCGGCAGCCTCGCCCTCCTTAGCGGCCTCACCGGCCTCGGTCTTCGCGGCACCGTCCTTGGCAGCATCTGACTCGCTGCTGTACCACCGGCCAGCACCAACGGACAGTGGCTGTCTTGACCGGACGGCAAAGTTGGCGGCTGTGCTGCGGAAGGGCGTAGCGGCGGTCTGGAGGAAGGGGGAGGTAGCAGCAGTAGCGCGCGGGACACGGGCGGCCATGCGCGCGGCCTTGGAGGGGGCGGAAGCAAACTGGCGAAGCATGGTGGAGGTTGGTGAGGTAGATGTCGAGGTTGAGGTCGAGGAGGACGAAAGTGGTGATGGTGAGGGAGGGGGGTGAAAAAAGAAACAATTGACGGCGGCACAAACAGAGTAGACTATCACGAAAAGTAAAGCCGAGGCGGACTGGTCTGATATAATATAGCAACTGGTTTTTACACCCTCGGGTTAAGCTCGTCGTTGAATATTTTTCTCAATTAAGGTGGAGGGGAAGAAAGAGGAGCTCTTTTTACTATTTTTTTTTCTTCGTACAAGTCTTCTACCTACGACGTTCGGGTTCTACCGCCAATTGCGCCTGCCATTTTCATGCAGCCTGACCCTGCCTGCGCACCTTCCGAGTACACTGAAAATCTTGCATGCCCAGAAGACACAAAGAAGGTCTCCATTTATTGCCTCCGTTTCCGGCTGTATCTCTTTCCTGATTGGTTTAAGAGAGGAAGCAACTGTGGGATAGGTGCGCGGCTGCCGTACTGGTACCAGGGCCTCACGTGCCCAGCTCTGGTGCTTTTCTAGCTGCTATTGTCCACTGAAAGCAGTACCCCGTGAGCGTGCTTCTAGTGCCACCGCCACCATTGGGCCAATGAGGCAAGCCCCTGCCTTTTCTGGAGTGCTGTTCCCTTTTTTTGCTAAGCCAGTTCCGCCTTCTGCCACATCTGCGTCGCGCGAAGCTCTTTCTTTTGACATCCTCCACCTCACGATTCACGATAAATCCGAGGACGACGCCGACGACCCTTGCGCGCCCCCTCGACGACAGCGACGATCTTCCGAGTCTCGCCGGCATCAACAGGACTCTGTATCGAACAGTTTCTTCGTCGACATCCTTCCCTCTCCTCCTTTTCTCGACTCCTCTTCCCGGCCTCTTCGATCCTTCACCTCCTCCTCACCTTTTCTTACTCTCTTCGCCCTCACACAACCACCCGCCATGGACTACGACGCGATGCTCATGGACGACGGCGAGTCCTTTGGCCCCGCCGTCAAAATCTCCCAGGCCGACCTCGAGCGCGTCAAGTTTGAACTCACAAACGTCGACCTCTCTTTTGCCAACTCCGTCCGCCGCATCGTCATGGCCGAAGTGCCCACGATCGCCATCGACATTGTCGAGGTCGAGGAAAATACGAGCGTGCTCGCCGACGAGTTCATTGCCCACCGCCTGGGTCTCGTGCCCCTCAACTCCAAAAACGCCGACGACGTTGTCTACTCGCGCGACTGCGACTGCGAGCAGTACTGCGAGCTCTGCTCCATCAAGCTGACCCTGCACGCCAAGTGCACCAGCGACGAGATTATGAAGGTGTACGCGCGCGATCTTGTTGTGGATCCGTCGCGGCCGAACCAGTGGGTGGGCACGCCTGTGATCCGCGACCCGGACGGTCTGGGCGTCATGATTGCAAAGCTGCGCAAAGGCCAGGAACTGCAGATGACGTGCATTGCGAAAAAGGGCATCGCCAAGGAGCACGCCAAATGGTGTCCGACGTCTGCCGTCGGCTTCGAGTACGACCCGCACAACAAGCTGCACCACCTCGACATGTGGTACGAGCAGGATCCAGCAAAGGAGTGGTAAGTCGCCCCGTCCCAGAGTTTCTTTTTTCTGTCTGATCGTCTCCTAACTCCCTTTAGGCCTCCGAGTGAAAACGCTAGCCTCGAGGAGCCTCCCCAGCAGGGCGAGGTCTTCGATTACGACGCCGTCCCCGGTCGCTTCTACTACGACATCGAATCCGTCGGCCAGATGGACCCGGACGCCATCGTCCAGAACGGCATCAAGGCCCTGCAGCAGAAACTGGCCGCACTAATCCACGAACTCAACGCGACAGAAGGCGGTGGTGGTATCGACGACGATCTCGGCGGCAACGACGACTACAACCCGCAGTCGCCCGAGTACAACGGCATGAACGGCGGCGGCGGCGGCGGTGGTGACTCTTGGGGCCAAGACCAGGGCTACACGACGCCATATGCCGGTGGAGGTGGCGGTGGCGGAGGCCAGAGCGGCTGGGGTGCCGGCGGTACGACACCATACGGCCAGACGCCGTACGGTAATGCTGGCCAGTCGGGGTGGAACTGAGTCAGGAGGGATGACGAGGTGGCAGACACCGAGCGGAAATTGGCTCGGCCTGATTTTATTTCCAATACTCTTTTGTATTTTACCATACCATCATATTTGGCTGGTTGACAAGACGGCGGCGGCGTTCTAGGGGAATCTCTTCGGTTTTTACGTGCTTGGCTTTTTTCACTTGCACTTTATCTTATTTTCCTGCGATCTGTTTTTCACATCAAAAATCTCGATGGAGGTGGGGATATAAAAAAGAAGCCAAAAGGCATTACGTTGATTTAAAAGGGTGGGTGTTTCTAGAAAAATGACATCAATAATCACTACAACAGGGGAAGGAGAGCAATTCTCCAATATTAGACTTACAAAAAATATCAAACATTTACCCCAAAACACGATATGCAAGGCTGACGGTGACACAGAGAAAGGTGAAAAATCAATCAAAAATGTGTAAATAAGTGAACGCCAAAGTCCACAAATGCAGGCGGAAGTGCCGTTCTATCGGGAGGCAACCAAATGCCACTCTATCTGTCTCTTTTGTCTATCCATGATGAAGAAAGAAAAGAAAATAAGACAAGAAAAGAAAACAAAGGATGAACGAATAGAAGAAGAAAGCAATAATAACATGAACAACAAGGATATCAGATAGCTGATATCCAACCGTTTGGAATTCTAAAATGAGAAAAGGAAACCAGACGCCAGCCACGAATGCATGATATAATCAAAAGTAACAAGAATATGCAAATTTAAAAATGCACAAGAGACAATCCAATGGTGTCTCTACTGTGGGTCGGGAAGACCCTTCATCTGGCGGTAGAGCTTGCGGTGGCCCTCCAAGAAGACGAACGTAAAGATCGTGTGACTATTTTGTTAGCAAGAGAACGCAAGTACATAAGAGTATCGGTTTGGAGACGGGGGGACTCACGGTCCTAGACGGATGAAACTCGGCACCCAGCCCTTGAACATCCACCGCAGGCCCTCGGCCGCATACAGCTCGCCCAGCACCGTCGTCAGCTTGGCACCGTGCGATGACATCACCCGCGTCTTGATCACATCAATGGGGCTCGTCACCGTTGCGGCAGCCACACCGGCCAGGAAGGATGCAATCAAGTGCGCCGCCAGTGAGTCTGTCAGTGGGGTAGTCGCCAGCAGCACACGCTTCGCGCTGTCGTACGAGGCCAGCTGCGACGCCGTCATGGCCGCCGCGCGGATGCTGTTGGGCCACACGCCGCGGAACCAGCCCTTGGCCAGTCCTTCCTCGCGCGCCAGGCGCACCAGGCCGTGCAGCGCGTTGCGGTAGCCGCGGCGCTTTTCAACGGGCAAAGCGGCATCGTGCTGCATGCGGACATTGAGCACGTCGGCGGCGTTGCCAGCAAACCCACCGGCCATACCGGCGAGGGACGCAGCCACAACCAGAGCGCCAAACGAGGCTTGGCCCTTCTTCTTGTTGCCGTTGGCGTCCTGCTTGCCGGCGGCGTACTCCTCCAGGCGGCTCTTCATAGCCTCGTACAGGCCGAAACGGGTGGTCGAGTAGGTCAATTGGCGCAGCAGCGACGCTGACAGGCCGCTGTAGAGGCCGCGGATGCCCTCGTTGCGGACAATATGGACAAAGGTGCCGCTCATGGTGCGCGGCAAATCGCCGTGGCGCATCTGCAGGCGGACCTTGACGAGATCCATGGGGTGGGTGACGCAGGCGGCCAAACTGCTGGCGCTGCCGCCGAACCAGAAGGGATAGTGTATGGACTTGGACGAGGCAGTGGCGGGCTGTTTTTTCGAGGAGGCGGTCGCGGCGGAGGGGCTCGGCTTAACGGCGGCTGCCGGGCAGCCGGTGCCGGAACGTCCGGCGCACCGGTTTTGTGTGACTCCATGGTTGGTGGATAGAGAGAATGTGTGGTATATGTACGTGGGGGTATGTTTATGTACGGCGGCGTGTGTTTGTGTTGTCGTTATAACATCCGTTTGTTATAGGATCGGCTTGCGGCGGTATAGCTGTATTGGGGCTTTCACAAGCAAATCATTGCTCGAGGAAGTTTCTCAAAGGGAGTCAAGATCGGGCCACTCAAGATGAACGGCAAGGTTACGGAAAAGATTCGAGAGTAGAAGACCGAGGTGAGCGGTAACGGCGATGACCGAACGGTGACTCTAGTTGACAGAGGCCGAGGGGGGAGTGGGAGTGGGAGTGGCAGAAAAAAAAGAAGAAAAAACAGAATAAGAAAATTGGAGATTGGAGAAAAAGCGACCAGGTGATTGGCAGAGGATCGTTAAGTTTATGCAGGCCCTTGTCGATTGAAGAAAAAAGAGAGAAGCAAATACGTCGTAAAGATGAAGAAAGATCAGAAATATACCAAGAGAAGTTGACGGACGTGATGCCGAATCCCGGACAGCGGCCGAAAAATTGAGACTTTGAAGTTTCGGGAGTCTTTTGAGGGGAAACGGGAGGAAGAAGGCGAGGCGCCAAAATTAAGGAAAACGTGAAAAATGGAGAGGGAAGGCTCAAGGAGTTAAGCTCGCTTTGATCGCTCCGGTGCGGCGGTAGTTGCGATAAGGAAGGTACAAAGGAGAGGAGAGGAGGAGGAAAGGAAACCGAATACGGCGTACGTCGTACGTGTTGTAAAGAATGGAGAGAATAAAAAGGGAAAGAGCGTCAAAAGGGAAGAGGAGAAAGACGTTCAGCATAAAAGAAGAAAGAACGGGAAGTGGGCGCGGATGGGGAATGACGACAAGGTGGAGGAAGGAGGCTTTCCCCGGGAATTGCCAATCGTGAAATTAGAGGGAAGGAGCAAAAATACGGGGAAGTTGGTCAAGAAACTTGCCGTTTTGAACTGGCCTCGAATTGTCCTATTGTTTGTTTCCCAATACACTCTTTCTTGCGTACAATTTTTTTTGGAAGCCGAGGATACAAGATTACACGACGAGAAGAGGGCGGAAGCGCAAACTTTTTGGAGAAGGGGGGACGAAGACAGGATGACAGCGTCATAGTGCATTTTGGGGGTTCAATCGCCCTTTCCTTTTTTTTTCTTTCTTTTTGCCATTCGCGATTCGCTCTTTCCCTGGTTTTGGGTGTCTTTCTTGTCGGCTACTTCCATTTCCAGAAGCACAGTACACAGTACGCATCGATCGGCGGCTATGAGTCCCCTGAAGGAGTACCCTGGTACCTAACCGTTGGCACCTTTTGACCCTTTCGGGGCATTTCCCGACACTGTTCTTTGCGCCCTCGCTCAGTACCGGGCTGGCGCATCTCTCCCCGAAAACTCCGTGAACGGAGAGACAGCAGCGCTGTTACGGGATGGCAGTGAGCGAACACAGTGCCAAGTACTGTTTTGGGAGCTAACTCGCACTTCTCGAAATCGTTGCAATTCGAGGCTGTCATTGGCTGGTGAGAGTGAGCTTGCCTTTGGAGGAAGGAACGTCCACCGGTTGGTCCCGCTCTTTCGGTTTTTGCAGAAGCTTGAACGACGTGCAAGAACGACCACGGACGACCGATTCGGACAGAGGCCGTTGTTTATCGTTCTCGCTCCCCTCCCCTTCCACACAATGGCAGCTGCAGCAATACGTTTGCCTCGGCCAGTTGCCTTGGCGGCCACACGGAGCTTCTCGACGGCTGCACCGGCTTTTGCCGCCACTCGTCGCCGGTGCTTTGCCCGGTCACCTTTTTCGTCATCGGCCCACCTCTTCACTACCACAGCCTTGCGCTTCTCTTCGTCTTCTTCGTCCTCCTCTGCAACACCTCTCCCACCCACCGTCGAGATCGACGGCCGCAAATATAACACCGACAAGTGGTTCAACACACCGTCCAACGTCGTCGCCGCCGCCTCCCGCCGCCTCCACTTGCAGGAAGATCACCCGATCGCCATTACCCGGCAGATTATCGAGTCCCGGTTCCCGGCCCCGACGTTTCGCTATGTCAACTCGCTGCACCCCGTTGTGTCGACGTTCCAGAACTTTGACTCGCTAGGATTCGCGCCCGACCACCCGGGCCGTGCCAAATCTGATACGTACTATGTCAACAACAATACTCTCTTAAGAACGCACACGAGCGCCCACGAGCTCGAGACGTTCCGGGAGAACTCGAGCCCAGGGTTCTTGCTGAGTGCCGACGTCTACCGCCGCGACGAGGTTGACCGCACGCACTACCCCGTGTTCCACCAGATGGAGGGCGCGCGCGTATGGGACCGGCGCACCGAGGCGGATGAGAATGGTGATTTGACGGCGGCCATCCTGAGAGACTTGGCCAAGCTGCCTGAGCACGGTGTTGTCGTCGAAGACCCGGACCCGCCGTTCCACGACGAGCGCAACCCGCGGCAGGCACCGCAGCATGCAGCGAGCGAGGTGGAGGCGGTGGGACGGCACCTGAAGCGGTCGCTGGAGCTGATGGTGGTGGAAGTGTTTACGCGGGCCAAGGCTGCGGCGGCGGCGGCCCGCAGGGATGCAAAAGGATGGTGATGGAGCGTCTGCAGCAAGCAAAGAGGACGAGCCGCTGCGGATGCGCTGGGTGGAGGCGACGTTCCCTTTCACCAGCCCGTCGTGGGAGCTCGAGGTGTACTACGAGGGCGACTGGCTCGAGGTGTTGGGTTGTGGTGTGACAAAACAATCAATCCTGGACAACGCGGGTGTTCCCTCGCAAATGGCCTGGGCGTTTGGCATCGGTCTGGACCGGATTGCCATGCTGCTGTTCCGGATCACCGATATCCGGCTGTTCTGGTCGCAGGACGAGCGGTTCCTAAGCCAGTTCCGTGGCGTGTCAGCAGACCTGGACAAGCTGCGGCCGTTTTCGGCGTTCTCCAAGTACCCGGAATGCTACAAGGATGTGTCCTTCTGGGTGCCCAATGCCAGCGACAGCACTGACGGCCTCCACAACAACGATGTCATGGAGGTGATTCGCAGCATCGCAGGCGACGTCGTCGAGGACGTGAAGCTGACCGACGACTTTACACATCCCAAGACCCAGCGGCAGAGCCTGTGCTACCGGATCAACTACCGCAGTCTGGAGCGGACGCTGACGAACCGGGAGACGAACCAGCTGCACAGCGAGGTGGAAGCTGCGCTGGTCCAGCGGCTGGGTGTTGAGATTCGGTAGTCTCGTCTCGTTGCCCGAGCACTTACTGTTACTGTACGATAGACATGTGGAAAGAGAAAAGGGCAGGGTCAACAAACGGCAAAACGAAAAGCGTCTCTCCATTTACTGCAGCAATTTACATGACATTTACATGATATTTACAAGAGTTTGGACAAGAGTTAGATCACCTTTCTGGGCCGGCAGTTGGGAGTTTGTCCACATACTGTGCGTGATATACTCCGCAATGTGATATTAGGTCTCGTTGCCCGACAGTATGATCCGCCGACAAGCCATCAAAGGACAAGACGCCACCAAAACCGCCAGGCGAGGCTGTGCAGCTTTTGCGTTGAGTAGCCGTCGACGTGGACAGTGAATGAAGATGGTACTGAGTACAGACATTGCCCTTTGCAACGGTGAAACACATTCCGGGCGGCTGGTTCTCTTGTCGCTTTTGTTGCCTGTCGTTCGTCTCAGTTCGCCTTTATCGATGTCAAACACACGGATAAGAAATGCGATTGTGGCCCGAAATACTCAGCCTTTTATGATTGACAGCACATACACATGTGTTTACCTTTCACATTTGATATCGTATTTGGTGTCACTTCTGTAATATCGCGGAGGCCTTGCCATCCCATGTTTTGACCCAGCCACAAAGAATATCAAAGCACAGAAGAGATATGTCATAGCAGCCAGCCATATAGGCCATATTTGTTGGCAATGCCCCAACTGTGTCAACTTGGCTGTCTTGTCAACAGAGCTAAAATCCAAGCCAATAATGCCTGCAGTCTCAAAGCTTGTCTGCAATCCCGGACACCTGGTGTAATCTTGCATTCTTGCAATCTTAAAGCCAAGCCTCGTTCTTTATGGGGAGAAAAAGAGGGCGACAAAAAAGACAGTGACGAAGAATAAAAGACAGGGCAGTTGTTCATCCGGTTGGCTCCGAGGCATGATGATGTCAAGGAGGCCGTAATTCGAACCATCGTGATTCGTAAACAAGGACACGACGTTTATGGGCAAAGCCAACTACGTAATTCCAGTTCAATTTCAGAGAGACCCAGCGAAACAGGCGGAGTTGGAAGAGGCTTGGAGGCTGAGCTGTTGGATCTGATTGGGTAGCCGAGAGGCCGCCTTACTAGATCCAGCGGGTGTTGGTCAGTGTTGGTCGGTGTCGGGTCTGCGCTGGTCCTTGCAGGCTGTGTTGGAGGCCAGAGCCAACGTAGTGTTGGGGGGCACCTATTGCCCTGACGCCCAATACGGCAGGCTGTGCCAGCGAGCCCAGGCGCTACTACAGTGGCGCTATAGGCGAGCGAGAACTTTCTTCCTTTGATTTCATCGTGAATGGATCGCGCCTGCCGTGAGACTCACTGGGAAAAAAGCAAGAGTCGGGTTGCACCTTCCTGCACGCCGTCACTGGCAGCGTAGTTTCCCTTGTTTTGTTGAACTATTAGCTATCCTTACTGCCTAGAACAGGCAAGTCCGTACCCAAAGCCAAGCCAGCCTTTGGGGTGTCATGTGTAATACAAGGAAGCAACTCTAAATACGAAGCTCGTGATTCGTGATATTGGGTGAGGAATGACCACTGTAAAGGAGTCCGAAGTATACGAAATGACCTTGGAAGCAGGCGCAGTTTGCTCTGAATGACCAAAGCGTCTGAAACAGGACAAAGACAAACAAAAACTGAGGTGAAAGGAAGTCGATTTGTCCGAGACGATCAATCACGGGCCTTTTGCTGCCCTTCACAGCCTTTTGGGAAACAAGGAACACTCATATCGAGTGGAATAGATCTGTAATATCGTCAAGATGACAAAAGAATCTGCAAAGAGTGGAAGGAAACAGACAATAAACCACATGGCAGATCGCTCGGTGGCTGCCTCTCCCTCTCTCGGCGCGGCCATCATCTAGGCCTAATTGGCCCTTTTGGCCCTCTTAGTGGGCTTGCTGTAGCGGGCTTGTAGTGGGCTTACGGCCTCTGTTTCAGCGCAGACGACAGCACTGCCAGTCCCTCCCCGTTCCCTCCTTCCCCGCCTGGGCCCAGAACAGGCAAATCCCAACGAGGCTCAGCCTCCTTTTCGCTGGGCGGCAAGACCCACAGAAAACTCTGGCGGGCAAAAAAGGCTGGCAAAACACAGAGAGTACAGGAGCTCGAGGAGTATTACGACGTCTTGCACTGTATCTCGTTAGCGCCTTCCCTGCGGCCGCAGCGTGGCAGGCCCTTGGCACTTGCCTCTTGCGGTCTGGCCAGGGGAAAGAACACCACCATCAACCACTCGCCTCCTTCCCAATTTGCCCCCCAGTGGTTGTGTCGCTCTTTCCTTTGTCCACTCTCTGTTATCCACCACTACTGCCGCCCGTCACTGCCCCTTACCCTCTTATCCTAGTAGAGCCTATCTCTCTCTTTCCGTTTCAACCTCTCCTCCGAGGCTCCGTATTACTTCGCCATACGAATACGTACGCCTGCTATTACTTGCTAATTGCTACAACGTACTCCATTAACCTCCTCTCCTCTTCCCGATTGTTACTCCTCCTTTCTTTCTCCGTCCCTGGTATATATTTCCTGTTGCCCCGGATCGACGACTTGCATCCTTCCTACTCTTCCTGCAGCAAGCTCAACAACAAGACTTCTTGTCTCTACCACCACATCTCCTCTTCGAACATTACCTCTCTCTCTTGAATATCATCAACTTCCACACAACCTTACACAACCTGACACACATACACACATCCAAAATGGACGCTCAAGCATCATCAACGCTGGCCGCCGCCAGCCTCGGCCAACACACCCTCTCCCGCTCGTCCTCTTCCTCCTCGCTCGCCTCGTCCGCACCATCGGTCGCCTCCTCTTCGTCTCTTCGGTCTAGACGCTCCTCCAACCTGACTCTCGACCTCTCCAACCTGCAGACCTCGTCGTCTACCTCCACAAGCGCGCCAGTCCCCACCAACACGCTGCTGTTCACCAACCTCATGCACGCCGACATCTTCCGGCCCGACAACCTCGAGACCATTCGCGATCTCGTCAGCCAGTCCGCCACCATCCACTCCTGGGCGCCCCTGAAGTCCTTCCGCCGCATTGTGGCCTCGTTCTACTCGGCCGAAGACGCCGCGCGTGTGCGTGCCGTCTGGGAGGGCGAGCGCATCCTGGGCGCCGCCTGCCAAGTTTATTATGGCCGCCAGACCCCGCTGGACAATGCGGCCAATGCTGCCGCCAAGAACCTGGCCCTGCCCGATGCCGGCAAGCTCTTCTTCATTAGCCCGCCGCCCAGCCCGCCGCACGACTGGGAGATGCGTCTCGAGGGTGCGCCCAACAAGCAGGTGCATGCCGAGGACCTGGCGGATGCGCTGGCGAAGTTGCGTCACCAGGCCGATGAGGAGGTCGATGTGAAGATGCAGGAGGACCTGGCTATGCGCTCACCGGAGAGCGAGAACGGTTCGAGCCCTACCAAGACCCAGGCACAGCCGCAGCGCACCGGCCGCAGCCGCAGCTCGACGCTCGTCATTTACCAACCCGCCGAGCACAGCACCCACTCGGACCTGCCGGCCATTGCCGTCGAGGACATGACGGACGCCAACACGGACGAGGAGCTCAACAGTGCCACCTGGAAGGCGTCATCCTCTTCACCATTAACTGCCGAGAAGCCCATCATGGCCCACACGGCACGGCCGCCTGTTGAGCTGATGCAGGATGCATAGACGGTTTTTAAAAGTGTTTTTTTATTGTTTCTGGAGTTTTGAGTCTTGTACACTGCCCTTTTCTTTTCTTATCCTCTAACTTCTTTTTTTACCTGTATTTATTATATCCTTGGGCTTTGTCGTTCTACTGTATTCGTTTCTTTTTACCTGGCGTTCCTATTACGGTCCATCATAGTCTATCTATCAGCGCATAACAGGAACCCTTTGCGGTCCTATACTTTCTAACATCAAATTCATAATATTTAAAGATGCACTTCTATTCCCTCTTATCGTGACTTTTCTAGAACATCCTGCAACTGTTTGATCATCCATCCGTTTGTCGATCACGGACAACACGAACGGTAAGTAGCACAGCAGAAGGAACGGCAACGGAAAATGCAAATTCTGACACATCTTGGCAGTCTGCGTTCTTCCGATCTGCCTTCTAGAAAAATAAGCATTCATCCGCCAGAGACAGAGACGGGACGATCATGCAACCCTTACCCTGTAGGCAGTGACCACCGTCGGAGTCAATAACAGACAATGTCTGGCAGCGGGACAGGGCGTAAAACGTGTGACTTTGTTTAAAAGCTTCCACCAACGAAATAACGCCCAAGGCATAACCGATATATCGCCGTAGCAACTAATCGTAATGGACGTTCGGTCACTCGTTCTCATCCTTTCCAGTCTGCGCCTATTTTTGCGGGGGGGTATATTTGGCTGTGCTGTCTGTGCCTGAACGCCTTTTCTTTAGGCTTTTTGTTTTATTGTCTTTACGTGCCATATTGGATGATTTTGCAATTCTTCTCAACAAAATGCATCTTGTGCCTTGTGGTCTGCCTACGCGGGGCGCCTTGGTATCTTTACTGCTGCAGGCTAACAAAATAATAAGCTGCAGGAACGGCAGGATTTGCATTCCTGCTTCTCGTTCAACAACGTGCATTCTACTGAGTACGCATACAATTCCAGCAATAAAGCTTACTTTTGGTCAACGTGCAGTCACTTGGAAGGTACCATCTGATTTAAAAGACAAATTTGGTTGGTAAATCAACCCAAGAGGCTCTCGTTCATACTATCTGATGGATCACTTTGTGAAGAAGGTCGGGCAACAAAGCCAGAGGTGAAAGATGAAAACGTGAGCGCTGTCATGCCTTGCGAACCCGTAGGTCGAGGCTAAATTATATAACATCTACTGGTAGAAAGACTAGTAAGAAAAGCAATGCCACGCTGTGAAGTGAAAACAAAAAGGGTATCTCCTCCCCACGCTTTTGAATGTGGCCGTTCCAAGACGCCAGAAGTAATGCAAGTGTAAACAGTCTTCAAAAAACGAGGACATGTGAGAAGTGGGTGAAAACTGAAGCATTGTCGTCGGTCTTCCGTGAAAGGTGGAAAGACGATAAAGAGAGTGCAAGTCTTCGTTCCAGTCGTGAGACCATGAATAATGCAATCCCAGATGCAAAAATAGACAAAAAAAAAAGCCAAAGTAAAACCGGGGTGCGCCGACCCAATGCCCAAATGCTGTGTCCCCTTCGCCGAGGGGGGGTATCATGATGATCCGATGCAAGCCAGGCGCCAATGCCACAAAAAAAGAAAAGAAAAACAGGACAAAAAATCCAACGGACAAGAAAAAAGCCCAAACAACAAAACAAACACACAAAAACAAGACCAATCAATATGGCCACAAAATGACAGGAACCCAATCCGAACCACCGCAGACTTGAGCCCAAGCTCACCAAGTCGAGACAAGAAAAAGAGAGAAAAAGGGCAAAACAACAGAACGGCCTTTGGCCTAACGCAAACGCAAAACACCAATCCAAACAACCGCTACCCTCCTCCCCTTCTCCCTGCACTCCTCCTCCCTCCTCCCCTCCCTCTCCTCTCCTCTCCTCTCCCTCTCTCTTCACGCTGCCAGCCATACTCAATGGTCTGGTCTTCTCTCTCCCCCTCCTCTCTCTCCTGAGCCACTACCTGGCTGTCCAAACCGCTGGGGGCGGAGGGCTCTAAACCCTCGCCCACCAAGGCTGGAATGGACCGCGGCGGTCCTCACTGATCAACAGTGAGAATAGTCGCCGCACCAGGTAGTGCTCGTTGAACACCCGGCCCGCCCGCAGTGCAAACAGGTCCACCACATCGAGATGCCAACCCTTAATCAGCATCGCGACGTGGTCCGTATGTACCACCTTGTTGAGCAGGTGGTGCGAGTCGCGGTTGAAGCTAAAGTGCTCCACCGAGGCACGATGCAGCCGCGGAAGATAGTTCCGCACCACAAACCTATGTTGCCCCTCGCGGCGGTATGTCTGGAGCACGTTGTTGAGCTCCACCCAGTCCTCGAGACGCCACTCTCGACCCGGCGGACGGACAGTCCACTCGGGCGCATTATTCCAGGGCGCGTGCACGACATCGTTGGGCGGAAGGAAATATCCCTCGCCCCGCGCTGCCGCGACCACCGAGGTCTGCGGGATTGGGCGGTCGGGGTTGAGCCGGCTGATCTGGTGGGTGTCTGCGAGCATCATGTCAGACACCACGTTGTCAACCTCGTAGTTTTGGCTCAACCCCTGGCTGCTCAGGTGCTGGACCTGTTGCTGTTGTTGCTGCTGCTGGGCCTGCTGCTGTTGCAATGCGGCGATCTCCTTACGGTCCCACATATGGACGTCTCCGTCGTCCCCTACAACGCGCTCGACGTTGGCCTCCGTCGCGGGACGGTCCGTGAGGACCGGCGACGGCAGGCGATTGTCTGTGTCGAGCAAGAAATGCTCGGCGAACTGCTGGGCCGCGGAATCCAGGCCCGCACGTTCCGCCAAGATTTCTTGGCTTGCCTCTGCCAGGCCGGGGTCGGCTGCCATTGTGCTGCTGGTGAACTCAACAACTCGGCCGGGGATCTTGGGCTTCGTTGTTGGGCGCAAGCACGACTTGGTCGGCGAGGCATCCTTGTCGGGTAGGGGACCTAGGATCGGGGTGAGGAACGACGATTCCTCGCCGTCCTCGAGCAGCTGCGACGGATCCTCCATGCTTTGGAGGCTCTCGTCGAACCCCTCATCGAGCTCATCATCCTCGTCTTGGGCGGGCTCGGTCTCTTGTCTCTGGCGAGCCGCGATCGACTGCAGCCAGGTTGGTGTTGCCGTCGCTGCCTGCGCTGCGCTTGGGTCAACCGGACGCGGGTTGGGCTTCTTCGGCGTAGTAAACAGAAGAGCACCGCTGCTGTCGGTGATGGGCTGAGCGAGATTAGGACGAGGGAGAGGCGGTCGATTGAGAATCGACCGTCTCTTCGGGACCTCGTGTGCCACAGAGGCAATTGGCTCTCGGTTCGCAGGGACAGACGCGTCGGGGGTGGGGCGGCAGGAGACTGGATTGGCGATGCAACCGGCGATGGCGATCTGCGAGGAAGCATGACAGAAGGCTCGTTCGCGGTGTCGGGCGACTGGCGGTCAGCGGCGGAAGACTGGCTGACATAAGTGGCGGGTGCAGCATGTGCGACAGGCGCGCGTGCGGACGCAGTAACTGGAGGAGATGATGCAGAGACACCGCTTGAGCTGTTGCCTTGACGCGAGCCGCTTGATCCAAGGGCCTGAAGTCTCTGGTAGAATTGCCTGCGCTGCTCGCTCTGGACCATGGGGAGCTGCTCCATCTCGTCCTCGTCTTCAATGATGGGGCGGTTGCCACCTCCGATGGTAGAGCGGAGGGTTGCTGCGTAAACTTCTGCGCTGGCAATGGCGCCGGCACTGGTGCTAGAAGGCCGCAGTTGCGATGAGGGTGCCCGGACAGATGCCGGGGGCGGGGGCGACGACGCATTATTGCTGCTGTCGGACGCCAGGGCGGAAATATGGTCAGCTGGTGCATCTTGGGCATCCAGAGCCGTACTCGTCGCAGTATGGGTGTGTGCAGGAACGGCAGTCTGTGTGTGACTGGCATCAGACTCCGGGTTCGTCGCGGTGTAAGTCGTCGCGAGGTGGGTATGAGTAGGTGTGGTGGCAGACAGTGCATCGTTGGCACCCTGTTGCTGCTCACTGAGCTCCGGCTCTTGCTCTGGCTCGAATGTAGGTGGGGGAGTAGAGGAGTGGATCTGAGATCTCAGGGCACGAGCAGCGGCAGCAGCGGCGATAGTATCACGCTTCTGCTTCTTTGCGGACGCACGCTGAGCATGGGCAACCTGGGCCTGTTCACGTGCTTCGCGGCGACGCTCATGCTCAATAACCTGCTCCATGGCCTTGCGGCGGCTCTCCTCGTTGAACTGGATGTTCTGCTTGGAAGTGGGAGAAAGCTGTCGCGGCAAAGCAACGGGCGAAGAGAAGAAATCGTCGAGGATGCGGCCAGTGGTTGGTCGAGGCGAGTTCTTAACCGACGACGACAATAGATCCGGGCCTTGGAGCTCATCTGCATCCGAGTCTTCGCTCTGCTTAAGAAGCGTCGAGTCATCGCGGTCGGAGCCGTAGCTGCTGCCAAGAGACGACGAAGCAGGCGACGAGTGCTTGCGGCCAGAGCGGCTCACGTCCTGAGCTTGGATGCGTGCCAGTCTAGGGTCACGCATGGGAGAAGGCTCGGAAACGGGGCCAGGGGCAAGGCGTTCGGCAGAGCGAGGGACAATGCTGGGCAGTGGCTGCTGCTGCTGCTGAGGCTGTCTCATGGCAAGACGCGTGGTGCGCTCGGCTTCAATGGCCCAAATGTCGACATCCTCATCCTCTTCGAGCTCGTCCTGAGACATATCCTCGTGAATGTACTGCTGCTGGAGAGGAGTAGGCTGGATGGCGGGTGTCATGCGAGGAGTGCCCATCTCATCCTGGTCATCCTGGGACTGTTGGTCGTCAGACTCAATCTCGGCCATGCCGTCAACATCCTGACCCTCGCCGCTGATGTCGTTGACCATGGACATGATAATATCAGATCCATACTGGGTGGAGTTGGCTTCGCTGGTCAGGGCAGTAGCCTTGGGCGTGTTCTGGACGGCGGCGGTGCTGTTGATCTCGGGCAGCGCGGCGGTGTTAACATCCATGCTGTCCTCCACTTCAGCAGTATCAACAGTGGCCATGGCTTCGGGCAAGGCGACGACATTAACGTCCATGCCATCAGCTACATCAGAGTCAGAAACAGCCTCGGAATCAGCCTCGGCGTCAGAATCAGAATCGGTCACCATGTCCTTAGCACGGTCTTCGATCTGCTGAGCTTCGTGAGCTTGTGCACCAGTCTCCTGGTCGTTGTTATCGTTGGCATTGGGTGTGCGGGAGATGAGCTTCGCGGCAAAACTAGTAATCGAGCCGGCAACGCTGTTTTCCCTAAAGACATACGAGTGCCAGGATCGATTGGTACCACTTCCATTGCCAGAGCCAGGCTGAGCCTCAGTGTCGCGGGACGGAGTCTCCATGCGGCGCAGGCGCTTGGTACTGCGAGTCGTGGGCTCAGCAGAGCTGCGAGGCTGGGCATCGAGTCCAGCGTCTGCGGCAGTGCGCTTTTGGGGGGAGGCTTGGACAGGACGAGCAGCGGGCGTCGGCGTAATGATTTGGGCGCCAGCAGGAGTCGAGGGCAGAACGGAAGCCGGGGAGTCGGAAGCAGGCGCAGAGACTGTGACTCGGGGCGAAATGACTTGGGCACCGCTCATGACGAGGTTCTTGAAGCCAGAGAAGGGGGCTTTGGCCATGTTCCATGCAGCTCTGGGCATGGAGGGAGGAGACTGCTCAGTAGCAACGGCGGCGGGCTGTGACTGCTGTGACGGGGTAGTCGCATCGGGCTCGTCGGGCTCCACTTCATCAATCTCACTCTCCGCCTCGTCACTGACATTCTCGTCATCGACTGCGTTCTCAGAGCTGGCATCGCTCTCGTCAACTTCATCGTCCTCATCCTCAATGTGAGTGACAGCTTGCTTAGTGTCAACAGCTGCGTCAATGTCGTCGCCAGTCTCTTGCTCGCGGAGAAGCTGGTCTTGGATAGGTCCTTCGTCGGCAACAGGCTCGGGACTGCTAGAATCAAGGCCTTGGGCAGCCGCAGGCGACTGGGTGTCTCTAGCGACCGAGCTGCGGAAGGGGCTGCGTAGGAAGCCTTCGTTCTCCTTAGGGGTAGGCGGATCCGACGTAACACTCTGAAGAGCACGGCCAGCACGAACAATGGGTGAAAGACTGGGGCGGAAGCCTTCAGATGGGACACGAAGATAATTGTCGTCAGTCGTCATTGGGAAACGAGGCGACTGGAAGGCAACGGGAGTGGTACGGTTCTCCTGTGCAAGACGAGGGCGCTGGATGGCCTGCTCGGAAGTGGCGCGCTGGTGGGTGCGGCCGAAATGGATGGGAGGCGACGAGGTGATGTCGGCATCCTGCTGTCCATGTACAACTTGATCGTGTTCCTCGGTGGCGGTGCCAGTCGGGTTGATAGTGGCCTGGTCACGCGGCTCGACGGAAGCGACATCAGCTTGACCATCATTGGCGGCAACGCCCATGTTGATGCGACCGGTAAGCTCAGCTTGATGCTGAGAAAAGAACGGAATGGTGGAGGTGGTTTGCGGGACCGCCCCTTCGAGCACCGACTCTGGAATTTCAGAGAAAGAATCGTCATACTCCTCGTTGTCGTGGTGCTGTCGGGTCGCAGGGCTGGCCGGGTCAGACGACTTGTCAGCGACAGAAACAACGCGGGGAGTGGCAGACGATCCCTGGGCTTCGTGAAGGGACTTCCGTGCGATGAATTCCCGAAGAGGCTCTGCCTTCTTGCGGGGAGAGTCGGACTTGGGTGCAGGGCTGGGGCGCTGCACTGTCTCATTCTCTTTGGTGGGAGAAGAGAGGCCCGCGCTGTGCGTGGCTCTAGGGGTCCGAGGCGTCTTGGCCGCGGAGGCGGGGGCGGAAGGGGGATTGGAGGACGACTCGTAGAGGAAGTCCAAGTAGCTGAGCCCATCGTTGTCGTGGGTCTCGGCGTTCTGGTTACCTTGACGGATGGATTGGAGAGACCGGCTGACGATGCGGCTGGTCATCTCTCCCATGGCAGGCAATTCAGTTGTGTTGGTCGTGCGGAAGCTCGCTTGCAGCGAATCCACTCCAATGATGCTGAAATCCTCGCCTTGGGCAATGGTATCCATGTCACGGATGTTGGTCGTGGCACCTGGGGCGTCAGACTCGGCTTCAGACTCAGCCTGGTCGTCAGCCGCACTTCCGAGGAGGACAGCATCGACGTCGCCGTCGCCATCGCTATCGGCCGCGGTCAGCTCGCTCTGGGCCAACTGGGCCTCAGGGTGAATGTGAGAAATGGAGGCCTCGTGAACAAAGGGCGACTCCACACTTGAGAAATGCATCAGGTCCTCAGACTGAGCCTGGGCCTGGACTTGGTCACTGCGGGCACGCTGCGAGCCCGGGCTGCGCGAGGGAAGGTCTGTGCCATGTGTTAGTAAATTGAGATAAGAGTCGTGGGCAATTAGTGGGATGATGGAAATGATCAACTTACAGTCCTTGGGGCTACTCGAGACCATGGCGTCATCTTGGACGCGGTCAACGGCAGCAGAGGTAACAATGTCCTCGGGAGCTTCGTCTTCTTCGGCAAGCGCACCGGTGTACTCGACATTGGTGATGGTCAGAGTCGGTGCCTCCATCATGGGAGACGACTGGGTGTTGGAAGTGATGTGAACACGAGCCTGGCCGACCTGGGGGTGGCGGTGGCAGCGTAAACATCCTCACTGTAGATGGGCGCATCATTGATGGCCTCGACGGCGTCGCTGTGGGAGACAGTGGGGGAGCAAGCTCGTCCTCAGAGGCGTCCTCGTTGTAGGCGGCAACCTGGTCAACAATGTGGTCATCTTCGGCCTGCTCGGGGACATAAGTGTTCTCCACGAGGGTCTCGGCAATAGTCTCAACGACGGCAACGTCTGTGGCGTGCGTGGTGTGAGTGCTCTGGGGCTCTTCGTCGTGAACACTGCTGTGACGGGGGCAGGCGACGCGGCAATGGGGTTGGTAGGAGCAGGCTCGACATCATCATCGCTGTCATCAAAGGTCTCCGGGATGTCATAATTCCCAAAGCCGTTGTCACTGAAGTAGTCATCGGCGGACGGTGCTCCGTAGGCAAAGTCCTCGCCAGAATCCTCGTTGGCGGCAGTAGAGGCGTCAGCAGCAGAGGCAGAGGCGGCGGCGGCGGCAGCGGCGGCAGCAGTTTGCTCGGCTTGCTCAGTCTCGCGCTTCTCCTCGTCATCAGCAATGCTGGCGGGTGCGATCTCAAAAGTAGGACGAGCAGGGGTCTGGACACTGATGAGATCGACAGAAGAGAGCGTAGTAGGAGCCGGCGACACAGCAACACGCATGCGGCGGATGGTGTTGGGAGTCGGGGCGTGGAAAGGCTGAGCATCAATCTCGCCGGGGCCATCCATAATAGGGTCAGGCGAGGCGGAGTCAAAGTCAGTGATGATGGTAAGACCACCGGCCTGGGCCTGGTCATGGTCTTCTTCAGCCCGGGGCTCATTGGCCAGCTGGGTAGTCGTAATAGCGAGCATCTCGCGTTGCTCCTGCTCTTGCTCCTCGAGGACGTTCTCGGCAATGGCAGCCATCTCGTCGGGGACCATAGCCTGGCGACGGGGGCGACCACGGCCACGCTTGATGGGACGGGACTCAGAGGCTGACTCGGTCTCACTTCCGGAGAAGGCCGAGCTGGCAGTGCGCTTGGGAGTGCTCTTGGGGGTGCTCTTGACCGCCGAGAGTGTGTTGGTGGCAGCAGAGCTGCGCTTGGGGGTGGAGGAGGTAGCCTTGCGGATGGGTTTGGGCGTCCGCTTGACGGGCTGCTGGAGAGGGCGGGTGTGGCTTCGACAGATGCGAGCTCGTCACGGCTGTGATATCCTCTACTTCGGCCTTGGGCGTCGCAGCTCTGGGCTTGCGTCCACGCTTTACGGGCGACGAGGCCGTCTTAGCAGCGCGTGTGGCAGCAGCAATGGGGCTGGACGGCTCGACGATTGTAGAGAGGGGCTTCGGGGTACCAGAGCGGCGGGGACGCCCACGCTTGGGTTTGGGAGTCGCGGCAACGGTAGTCTCGGAAGCACCCTCGTCGTCAGAGAGGCCACGCAGGGGGACTTTGGTCGTGGTAGTCGTAGCAGTAGCAGAGGTCGAGACGCGTGCACTCTTGCGAGTGGCAGACGACTTTGTCGGCGAGGACTTGGCGGGAGACGAGCTCCGCTGGCGGCGACGCGATGCCGGGGCAATGGACTTGGGGGCGATGAGGGAAGGGACCGGAGTCGAAGATTGGAAGAGACGGCGGTTAACCTTCTCGTCAAAGTTCGCACCCTCGTCAGCCAGTGCATCCTGGTCAGTGCTGCTGTTGTTGTTATTGTCCTCCGTCTCGACCGTCACGCGGATCTTCTGGGGAGAAGTTCCGCTGCCAACGTCCAAGTGGAAGGTCTGCTTGCGAGGGGATGAGAACCGCGATGGCTGCATCCGATTGTGAGGGTCGAGAGAGTACATGCTGTTCGAACGCTGGCTCCGTGTGATAGGCCGAGCAGCGGAAGAAAGCAGAGGTAAAGCGGGGTGTCTTCATTGCGTGAGTTCAAAGGGTCTGGCGATGACGCCGAGCCCCGAGAAGGAGTCTCCATCGCGACCTGCCAGTGAGGGTGGCAGACGCAGAAAGCGAGAGGTCGGTGAGGAGAGCCACAATGGCGAACGTCGCGTGAAGAAAGATGGGTTGGGGAGGAAGAAGCTTTGTGTCAAAAAAGAAAACAAAGGTCGTTCCTGGCGCCACGATCGATTGATCTGGACGCGTCGGTGAAGATGGAATGCGTTCTTGCGAACAAGCGAATAAATGAGAGAAGAGTATCGCGTGAGCGCGAAGAAAGCGGGATTCGAAAGTGGGCAAAAGTGCAGAGCTCAAATGCGTGCTTCGAACAGAAGAAAAAAGCGTGGTGGTGAAAAGAAGAAGAGAAGGAGGAGAGCTCAAAAAGTGGCGGGTGAAAAAAAAGTTGACGATGCTTAAGCTCTCTCCAAAAGAGCAACAAAAGGAAGGTACGCAGTTTGGCAGTAAAAACGGAAGGAGCTATGGGCTGCCAACGCGCTGGAGGTGTTTACTGGATTGCCCTATTCGGGTTAGCGTGTGACTTCGTGACAAACGGAGATAGAACGCCAGAACGCGTACCCCGCCAATTCGGCAGGAGCCACTCACTGAAGAACAGGGACAAGCAGCGGGTGGCTCCTTCCCCATTAAAGTGCAACGGCCCGTTTGCAGGCAATGCCCTGGTTTCAGTGCGATTGGCACGATTAGCGCAAGGCAAGAGCGACCCAGCTATTGAGGTGAGCAAAGTGCGGGCTCGGTGAATCAGAGACATCGAGGCCTCGATGATGAACCATTGTCTAACTCTATTGTGAATTGGAGTGCATTGTTATTGCCAGCAAAATTTTATTGCTGGTATTTATGAGATCACTGTAGACTGAACTGTGTCACCCAATGGAAGGAAGTTACATTATCTTAAAACTGGAAATAACCATGGAATTTTTTAGTTTTTTTCTCAATTACATAAAGAATTCAATTAAAATCATCATTGTCAAAAACAAATGCAAATAAAATAGCAAAAAAATACATTCAATAAAAAACTAACATGCTGGTGTACCCAAAATCATTACAGTTCATTATAATATCCAAATGCTCTTCCCTGCCTTCCTCTACGGCCCAAAGACGAGTGTCCGCACCTCGATGCTCTCGCGTGGCTCAGCATCCGGCAGTGACCGCGGGTCGTTGAAGGCTGTGTGCGCCAACCGGCCGCCCTTGACCGTTGTTTGGCCAGGCTTCAAGTACTCGCTGTCAAAGCACTCGAGCAGCAGGCGCTCGTCGCCCGTCATGCCGCTCAGGTAGTGCCACTTCTTGGTCTGGGTGGTACTGGATACCGGCTGTCTGTCCAATAAAGTTGCGCTCTTTGGGGTAGCGGTGCTCGACGGTAATGACATCTTCGTCACGGACACTGGCAGATGAGGCAAACGCCAGCGGAGACGACTCGACGGGATTCTTGTTCAGCGGGCGCCAGACGTTAATAATGCGAAACCGGCCCTGCAGCAGCTTCTCGGCCTCGTCAGCGGGCAAGTGGCGACGGACACGGTCAGCAGCGGCTTTGGCGGTCTGGTCGATGTGGACGCGCAGAACAGGACCACGGGTAGGGCCCTGGGCCTCGGCCTTCTGGGGCGGCGGATGGTGTGGTCAAAGAAGACGACGCGGGTGCTGCCAGGAACGTTCTTGAGGAGCAGTTCTTCGAGCTCGGGGTAGTAGTTCTTGCGGATGGACTCGTCGTCCACAAAGTCTGTCTCGGCCGAAGGCGGCAGGTTCTGAACGAGCAGGAAGGCATTCTTGTCGAGGGACTCGGGCGAGTCAGCAAACTCAGCCTCGCGGCCGCGGATGTCTTCAATCACAACGTCGTGGGTGGCATCGCTGAAGTTGCGCTGGGGTTCACCCGCCGGCGGGGTGTCGACGTAGTTGAAGGGAACGGCGCCGTCGGCCGGAGGGTTGAAGAAGTTGAGCGGAGCGACGACGTCACCACGAGGGACTCGTTCAGTATTGGCAGTGATGGCCATTTTTGTAAGTGGCGGAGGTAGCGGCGAGATAGGTGAGATTGATGCGGAGTGAGAGTCGAGGGTGTAAGTTAGGTGTTGGTGGAGTTGTGTTATAGCAAACTATATGATATTGTGATGTTGATGAATGCTCGATGTCGACAAAAATATCTTCAAACGAGGGCAAGACTGCTCCCTTTATACTCTTTGCTATATCCTCGGTCTTGGAAATCAACGGTTGATTTCAAATAGACTCGAGCAAATGGCTGTGCCCGCCAACCAGCTCCAAGATGTGAACGTCCATCCCAACCTCCAAGTGTAGCTAAGGGTGTATGGGGATACATTTGCCCTTCTCTAAAAACACCAAAGGCCGGCCCAGTATTATTAATGATCCCCGCGAAGGCCGTTTAGCAAAGACGCCATCGGCAGCCAATATCACACGCAGAAACGGCAGCCGCGACTCAAGTGTCGTGCGGGGAAAGAGCGTGTTAAGCGTGTGAATTCGTTCTTTCCCTTTACTGTTCAAGTTGAACGGCGCAACGGAACATACTGCTTTCACTCCAATGTAATACGGCTAGTTGCGGTGTATCCTACAGTTTGGTAGCCGAAACTGCTGTCGTTCGTAGGGCGGAGATTATGACAGCGAGGACAGCTCTCACAGGGCGTACGACTTAGACGGTGAGACTTGGGCACAACCAGCTTTAGATCTCACACTTTTCTGCTCTCTGCTTTCTCTCGGCTCAAGTATGACGAAACAGGCGGCAGAAGGGCGTATTAGTAACCAAGACGAACGTCTTCTTCGATTTTGCTGTACTGCCTCGGTCTGAAGCGTCATGGTTGGTTCAAAAGTTGGTCCTTGGAGAATTGACGACGCCCTTTGCCAAATGACGTGATCAGAGATCTGAGCTTCTAAAGGGACCGTCGATTCTCTTGCTGTCCACTGGTTCCTTACCATTTTGGACCAATTACACTGTCGGACCGCGCTAGTATAAAACAACCATAGCAGAGAAAAGTACGGAGTAGAGTGGAGACATCTGACAAACCGACAAACAGTTTGACTGTCAATGGCAGCACAATGTTCCGGAATGTCTCCAGTGGACTTTAATACACAACCCACATCACAGCCAAGACAATTGGAAGGATCTCGAAAAGGTAGAAAAGTTGAAGTTTTATTTATGGAGCAAGAACGACGGTTCAATGCACGATTTGGATCATGGTCTGACAAATGCCGAATGGTGATACTATCTATGAGTGATATCTACGACTCTGACAAAGTGGAATGAGATTATCTCGCACACAAACAAGTTCAATCGGCTACTCGCGGTGTTTAAATCTCACCGGATGACTCAACAAGCTACTCATAGAATTTGACGATACCCCTACAGCTAGACATCATGAAAATCACAAGCATCGATATAGAAGTTCAAGGTTGTGGCATGTCCAAATGAAAACTATATTGCGAGATGTAATTCTATCTCTCGTTGAAAATAAGAGGACTCGCGAATATTGAACGAAAAAAGAAGTCGTTGCTGCTTTGTGTCCGATGATGCTAAGCCCATCTCTCTATAACTCCGTAGAAAATACAAAAAAAAAGGAAAGGAAAACATTGATCGCAAAAGAAAACGATACTGAAACCAGAAGAGAAAAAAAAAACATAAGACAACAAGAAAGCATGGAGAATGAGGGAAAGGAGAGAGGAAAGGTAAGGACAGGAAGGGTGAAGAAAGAGAAAAGCAAGAAAAGAAGACACAAAAATGCATATAACAAACGCAAGGCTGTCAAGCCTTGTCAAGCTGACGCAAAGAAATAAGCAAAACACACATAAAAAGCAACCCTGTCACACGTGCCGAACCACAAAGAATTGCCCTTTCCCACCCCCGCTCGTACAACCCAGCCATTCCCTCGTAAGTTGTAAAAAAGCAAATGCCGGCAGCCCATATAAAACAAACAAGGAAAAGCAAAAAAATAGACGTCAGTCAGAAACTGCCCAGATTATTGGTTCCGTTTCCGCTGCGCCCGTGTATTGCTGCCTTGGCGGCTCATAGCCGCACCGCCCTGGCTGCTCTGCCGGCTCATCGGCGTGGCGTGTAGGGCCGCCGAGTTGGAGACGGCCGCCGGTACTGCGAGTGTACCACGCTCCGTGCTGTGGTGGTGGTGGCTCGGCGTGACGGGTTCGTCGCGTGCACTGCTCGTCGGCAGACGCAGGTCCTTACGCAGGTCATCCGGATCCGCGTCGCGCTCGTGCCGCAGGTACGCCACATAGCGGCTGTCGTGCGGCGAAAAGGCCGTGGCCTCCAGCACTTTGCGCCCGCCATTGGCGTTATCAAAGTTGGAGCCGGCGCCGTGCACGCGCTCGTACTGGCGGAGCAGCTTCATGACGGCCAGATCTGAGCTGACATCGTCGCCGGACAGCGTCGAAGGCGTGTTGGCATCAATCTTGGAGTGCGGCTTAGCGTAGTTGCTCATAAACATGGGCGGCATCTTAGGCTCGTTCACCACAAGTTTTTCCAGGTTGCTCGGCATCTCAAAGTTGGTCAGCGCCTCCAGCCCCACCAACCGGTCGTCCACAAAGTTGGACGCCTGCTGGTTCTGATGGCTGTTGGCACCGCCACGCGTGCTACGGGTAGCATGCGAGGGCACGCGCTCCATACTGGCAGCTGCGGGTGTAGCATCACGGTCGTCGTCATCTTGGTCGCCTGACTCTGTATCCGAGGCCGACGAGATAATCTCGCCGTTGCTGTTCAGCTTGGTGCGATGCGACAGCAGGTACTTGTGCGACGCGAGCGCCGCGGCATTGTATGTCATGGCCAGCTCCTTGTCCGTAAATAGCTTGTCAATGCTGTAGACAGGGCCCGTGACCTTGCGGTAGGCCAGACGATCGCCGTGCCAGAAGGGCGTCGTGCCGTTGTTATCGGCACGACGCTGCGGTGCTGGCGAGCCATCGTCATCGGCTCCGTTCCGTTTCCGCTTCCGCACATCACCAATGCTCGACAGGTCGTCGGCTGTTTGCCGCAGGCGCGTGGCACGCTTGCTGTGTGTACCGCCGGGGCTGGAGGGGTTGGCAATGGAGAACTGGTTCGGGTGGAGGAGGAGGGCCGAGGCGTCGGAGATCTCGAGGGCTTCCTTTTCTTTGGTCAGACGGACCTTCTTCGCGGTAATGGCATTCGAGAGGCGCTCCCTAAGCGTGGCAGAGAGCTGTCGGTGCTCGCGGTTGGCTGTGTCGGTCTTGAAGGCGAACGTGTTTTTGTGTTCCTGGGCCTTCTTCTCGTATTCAAACTGCAAGAGAGTAACGTTAGTAGATAATTCTCACTGCGTTGAGAGTCGCATCGTGTGTGCCACACTTACCTTTTGTTTTGTCAATTCGGCGTCACGCTCTTCGACAAGATCCTCAATCTCTTGGATCCACTGCTGGAAGGTCGGCCCAGCCATCTCGAGCAGACCACGACCACCGCCACGGCCCTCCGGGTCGGGGTCTCTGTTATAGTCCCGCTCGCGGCTGTTGCGGTCCTGGCCGAGGAAGTCGAGGGGCGGTCGGCGTAGGGGTCGAGCCGCATGACCAGGTTCGTGTCGATCTGGATCTTCTGCAGCTGCTCGCGGTAGGTTGAGGTCGCGATCGCGGTTAAATTTGTCAGACAAAGCAGCAAGACGGTCGGTCAAGAGCTGGCGCTTCTTGTCGCGCTTCGACTGGGCCTGGGTCGGGCCAGGTGAAGCACGTCGGCCAACCTGCTGGTCGGCGTCATTGCCGAGCCCAGCCTGGGGATGGGCGTCTGCTGTAGCCATTTTGTGTGTTGTGTGTGGTCTGAGGGGAGGGTGTGATGTATGTTAAAGAGAGAGTCGAAAAAATGGAGGAGGAGGAGGAGAAGGGTCGGAAAATCGAGTAGAAGAGAAGCAGCGAAAGATAGTGTCGTTGCTCTGTGGAAAATGGGGTCCAAAGAGGAGTCAATTCAGCGTCTTCGGTTAAAAGTTGGCGATGCTCGAAAAGGGAGGGGATGTCGGAGCACTTTCTGAGCAATCTGCTCAATAGAAAGCAAATAAAAACAAAGCCTTGGATAGACACGAGCCAACTCAATACTGCTGTATGCCCAGATCGGTCAAAAGACTCGTTGGGTGGAATGGCGATAGGAGAGGAGTCGAGGCTGTCGAGAAGGGCGGACTGCTTTTCGATCCGCTTTCCAACTTTGCTGATCAAAGAAAAGAGCAGGGAGACGCAGGATAAGAATGGAAACTCAACAAACTCCACGGCGGGAGAGCATGGGCGAACGACTGCATAAAACAAAGAAGAGCGTGTAGGGGAAAAAGAAAGTCGAGATAAAGAGGAGCGATAAAGATTGAGAACATCAAGAGGAGGAGAAAGAAGAGAAGGCGGAAGGGGGAAAGAGGAAAAAATGGCTGCGCTGCGCCTGTGTAAGAAAATCGGCGCTTGGTCGCTCCTGCTGGGCGCTGTCGGTCTTGTTCGCTCTCTCGTGCCTGCCCCCGATGAGTGACAGCGTGCTGTAATAGCGCCGGCGCGGTATCGTTTAATACAGCAAGAGCCAGCAAAGTACACTCACACCACGCCCAGAGCCTGGTCTGCTGGTGTCAGGCTGGAAAGAGAGCCTGCGTCGGCAGGTGGCAGGGCTAGCGACGTGTGATTGGCTGGCAGTGTATTGCTGGTCGTGTGTTTGCGCCGGCCCCGCGAAAGAAAGACCCACAACCGGAAGCGGCAGTGTTTTTTTCCGCAGGTACCTCTGCGCCTGTAGCTACAGACAGGGAAGGAAGCTGTGAGTGCTGGCAGGGAAAGAGCGACCTTATGCGACAGCAGCAAGGGTAACCTTACGATACCGTAAATCGATTAACAATAGTCAATTGGAATAAAAAAAAGAAAAAAATAATAAATTAGAAGCTCAAAATTCTTGCAAAATCCTCACTGTACACTTTGCTGGCTCATTGTCCCGGCTTAAGCTTCTTTATTCAAGTGTGGCGTTCCTGTGGCCGTGCATTTTTTTTTGCGCCAACTGCGAAAATCCGCCCAATCCCGCATTGGCGCTACTACAGTGGGCAGGAGCACTCCCTGTCGTCACTTCCAGCTCTCTTTTACGCTGTGAACGACGAACGAACACCGAGAAAAAACGGGAGTCACAAGCATATACGCATCCTCGACGGTCCTACGACTACGTACGCATATACCAAGGCATAAGCTAGGGTCTGCGCTCTTCTACGACCGCTCGAAGTACTTCACGAAGCACCACACATACAAACGAGCGAGCCACCCCACTCGACGACCTGACTGGACTTTGACGACAGTCACTCGCAGTCTATATATCCTCGATCTCCGACCTTCTCATACACCTCACACTCACACGAACCATGGAGAATCTGTCGATCTCAGAACCACCGCCGCAAATGGGCGGCCCGCCGCGGCCACCCCCACAGCAGCCCCAGCTGCCGGCGCAGATGTTCACAACCGCAGCCCAGCTGCTCGACTTGACAGACAGTATGTGGGATGAGTGGGCGTGAGCCACAGTCCAACAGAAAGGGTGATTGCTGACACGAGCAGAAAAGTTGATTGTCGTCCTGCGTGACGGCAGAAAGGTGCTGGGCGTGTTAAGAACATGGGATCAGTTTGGTAGGCCTTCCATAACGTCCACTTTTTCGTGATGACCCCCCCCCCCACTAACAGGCCAGCCAACTTAATATTGCAGAGTGCCGTCGAGCGGACATTCCTGCCACCCGGCGCGTTCGAGGCCAGCGCGGCACCCGAGAGCGCCGCCCAGGGCCGCGGCCTGTACGCCGATATCCCGCGGGGGACGTATCTGGTGCGCGGCGAGAACGTGCTTCTGCTGGGTGAGATTGACCTGGACCGTGACGACGAGCCGCCACCGGGCCACGACAAGATCGATGCGGACCTGATGGCGGAGCTGGCCAAGAAGAAGAAGGCGGCCGACAAGGTTGTGGAGAAGGCGCGGGTGAAGAAGCTCTCTGGTCTTGGATTTGAGGGCGAGAACATGGGCGAGATCCTGCTGTAGGAATAGCAGAGGAAGCAAGCCAAGCCGATGATGATGACGGTGATGTTGCTCAGTGAAGATACGACGAGAGCGAGCAACATACCCAGAAAGAAAGAAAAAACGAACAGGAAACAGAACAAGAGATACGCAGTTTTGGTGAGCGTCGACTTTGCTGTCACATCCACCACTCTGCAGTATCCATCTAGGGTACAGCTGCAAAAAGAAAGAGCAAAGGGGACAGGTCTAGAAGAGAGAAGCAGCATTCCCTGCTATACCTCTCACTTTATTATGTACAGACACCCTGCTATGTCGATGGGCCTTTCTTTCTTGGCAGCCACCCCTCAAAACACTTGATTTAGATAGCGCAGACCACACACCGTCCTATGTTTTGAGAAGGAAAAAGGGCGCGGGTCACAAAAATATATTTAACGAAACATTCTGCATACCAACCCCTCTACCACATTTTATATGGCTCTAGATGTCCTACAAACCAACCGAGAAGCCTTCGACGGTGGCATTCCACTCCTTGGGAAAGTGCGAACCCGGCGAGCCATCCCAACCGCCCGCCAGCATGGCCACGCCTGCAAGAGAGCACCACTGCTCGGCATGTAGGGCGTCGGCACGCGGGAGCCACCAATGGGTAGCCCGCGTCGTCAAAAGCAAATGATGGGTCGAGGAGATAGGCCAGGGTTTGTTGGACATCACCCAGGCGCAACGAGTTCATGGCCAACAGTGGGAAATCCCAGCCGTAGCTTGCCTTCAAGTCCCAGTGCTCACGGATCTTGTCGGCTGTGTTCTTGACAACGGTGAGGTTAAGCGGGAGCGGACCGCTTGTGGAGGGAGGCAGCCAGCCGTAGATGCCCGCCAGAGCGGGGTGGTCCGTTGTTGTCGCCGGGTCGGTCCACATGTTGGGGACGCCCTCGTAGACAGTAAACGTGCCGTTCTCCACGGGTAAAGGAGCCAGTTTGTCACGGACATCGAACCATGCTTTCGGAACGCCGGCTGTCAAGTTGGCATGCGCCGTTCCGTTGACGCCAACATTGCTGAGTCTCTGCTTCCAGCGGATGGCCGTATCCAGACCGAACTTCCAGTAGGCCAGCTCAAAGGCTGGGTTTATGGTGGCATTTGGGTTACCCGTCTCGGAGACCGGGTATAGAGGCGGACCCAAGTCATAGACGCCCGTCGTCGTGTTGAGGAACGCAAAGGATGCCATGAAGTCGGCCGTGGCTGTGATGATATCGTCCCACAGATGAAGCGTTGAGGCATTGGGAAACGCGCGGTAGTGCAGCTCGGCAAAGTAGATGGGGTGTGGCTGCTGCCAGATCAGTAGCGAGTTGATTTCGCCGGGAGCGCTGCGACCTGACGGATCGGTCATCTTGCCCCAGCGAGCGCCCTTGTAACCCTGTTTCTTGGCACGGTCGATGGAGGACGGCAGGAAACGGGTGTACATGTCTGGCAGACTACGGGAAAGGAGGTCAAAGTGGCCCCAGCGGGCAAAGTGGACGAGGTGCCAGAAAGCCATTTCGAGCTGGGATATGTCAGTATGAAAGCAGACCCTGCGTATTTGCCAGTGGAGGGTATAGCTTACATGGAACTTGCCATACCAGCCATTGTTGACGAGGCCTATATGGATGGGGTTAGTATCAAAACGTATCTGTTCAACGAAAATTATGTTCTTACCAGATTCTAGACAGTTGTGTTAGTAACCATGCTGATATTCAATCCATATTTAAAGTGCTCTGCTTGACTCACCTTGTGGAGGATTTGTTGATGCCGAGTTCACGACAGTCAGATACTGTGACAGGACTGTTCTTCTCTGCAGCTCCTTGGCCTCGGACGAGTTGGACGCCGTCAAGTCGACAAAGGCCCCCGTCGACCAGTAGTCGGACCACCAATCGGTGGCAATGTCGCTCAAACCGCCAAAGGACATGGGCACAAAGTCACCAGCACTTGAAAAGGCCGCCACAAAGAGAATCTCCGTCGAGTTGGCCGCTGTCAGCAGATACCGTCCGTTGTCGCCAGAAACGTGGCCGTAGTTGTTCCACTGCAGCTGCAGATAATATGATGTGCCGTTGGCGTCGTTGGTGCCGTCTTTGCTGGCGAGTGTCCGCTGGATAGTGCCGTACCACGGGTCAAAGACGGTCTGGAACGTGTCATCTCCGGTTGTCTTGTTTGGGTAGACACCGACATAGGGTGCGTCAAACTTGTTGGTATCCGGGTAGGGGAAATTGATGGAAAGACCCAAGTCGCCCGATGCCAGCAGATCTGATCGGATGGCAATGCCGACCATGTCTTCTTCTGGGTGTGCCCACGTCTCGACTTCGACGGCTGTGCCATTGAACACAAATGACGACTTGATACTGCCTGTCCACAAGTCCAGTTCCTGTGTGGCATTGACCAGGTCGGCCTCGGTGACAGGCTTGGAGCGGGATGCATTGCCAAAGTCGAGGCCAATACGCGCCAAGTTGATCCGCTGCGGGTTCTGGATCAGCCAGTCCGAGATGGCCTGCTCGGCTGGGTTGGGCTGATCGTAGTTGACAAGACGGCCGTGCGTGTTCCAGTCGAGGCCTGTAAAGTCGGATGGAGACGCTGTCTTGTTGCTGCCATCGGCCGAGGCCGGCAAGCTGAAATTGTGCCAGCCCCAAGTGGACAAAATGTTGTAAGGCTGGAACGTCTGCAGGCCCGTAATGTCGGCGCCAAAAGCTATGTTGCCGTTGCCGACCTGGAGAGGTGTCGTCTTGGAGCTGGCATTGCGGCGGACGTTGAACGATTGCACTATCTTCTGGCGAGGGATGGCCGACTTAGTTGGCTTAGCTGGATCGGCTGCCCCTGCGACGAGGAGCAGCACTGCAGCTGCAAGAGCAGAAGAGAGACGCATCTTGGATGTGGGCAAGATGGCAGTCGAGTCTGTACACAAATATCACTGGGTATTCACTGGGTATTCGATGCTGCTTCTGAGCAAGAACTGTGTGCTCAACTTTGAGCAGTCCGGGCCCTATAAAAGAGAGGAACTCCCAGCCAGGAACCAGGCATACGGGAACAATCAACCGATGGCCTCATTGTCCCTCGCCATTGACTTCTTCCATGAGTGAAGAGTTCGTCTCAGTGCAATATCGGTATTCTTGTAAAGGCGGAATAATTCATTCAACCTAAATTGGAATGGGATATAGGAAGCTGCCGAGCCAAGTAGCTGCAGGCACCGTCAACTTAGCCGCAGCCCGTGAAACAAACTCCTCTTCTCGGCGCCCACGCGGGGTCAGCCCATCTATTAGCAAGGGAACATTGATAATGTCGGCCAATTCACTTGAATTGAGCAGTTGCTGAAAAGTTTCTCTCCGGAGAAATAAGCAAGAGGAAGCTGCCCCATCGGCGTTCTGGATAAAGGCTTTCGGGCAATTTGTAGTCGACATTTATATTTTGAGTAGTCCTAGGAAGCCCGACTGACAATCGACGTATTTGGAGGCCCGTATTATCGTACTTTTCTCGGGTTGGTAAGGATGGGTTGGCTCATACATTTTTTGAATTTGAATAAGTATTTTTGGAGACTGTTCATTTTATTCGACTAAATCTTGAAAGTAATCGACAAAAAAAAAAAGTAAAAAAATTCTCAAAGAGAGAGAGATCGTAATAAACCTCAAAATGGCAAAAAATGACACGAGTATGATAAGAATGCCTTGATATTCCGTCCCCTAAACGTAATCAACATGTCAAAAAGGAGGAATGTGTTGTCGTTGCTTCCTCGGTAGTGGGATTTGGTGTGGTCCTCTCAGGGGCAGTATTACAGTGAGAGCCTTGTATTTTAGCGCCTGATCGCTGTCTGTGGTGGATAACTGACGCCACTGTTGAGCCACACAAGGCCTCGCCCCTCCTTAATTGCCTGGTCTGCAGTCCCGGCAACGGACCCAAAACGGCAACGACGTAAACATGCCAAACAGCCCAATTGCCCAAGGTCAGCCTGACTGATCATCGAATGGAGGGGCGACGTTCAACATTCGACACCAAAAGAGCAGAAAGCTGCCACCTACCTGCGTCGCAAAACCCAGCATTTCTGTGAGCCAGCACCGTCCCCATCGTCGAGACCATTCCCTAGAAACTAAAACCGACCGTTCTCCGCTCTCGTCTTCCTCTTTTTCGCTTTCCCTTTCTCGAATAACTTTCGCATCTCGACCTCTACGATTGCATCTTCCATCCGCAAACATCTCCATCCCAACAAACCCGACGACATTTAAAGCTTGACGCATCAATACCGTCGCAATGGCCTCCCTCCTTACCACAGTGTGCGTAACGAACCCGCGAAATGTCAAAGCCGTCGAACGCAACCCAGGACAACACCGCTAACTTCATCTTTACAGCAACGCGCGCACACGCAACCAGTTCCGGCCACGCGCGCCGGGCAAGGGCGGTAACACGAGCTACCAGCTGCGGCAGTATGCCGAGGCGACGCTCGGCGGCGGCAGCCTGCGCAAGGTGGTGAAGCTTCCGGAGGGCGAGGATGAGAATGAGTGGTTGGCAGTCAACAGTAAGCCCAGTGCACACATTCGGTGCTCCAACCAGCACCCACAGGGTGACAGATTACTAACATCACACCGCGTGTTTAGTGGTCGACTTTTACAACCAAATCAACCTCTTGTATGGCGCCATTACCGAGTTCTGCTCGCCGCAGTCGTGCCCCGAGATGAAGGCGACGGACGAGTTCGAGTACCTCTGGCAGGACAGCGACAACTACAAGAAGCCGACCAAGATGCCCGCGCCCGCCTACATTGAGCAGCTCATGGCCTGGGTGCAGAGCACCATTGACAACGAGGCCGTCATGCCGAGCCGCATCGGCGTGCCCTTTCCCAAGAACTTCCCGTCGCTCATGAAGCAGATCTTCAAGCGCATGTACCGTGTGTACGCGCACATCTACTGCCACCACTACCCGGTGATCCGCGAGCTGGGCCTGGAGCCGCACCTGAACACGAGCTTCAAGCAGTATGTGCTCTTCATTGATGAGCACAGCTTGGCGAGCGGCAAGGACTTTTGGGGTCCTCTGGGTGATTTGGTGGAGAGCATGTTGCGGAGTGACTAAGGGGACAGCGCAGCTGTTCCTAAGCACACTGGGTGCACCAATTTGTTTCCTTTGCCGTCTCTGCATTTCAGCTTTTGCATGCTAGCATCGCGTTTTTTGTTATATCCTGTGTGGCCAAGGCTGTTGTTCGTTGCCCGTCAACTATGGTCTTGACTTGTTTTCTGTTGGCCTTCTTGTCTGGCTTGGCCGTGTATTATCTGATTGGCGTTTTTGTTTGCTTTTGAAGGGATAAAAGGAAAGTCACTGATATCAATACATTGTTTGGATTATTTGTTAGTAATGGTGGACTAGCGACAATACATGCGTTCTGGTTCGTCCTATTTGTAGATTATCAATGTTGCTCTCGATGTGAGTGTCGAAGTGAAGGTGACGACAGCACAACTTATTGTTGTCGTTTTTGTTTCCGTATCCTCCTCAATTGCACCTCGAAAACACGGCCAGCCTCGTCACAGCCAAGTTAACGTCGTTGGACCCATTGTATCCATTGGCCATTTTATGCCAATCGCTTTCGCTGGTGAGTGATTTTCTGTACGGAATTATGCAATTGTTTTTGGATTAAATTTTATTGCCGGATCAGAGGCGCGATTTCCCCCCTGGACGTTAGTGCCAGGGCGCGGCCGCGGGAAAAACAGAGCCAACAGCCTGCCAAAAAACCCGCCAAACCACAGCAAAACGCCTGCAATTGACTTTTCTGGCGCGGAAAATCCTGCTGCCTCAGGCACCCACTCTGTGCCGAGCCAGTGGCCGGTTCCTTCCTTTCCACCTTTCCACCCATTTCCCCCAAAACCCGAGAAGCTTTCGTATTTTTCGAGTTTCGGTTTTGCATAACCTCACGCCTCACTTCTCCGTACGCATCCACCCGACGACGGACCTTCTCGCGACGACACAACCCCGGACCTTTTTTCTTCCTCTCTCTCACCACCCACACATCAAAATGCTGTCGAGACAAGCAATGCTCGTGGCCCGGACGGCTGCCTCCCGCCGCACCGTTGCCGCCGCCGCTCCGGCCATGATGCGCGGCTATGCTGCCGCCGCTGCCGGCTCCCAGGCCCAGGATGTCAAGCCCCCGGTCGCCCTCTTCGGCCTGGACGGCACCTACGCGACTGCTCTTGTACGTCAATAGCCCGGGATGACGTTCTTTGCGTCCGAATGCCCTGTGGGCCCCTCCTGCAATCACACCTTTTAACATGACATCTTTATAGTACACCGCCGCCGTCAAGACTTCCACCCTCGACCCCACGGCCAAGACCATTGCCGCTCTCGCTGCCCTCCTCGCCAAGGACCCCAAGCTCGGCGCCATCCTCTCTACCCCGACCCTGTCCACTGCCGACAAGTCCGCCGTCGTCGCCGAGCTGCAAAAGTCCACCAACAGCGCCAACCAGCCCACCGTCTCCCACTTCCTCCAGACCCTGGCCGAGAACAACCGCCTTGGTCTCCTGGGCGATGTCGCCACCAAGTTCGGCGAGCTGATCCGCGCCGCCAACGGCGAGGTTGAGATGATTGTCACGAGCGCCCAGCAGCTGGACAGCAAGACGCTTGGTCGCCTGGAGACGGCCATTGCCAAGTCGCAGTTTGTTGGCCAGGGCAAGAAGCTCAAGGTCACCAACAAGGTCAACCCGGAGATTCTGGGCGGTCTGGTCGTTGAGGTCGGCGACCGGACAATTGACCTGAGCGTGTCGGCCAAGGTTGCCAAGCTGAACAAGCTGCTGACGGACAACCTGTAAGCCAGCAGGCCCGCAGGAAACGGAGGATCATTTGTTGAAGAGGATGGAGTGTGTGTGAAAGGACGCATCTTGTCGGGAATCGGGAATGTGAATCCCGTGTATTTTTTCTATACTTTTTTTTTTGTTCATCCAGCCGAAAATTCGAATCTCAGTTTAAGGTGACCACATAAGAAAAGAGGGGATGGGCACAAGGGGAGAAGAACCCGGAAAGCGGCATTTGTTTTTTGTAGAAAAGCCAAAAATAACAAAAGAGCAGCATCCGATTGTCATAACCGAGCAGCACACCGAAGAGAAGGAGAGATAGTTCTGTGTATATAGTGTATATTGTCGTCTAAGCTTTCTTCTTGGAAGATTCAAAAAATAAGTACCAACTTTTATCTCATACGAAGCTCATTTATGCCCTCAATAGTGAAGATGTTTTTTAAGATGAAAACGACAAAGGGAATATGATGAAAGCACTCAATATAAAGCAAATCCATTAACAAACTCCGCAAATAACAAATAGAGCCAACAATAAACATATATCTAACACCTAATGAACCCATGTATCCAATCTTCTTTCAGCTTCTCTTTTCAGCTTCTTCCTTTCTCTTTCACACCCACGACTTTACTCCTTATCCGCCTGCGCTTCAAACTCGTCGCCCGTCTCATAGTTGTTCAGGCTCTGCGAGCTCTTGTACCGCTGTAGCTGGTCTGCAATGTACTTGTGCAGGTGCTGGTCCGCCTCGGCCCGCTCGCGAACCCGCTCTGGGTTGTGGAAGAACATGGAACCCGACCGCGACGCACGGCGGCTCAGGCGCATGCGCTGTTCGCCGCCCTCGCCATCCTCCTCGCCGCCGGTGCGACCATTGGTCCCATTAGTACCGTTGGTACCATTCTCATGGTAGTCATGGCCCAGCTCGCCGTCGTTCGTCTCAGACTCGCCGTCGGTGCCAATGAAGAAATCACTGCGGGCACCGAGCGAGCGCGCCGTCGACGACCGACGAATGCGCGGCATCGACGCCGAGTGCGGCGTGCCGACCTTCTCGTAGCGGTGGAAGATGTCGTCAAAGTAGTGGTCCATGCCGGCGCCGGGCGTGCGCGGTGTTTGCGGCAGACGGCAGGTGACACCGGTATCGTGGATCATACGAGCAATGAGACCCGTCCAGCCACACTGGTGCGTCGCACCGAGGCCACGACCCGAATCGCCGTCAAAGAATTCGTAGAACCACAGGTTGTCCTTCCACAGAGGGTCAAAGTCCAGCAGATCGTTGCCAGCATTGATGCTGCGGCGACCGTCGTCGTTGCGCACATACAGGTGTTGCAGGCGGTGCTGCAGTTCTTCCGACACATGGCCAAGGTGCATCATGTCGCCCGAACCGACGGGGCACTCGACCTTGAGCGTGTCGCCAAAGAACATGTAGAAACGCTGCAGTGCCTCGACCAGCAGGTAGTTGACGCAGATCCACACGGGGCCGCGCCAGTTGCTGTTGCCGCCAAAGAGGCCGCTGTCCGAGTCGCCGGGGATGTAGCCGACCGAAAACTTTTGGCCGTTAACGTCCATCGAGTACGGGTGGTCCTTGTGGTACTTGGACAGCGAACGGACACCGTGGTCACTGAAGAACTCGTCCTCGTCCAGCATGCGTTGCAGAAGGCGAACCAGTCGCTCCTTGCTGACAATGGACAGGAGGATGCGGTCGCCCTTACCGCGCTTGCGGATGGAGGCCATGTTGCGCTCGGCAACGTCGCAGCGGTTGTTGATGAACCACTCGACACGGCGCTTGAACGACGGCAGGCGGTTGACCAGCTCCGGCTCCAGCGTCAGCGTCGCGTACATGGGAATCAGGCCGACCAGAGACCGCACAGGCAGCTGCTGGATATAGGGACCACCCCACGAGATGGCGTCGTAGTAGAAGCCATCATCGTCGTTCCACAGCGACGACTCGTCCTTCTCGCCCATGCGGAACGTCATCGCATCGCTGATTAGAATAAAGTGCTCAAAGAACTTGGTGGCCATGTCCTCATACGTGCGGCGGTACTTGGCCAGCTCAAGGCAGATGTTGAGCATGCACAGGCAGTAAAACGCCATCCAGCCCGTGCTGTCGGCCTGCTCCAGAACACCGCCCGTGGGCAGCGGCTCAGAGCGGTTAAAAAGGCCAATGTTGTCGAGACCCAGGAAACCGCCCTCGAACACGTTCTTGCCGTCCGTGTCCTTGCGGTTGACCCACCAGGTGAAGTTGAGCAGCAGCTTCTGGAAGACACGCTCGAGGAAATCGAGGTCCTGGCGGCCGTAGATCTTGCGCTCAATTTTGAAGACACGGAACGTCGCCCAGGCGTGAACGGGCGGGTTGACGTCACCAAAGTTCCACTCGTAGGCGGGCAGCTGGCCGTTGGGATGGCAGTACCACTCACGCGTGTACAGATCGAGCTGCTTCTTGGCGAATTCGGGGTCAATCATGGCCAAGGTGATACAGTGGAAACTGGAGTCCCAGGCTGCAAAGAAGGGGTACTCCCACGAGTCGGGCATGGACAGGATGTCGTCGCAGTGCATGTGCTTCCACTGGCTGTTGCGAATGGCTTTGCGGTTGGGCGGCGGCGGCGGCTGGGTCGGGTCGCCGTTCGCCCACTGGTCCCAGATAAACAGATAGTGCTGCTTGCACCACATCATACCCGAGAAGGCCTGGCGCTGGATGTTACGCAGATCGTCGGCCATGGGCATGGGCTGATGCGGTAGTAGAACTCGTCGGCCTCCTGGCGCTTGGTGTCGATGATGTTGTCGACCTCCTCCTCGTCGAGGAAAGTCTCATTGCGCTTGGAGAAGCGGAAACGGACCACGGCGCACTCGCCGGGCCAACACCACCGGCCTCGTTGAAAGAGAACCAACTGGCAAACTTGGTGCCCGTCTTGGCCGGGTTGACGGCCTCCTTCTTGCCGTCCACAATGTAGTGGTGGAAAGCGTCCTTGACGTACTCGGACTCGTTCTTGCCCTCGTAGAGCGCGGCAAAGTTGGTGTCGTTGTCGGTGAAGAGCATTTCGGGCTGCACATCCTGGTCACTGGGGCCGACACCGGGCGAGGGTGCCAAGAGCATATAGCGGTCGCCCAGGACGGGGTGGGTGGACTTAATGAGGTTCTCGTCGACAACCTCAATGTTGGGCTTGTCCTCGGGCTTTTCACGGCCCCACGACCACGTGTTGCGGAACCACAGGTGGGGAATAATGTGAAGGGGCGCCGGGTCCGGGCCGCGATTCCACGCGGTAACACGGAAAACAAGCGCATCCGGGTCGTCGTCCTCCTTGGCGGTCTCAATGTAGATGTCCCAGTACCGATCCTCGGCAAAAACGCCAGTGTCGAGGATCTGGTACTCCTTGTCCTGCTTGCCGCGACGAGCGTTCTCCTTGAGCAGGTCTTCGTACGGGAAAGAGGCCTGGGGGTACTTGTAGAGATATTTCATGTAGGAGTGCTAAATCAGGGTCAGTATGCAATGAGCAGGATCGTGTAAATGGTCAATCGGCGGGGTACGTACAGTCTAGAGATGGGGTTAGCAAAAGATAGCGAGAAGAGTTGGAACACGCGAAGAATCAGACTTACAGGAGTGTTATCGAGGTGAAAGTGAGCTTCCTTGATGCTCTCGCCGTGGTTGCCTTGCGGGTTGGACAGGCCGAAGAGGCGTTCCTTGAGGAAAGGGCTGGTGGTTTGTTAGCATATGTGCTCTGCGCATTCAGTTGACGGGGCTCTTGAGGGAAGAACTTACTCCTTCTCGTTCCAGAAAGCAAAGGCAATGTTCTCGAGGCCGTGGGTGTCGCAAACACCGGCGATACCGTCCTCGCCCCAACGGTAGGCGCGTGATCTTGCGTGGTCATGGGGAAAGTCTAGAGGAAGTCAGTTGAGGCTCTTGAGGCGAGCAGAAGGTCGAGATAAGGGTCAACTTACGACTCCATGCGTCGCCGTCATGGCTGTAGTCCTCGCGCACTAGATGTCACACAATTGTTAGATCACGAAGCTTCCCAAGGTGCCTAAATCGCCGTTGCGCGAATGGGAAGTGCACAAACCTGTTGCCCACTGGCGCTCCGAGACGTAGGGACCCCATTTCTTCCAGTACTTCTCCCGCTTGACATCTTCTCTGAGACGCTTCTCCTCCTCGGTGAGGTACTCGTGGCCGTCGACGAGGACCATGGTGGACGATGTGGGATGGAGCTGGAGGTGGTGGTGATGGTGGGGTGGGTGTTGGAGATTGGAGATTGGAGAGAGGTCAGGTCAATTGTAACGGCGCAAAGTCGAGGAAGAAAGTCCCAAACGTGGGAGGAAGAAGTTGAGAAAGAGAAAAAAGAGGTGGAGGTTCAAAAAACACAAAAAGACAAGACGTAGGAAGGAAGAAGAGAGGGAGAGGACAAACAAAGGTAAGCAAAAGAAAGCTTGTCCTGTAGGCCGTATCGTAGCGCCTCGATCGGCTGTAGCCTCTCTTGACTTTCGTTATCTTTTTTTGGTGCTTTTCCTTTCTCTCTTTCTTTTTCCTTTAGCTTTGGGTGCTTTCTTTTCCTTCACCGACGATCCGGCTGTGCCACTTGTGCCTGGAGCTAAAGCCAAAGGAGAGCCAGAGAGAGCCGACGAAAAGAATAAAAAAAAGCAAGGAACAGATTGCAGAACAGGCAAAAATAGGAATGGCGAGTGTTCCCCTCCTAGTTTTTTTTAAAAAAAAAAAGAGAAAAGAAACAGAAACGCGGGTTGGCGTTTTACTGTGAGACTATTGGAGTGTAGTGGTGTGGTGATGGCAGGTGGGAGGGTGGTCTAGATTACGAGCCAGAAGGCACAGATTGAGAAGCAGGGAATGCGCCTGCCAAATCAGAACGACGAGAGAGGCATGCACGCAAAGACGGCAAGCACGAGCAGACGAGGCACATGGGAGCGAAGGCACGAAGGATGACGGAAGGTGTGGCCGCCACCAAAAGTACGAACGGCTACCAGAAGCTCTTTCCGGTTTCTGCGAGCAACGCGGCGAGCAAGAGCGAGAAGAGGCAGAAAGGGCAGGAGCAAAGGGAGAGGGAGGCGAAATCCGAGCGTTCTTTGCGAGTTCGCCAGCGCAGGCGACTGCTCTTTCCAAGGAGGGACAACTTGCTCCGTTTTATTTCTCCGTTTTTATTTATGCACTACAACCCGCAGGCGCGATCGATCACAGATAGAAGAATCAACGGAAGCGCAAGAGCGAATTGAGAGACAGAGAGTCTAAGAAAAGGGAGCTTGGCTGGGTGGAGCAAAGCGTCCGCCCCGTCTTTCACGAAAACACAAAATGCAGACAAATGCAGCGAGAGAAAGACGAAAAAACAGTGGGGGTGACGTCAACGTTTTTTGTTACTTTACAGTGCTCTAAGCTTCGGCTGGTACTGTCTAAGCTCTGGGGGCCTGAGGGTCCACAGCGCGCTGTAATGCGAGTACAGGTCTCAGTGCCAGTGTCTCAGTGATTTATGTCTCCGCGCGGAAGGAGCAAAGGAGTAAAGGACCAAAGAAGCAGTTGCAGAATGCAGAAAGTACAAAGTACACAAAGTACACAAAGCAAAAAAAGCGGCAGCGAATCCGATAACAGGGAAAGACCAGGCTGTACTCCAAATACAGAAAGAGCAGCCAATGGGCACGAATATATGGCAGGAGACAGCATATGCAAAGAGCTGCTGGCGGAATCTATCGTCAAGGTCAACAACAATGCAGTGCAACGACATGCGGTCAGGCGGGCTGTCGTTTCCGAGGACTGGAATTGAAAGGCAATGGTCGGCTATTTGCACCCTATTACCAGAACCATAACGTCATGACTGGACTCTGAGAGTTCTGGACCGTTGTCAAGGTCAATGCGCCAGCACGTTTTCGAGATTGTGGCTTGCAATTACGGTGAAGAAAAAGAGGGGATAGAGAGGATGAAAAAAAGGAGAGCACGAGAAAAAAGACGGAGCAAGAGCACGACATGGCGGCTTTTCGGCCGGGCTGTAGACCATGCAGCCGAAACTGTGGTTCTAGCTGCAGGAGGTGTGTAAATACGGCGCACGATGACGAGTGTAAAGTAACTTTACTCTGGACTCTGGACGAAGTCGGAATGTGCGAAAATGAGAGAGAGAAGAGAATAAAAGTGACAAAAAGCGCAATACTGTCTATTCGGCCCCGTGTCGGCGCTGATTGCTGATAGCGCCCAGTGGGGCGGTAGTTTTTGGTAGTTTTTTTGGTGGCTTTTTTGGGTCTCACTCTTACATGAACGCACTGACCGTTGGTTTGCTGTCATGCCATCGTATTTTTGGGAATGGGACCTGGGCCTAGCCTGGCTAACAAAAAAGGCACAGCAAATAGCAACGAGACAAGCTTGCCGGACAGGGGCAAGACAGGGGCGGATCCGGAAGGAGAGTGCTGCTTTCTCAGCGCATATTGTTGACTTTTGTTGACCACTTCAGAGTTGAGGCTTCAGAGTTGAGAGTCTTTCTTTTAGTGTAGAGTCTATTGCATGGTGGCGTTTTTTACTTTGAGTTTATGGAGCTGTTTAAGTCTTGGTTCTTTTTCTTTCTTTTCTGTCTTAACTCTAATTGTGAGAAGAGGGGTGTCGACGAGATATTGAAATAAACAAACGCAGAACGAAAGAACGACCATGCTCGCCAGGAATCCAGATAAATGCAGTATCAAACAATACGAGTAAAAAGGCCCAAAGAGACAGTAAAACACCATAAAGACAAGTCCAGTCATGTAAATACGCCGCCTGTTCTCCTAATTCTACCCCAGATATATAATTTTCAAGTTGCTGTTCGTGTATTGCCGTCGCTTTCGCTGTCATCGTCGTTGTCATCGTGTTTTATGTCCCGAGTCAACTGTCCAGACTATAACTTGGCCTTGACGGAAGAACCTGGGCCCGTGGCCTCCTGGTTCACAACAACATCGCCGCCCGCCGCAGGACCGGTACCATCGCCAAAGAAGATGACCTGCACCGTCAAATCGTCCCGGTAGCGTCTCGAGAAGGGCGCGGGAAGCGTCAGCAGGGCCGACACCTGCTCCTCGTTGGAGCCGCCGAGGGCATTGCGCACCAGGTGCGTCGCGGCGTTCTTGTCCTTGACTACGAAGCGGTCGCTGTCGTCGGGCGAGATGCCCCACTGCCGCAGCCGGATAGGTGTACGCTCGCCGTTCTTGCCGGTACTACCCTCGATGGCGGCCTCGACGGGCAGTGCACCACCCGCCTTACGACCGCCGCCAAAGACCTTGGACCAGGCCGAGTCCATGTTGGAGGTGCCTGCATTGTTGCCGCCGTGGCCGGCCGCCTTGGCCTGTGACTCGATCCATTTGCCGACGAGACCAACGGCCTCCTCGTTGGTCAGCATCTCCCACAGACCGTCGGTGGCCATGACAATGAAATCGCCGTTCTCGGGTTCAATCTTGGTCGTTGTCACGACGGGCTCGGCCGTAACATAAGGGGGCGTGCGCATAAATGGGGACTGGCTACGTCCAAAGAAAGAGTTGCGCAGGCGGTCCGACACATCACGGGTCCACTTGTACGAGGCGTCGCCAAAGGCGCGGGTAGGCTCAAGGCCACCGAGCACACGGCCGTTTCGGATGACATGCTCTTCACCCGGGTGCAGGCCGCGCATACGGGCAACCTCGTCGGGGTTGCTGCCGGTCTGGTCCACAGAGAGCGGGGTGGCAGTCCACTTGCCTGATGCAGAGCGACGCCCTAGAACAGCACGCGAATCACCCGTGCAGGCCACACGCAACAGCTTGGACTTGCTATCGTAGAACGAGAGCAGGGCACAGGAGCCAGACAGCGCCGGTGCGAGCAGTTCGGCGGCGACCGTCTTGGACTTTTGGCTCAGGACCTTCTCGGCGCTCTGGTTGACAATATCATCGTCGAGACGCGTGAAACCGACCTTGATGGCGCCCTCGATGGCGTCGGCAGGCGGGCCGGTCTCGTTCGGTGCAGCTTTGTAGGTCTCGTTGAGTTCGCGGGCGACGTAGTTGATCAGCGCCTGGCGCAGCTTTGCCGATGTTGTCCAGCCGCTGCACACATTAGTATATTACCAAAAAAAAAAAGGTCTTCGAGAGAAGGGGTACTCACGAATGACCGTCAAAGACACCCCAGAACATCCAGTCGGACGAGTCGCTGCTCACAACACTGCCGGCCGCGCTCTTGGTCGGCACCTCGACAATCTTCTCGGCATGATCGTCCTCGATCGGGTCGTTACTGGCCAGCTGAACAAGGTCGTACCGCAAGACACCTTTACCGCGGTTGATGCCGTACGACTCCTCGTTCTTGCGCAGCCGCTGCGTGACTTGGTCCGGGGCCAGCATCTCGAGTACGCGACGGCCAGACCCGTCTGTCATTTTCGAAATCGGCCCGTCGCCGACCAGGGTGCCTGTGCTAAGCTCGTTGGCGCCAATGACGAGCACGTTACGCGTCGTCTGGGCGGCCTCGGAGCCCGTAGTCGAAGAACCTGCTCCTCCTGCAAGGGATGCGCCGGCTGTGGATGTGATGGCGCCTGCAGCAGCTGCTGCCGCTTTTGTGGAAAACGGCGAGGACTGGCCTGCACCCTGGCCCTGGTATGCGTAGTAGGCACCGTATCCAACGAGGCCTGACACGACCGCAACTGACAGCCGGCGGATGTGCATGGAGGAGTGTAGCGGCTCGCCAGATGCCGTGGGCGGCAGTGGTAATGAGGACGAGGATGTGGACTTGCGAGACAGCCGGCTATTCGGCGAAAGAGTAAACGATGTCGACGACAAGAAGCGGACACGCTGGCTGTTGAGAGTCTGGTAGTGCTGGTGGTTGTGGGGGTTGTGGTGGGAGGCGGATTGGAGGAAGAGGGCGGCCGACCGGCGGTTTGTGCGTTGTTGTAAGAGGCCGCGGACCGTGTGCTGGCTCGTCGTCCGGAAAGCCCGTACTGCTGCGCGACGCATAGGGGGCGGTGGGATGTGAGGAGGATGAGGGGAGAAAGAAAGAAAGAAAAAAGAAAGAAAAAAGTGAGGTCGAACAAAGTTGACTTCGTGGAGACGGGAACTTTAAAACAGCAGGGGTTGGAAGAGAACGTGTGGCGGTTCGGCGAAGGCGGTGTATCTGTTGGGTTGGAGCAAGGTTCTGCTCGTCGTCTTCGTAGGGTCCGATTGTCGCCGTCAAATTGTCGCTTCACGATGCGTTCACGATCGTTTGGCTGTCGTAAACAGAAGATCGGAAGACGTCGGCGGAGAAGGTGGCAGAAAGCAGACAAGAAAGTCAGGAAGGGCAGGCAAACAGTCACAGAAGGGAGGGATGTGACTGGACCACACAAATGAGGAAGGCGGGCAGACACGGAAGTGGGGACCTGGACCTGGGGGAAGGAAAGAGCGAACGTGTTGGTGGCGCGGGGTGCCTTTGTCAGACGAGGCCCAGAAGTCGGGACCTAACTGGCTGTTGGCCCCAGAACAAAATGGCCCGTGGCAGGCGTTTGTTGCGCTGTAACGGCACGCGACGTTAGCGCTTGATGGCGGCAAAAAGCCTCGGCTTATGGCCCCTGTAGCCCCAGAGTTCCGCGAGTCACAGGCCGTCATCGCAGTGGCACCTTCCCATGTGCTCAGCCTTGCTGTTGAAGACGATATCCAAACTCGGATCGTTCAAATAACAAGTCACTTTTGCAAGGCACATTTTTCTCAGAATTGGCGTGCCTTACACACATAAGCATACACACACAATGGCTGCTGCACCTGCTGCTGAACAAACGGCCCCGACCGGGCCGCCCTCGCCGCCGAGTTCGAGGCCTTTGACACTTTTCCCTGGTCAAAGCATCGGGTCTTTCTGGTGAGATATTGTTGATGAGACAGCAAGAAAAGACACATTGGAAGAGAACAAAGTCACTGACAGGACAGCTCGGCCTTATTGAAACCCTCGGCGGCCCCGACGCCCTACGCCCCAACCCGACCCACGAAGGCAGCGCCTCCTTCTGCCGTACCGTCTTCTTCAAGCGCCAGACGGGACGTCGTGTCGATCTCACTCGTTACAATGGCTTTCGTGCCGAGCATCCAGAGTACCCTTCGATCGACCGGCGGTTATTAAAAGAGCTGTACGCAGCAGCTGCGAGCATAGAGGGAGAGTTGGACTGGGTGATCTGTCGTTGGCGGGAAGCGCGGCCTCAACGCCGGAAGCGAACAAGGGCCTGCATCACCGAACCCACTGGCGTCGCCGAGCACGAACAGAAACCGTCGTCTTGCCGAGGCGGTGGCAGCTGGGCCCGTGATCAACCCCTTTGACGGCACACCGACACCGCCGATCCGAGACGTGGAGATTCCCTCGTGGCAGCGCAGTGCACCGCGGAATGCGCTCAAGATTGACAAGGCGGCAGCAGCACAGGCCGGGACAGGTGCAGGAGGAGCAGGCGAGGCGCCGTACTCGGACAAGTTTGCCAAGGTTGTGGAGGCGATCCAGACTGGCAAAGAGCTCGAGGGCATCAAGCAAATTCCCGACACAGTGATTCGGCAGGCGGCATCACACCAATGGGCAAGCTCAAGGCACACGGAAGCCATGGGAGACTGCGGCGTTGGCATCACCTGTGGCCTCTGTGCTGTCGTTTATTGATGGTGCTCTGACACCGTCAGAACAGGAGCCAGGGAGCGAGGGACAGCAGTTGGGACTGGGTAAGATTGACCTGGAGTTTCCCGAGGCACCGCCGTCACCACCAGCAGAAGGCGAGACAGCAGCCGAGGCAGAAGAGGAAGAGGGTGGAAACAGTCCAGTGACAAACTAGAAAGGAAGGGGAACTGTATAAAAAGCGGGCATCTTGCGTTGCATTTATTTCAAAATAAAAAGTCTTGATTACAAGGATTTGTTGATATAGTCACATGCACATGCACGAGGGACACAATATTTATGAAAGATTTTTTTAATTATTTACTCGTCTACCCAAACCTCTTTCCCCCTCCTGTATATGTACAAAATATGCGAGAGAAAAAGAAGGAGCAACAACAAAAGGAGACTCGAAATAGAGCAAGTGCAATAAAAAATGGAGAACGCAGGTAAAAAGCAGAGCAAACAGAAATAAGGGGGAACAAAAGGGGGACGAGGTTGGACCGTCAGAGCCTCTCACTCTTGTCCTCAAACTCCAGAACCGTCGTTCTCTTTTTTTTTGTGTGTGGTCGAGGCTTGTCGTCCACTCGATTTTCGTTCTTGTCGTCTTCTTTAGTTTTTTTTTTTTGGTGTAGGTTTAGTGACCTGGTATAATAGTTTCTTTATTTGGTTATTTTTTTCTTCCTCTCATCATCCCGCTCGTGGTGTCAAAAGTGCCTTCCACTTTACACGCCGTAAGCGACCTGGCCCAGAGGCTTGTCCTCGCCAGTGCCCGGTGCCATGAAGTTGGTCTTGGGGTTGCCAGACGCCTTGGCTGCGGAGCACCGTGCCATTGTGGGGGAGCTGTCGTACATGTTAGTAAGAGTTCAAAAGAGTGGTTGAGGATTATAGGAGGGGTAACGTACCTTCTTGAGATGGCGTCGGTAAAGTAAAAGTTCTCGATGACCTTGGTCAGCGGCGCACCCGTTGCCTTGGTGCCCTTGTTCTGGTCTACCAGCTGCACCTTGGCCAGCTGCTTCAGCGCAACCGGCTCCACAACGTCGTATGCTGCCAGCGCAGGGCTGATTTCCACCATGCGGTCGCGGACCATGGCCAGGTCATCGTAGGCCAGGGGCACGTCGAGGAACTCACTGGCCGCACGCAGAATCTTCCAGTCCGTGCGTGCCGCACCGGGCAAGCTTGTGGCGGCGCGGGTCATCTGGACACGGCCCTCAGTGTTGACGTAGGTGGCCGACTTCTCGGTGTAGGCGGCACCGGGCAGGACAACATCGGCCAGCTGGGCACCCTTGTCACCGTGGTGGCCCTGGTAGACAACGAAAGCATCCTTGGGATATCGGCCTCGGAGATCTCGTCAGCACCCAGCAGCCAGACGAACTTGGGCTTGGTCTCGGCGACGGCGGTCGAGGGGGCACGAAGCCGACCTCGTAGGCACCGGCGCGCGAAGCCTCGCGCTGCAGGACATTGTAGCCGTTCCACTCCTCGGTCTGGAAGGTGGCAGCATTCTTCTCAACGAAGCCACCAACCAGCTCGTAAAAGGCCTTGGCGTCGGCGTGCTCAGTGACACCAGAGCCCACAATGATCATGGGGCGCTTGGCGGCCTGCAGCTTCTTGCCGAAGGGACCGGCCAGGGCCTTCTTAAGAGCGGCGTAGTCGGTGCCCAGGTGCTCAAACTCGAACGTCGACTCAAAGGACTCGCCGACAACGGCAACCTCCAGGTCAGAGCGCAGCCACTGCTTGCGGATACGGGCGTTGAGGACAGCAGCCTCGTGGCGGGGGTTGCTGCCGACAATCAGGATGGCGTCGGCCTCCTCGATACCGGCAATGCGCGAGTTGAAGACGTAGTTGGAGCGGACATCGATACCGTGGGCGACAGGGGCGCTGCCGGTGGGGGTGTCAAGGGCCAGGTTGTCCGAGCCCAGGCGGTTGGCCAGGTCCTTCATGGCGACGAGGGACTCGACGTCAACAAGGGCACCGGCAATAGCCTTGAACTCGTTACCCTTAGGGGCAACCTTGGCGTAGCCGAGAGCGACCTCAGTCAGGGCCTGCTCCCACGAGGCGGGCTCGAACCGGCCCTCACGGCGGACCAGAGGGATGGTGAGACGCTGGGTCTTGAGACCGTCGACGGCGAAGCGCGACTTGTCGTTGATCCACTCCTCGTTGACGTCGTCGTTCAGGCGGGGGATGACGCGCATGACCTCGAGGCCACGCGAGTCGACACGGATGTTGGAACCAAGAGCGTCGAGGACATCAATGGACTCGGTGTGCTTCAGCTCCCAGGGACGGGCCTTGAAGGCGTAGGGCTTGGAGGTCAGAGCACCGACGGGGCACAGGTCGATGACGTTGGCGGACAGCTCAGAGTCGAGGTTCTTCTCGAGGTACGTGCCGATCTGCAGGTCGTTGCCACGGCCGGTGGAACCGAGCTCGGGCATGCCGGCAATGTCGTTGGCGAAACGGACACAACGTGTGCAGTGAATGCAGCGGTTCATGGACGTCTTGATCAGGGGCCAATGTTCTTGTCCTCAACAGCGCGCTTGCCGCCAATCTCGTGGAAAACGGCCGCGGTCGGCACCGTAGCGCATAGACTGGTCCTGGAGATCGCACTCACCACCCTGGTCGCAGACGGGGCAGTCGAGAGGGTGGTTGGCTAGCAAAAACTCCATGACACCCTCGCGGGCCTTGTGGACCAGCGGGGAGTTGGTCTTGACGACCATGCCGGGTTGGACGGGCCAGGCGCAGGAGGCGACGGGTTTCGGTGCGCGCTCGACCTCGACGAGGCACATTCTGCAGTTGCCAGCAATCATGAGCTTCCTATAGTTGGGTTAGTATGCGTTAGGGTATAACGTGGGCTGGAGCATCTATGTTGCTTTTGGGGTGTAGATGTCGTCGTTAATATCGGGATTGTACGCACTCATGGTAGCAGTATCTGTTGGACAGTTGTGTTAGCTATTGTTACACCTTTTGGACGGAATCAACTCTTCGCCAAGAAAACTCACCTTGGGACTGTTGCGCCCGCCTTCTCGCAGGCCTGGATCAGGGCCGAACCGGCTATATCATTTGTCAATATCTCAAAGTCTTGTAGTTGTTGCATCACCAATCATCGATCGATGTCGATGTCGTGATCTGTCGGACGGATGTAGTCTGGGCATACCTTCTATGGACACCTTCTTGCCATCTGTATGAAGTAAAATCTCGTTAGCATCACCATCCATGTCGTCAATATCAAGACAGGGGTTCTCTTGTCTCCTCAGCCGTCCGTACCGATTGTGAGCTCGACCTCCGCTGGTCTCTGGGCCGTAGCCGAAAAGGCCCGCGACGCCCGGACGGCGTGTCTGCCAGTCCGCAGCGCTGTCCGGGAAAAGGCTTGCCGGAGCATTGTGGATGTGTGTGTGTTGTGTGGTGGGTGGTGGTGGTGATGGTGGTGTGAGGGTGCGTGGTGGATTTCCAATCCGACTCGATTTTGCGGGAAAAAACCAGCAAAACAAAGCCGCCGTGGGAGCCGTAGACGAAAAAAACGGAGGGCCGGAAGAGGGCGGCGACGGTGCAATTGGCGCTCGGCGTGCGATAAAAAGCAGATGCCAATGTTCGGGAGTCGTCGTGGAAGGAGGGGCGTGCTGTCGTCGGGGGCCTCGCCTCGCTGCTGCTGCGCTGCTTGTCGTTCGTTGGCTCACGGTTGGGATTTTTCGAGGAGGTGGGCAAAACGGACACAGCCAGACTGGGACGAAGGGAGCGAATTGCTTTTTCCGCTGAGAGTGGCCGCGATTGGCTTCGGGTGGCCCCTGATTGGCCAGGGCAGATATGGGTGACCCCACACCCGGAACGAAGCTCAATGGGCGGTGTGCTTGGGCAAAATATGGGGTGCTCAGGGTGTGTTCTTGCCGAAATATTGCCATTTTCTAAGGACTTGGGTGACCGTTGAAGCATAAGTGGTTTCACTCACCAACAACACGGATTTGATGAAATTCAAATACAGGAAAAATATGAACAAAATTCCACGATTTGTTTTGTATAAAAAACATTCACTAGTTCATGGCTACATATCAAAACAACTGCTACTTCTGGTTCCCTCCTTCCTCGCCAGACCACGTGACATGGAGTCGCACATTAAAGACGGTCGCCTGAAGTAGTGCCCTGAGTGTACCTTTCCTCCAGCGACTGTTGCGAGGTGGAGCATGTACCTCTCCTAGGCTGCTGGTCATGCCCCACTTTATTTTTTCTTCGCAGACCTTTAAAACTGCAGGCGCGTCCCTAATTTTTCTGATTCCTCTTTTCCTCTCTTTTCTCTCCATATTGTACCACGGGCACACTTTATTGTAGGTGAGCTTGAGCTTTCTGTCCTGCGCGCGAGCAATCGCGTTGCAAGCAGTTTGTTTTCAGTCGAGTCCCCTCTATCTTGTGCTCAAGAGAGATTTTCTTTTGAACGGCACCGTTTATGGAAGCATGATAGCAGCAGTTTCTCCTCCTGGAGAAGCTGAGGCCATGACCACCGCCTCTTACCGCCGGTTGCTACATCCCTATGTTTATTTTGAGAACGATATTTATGACGGCAAGCTGGCTGTTGAGTGAAGTATCAAGTTTTCGATGTTGGAGGAATAATATTGCATTGCTATGGGTATAAAAAATTGGCATCGTAGAGCTGGCATCGAGCAGACATCGAGATGGCATCGAGAAGACCTCGAATGACATGAGGGGGTATCACGTTCCGGACATGGCTACGTCCTGTGTCTCCTTGGCCGCCGCAGATCCTGCACCCTCTCTCATGTCTGCCTGCGCTGCTGCCCGCGCTTCCTTGTCGCCCGGCAGCGTCCCAAACCGCTCGTCCAGCAGCTTCTGCTCGCGCTCCAGATTCGCTGTCCACTTCGCCCGTAGCTCTCCTATGTGCACGTCGAACCCGGACATTTGTGCCAGCGCCTGCTCCACCACCTCGTTGATCTGCCGCACAGCCTCGCGCCGGCCAGCTGCGATCTCGCCCTGCTCCGGCGGGAAGCGCAGCGGCGGACACTGGTCCAGCTTCGGTGCCATATTGTAGTCGACGCCGGGTACGGCCGGCGCCCGCATCGTGGCAATCATGATGTCGATCTCGTCGTGCGAGATGGTTTCGTCGTCCTCGACAATTAGGTCATTATAAATTGTAGCTGCAGATGCAGGCGTCGTGGCACTTGCTGAAGCCCTGCCTTTGATGGAGATGCCTACAGTCGGAGGCGCGTTTGCAGCTGCTTCTGCAGCCTTGGCCGCTGCTTCTGCTGCTGCCTCTGCTGCCACTTTGGCTGCCGCTTTGGCTTCTTTCCGTGCCTTGGCCATTTTCTCTTCGCGTGCCGTGACGGCCCCGACAATATACTGGCGGTCCATATCGGCCAGGTACATGAAGCCTTCACGGACGCCATCCCGGTAGTACTCGATTGTGCCTAGCATGGCCTTGGCCTTGTCGACGCGGCCACGTGGAGGGTCGAATGGCTGTGTCAAGTCGGAATCGGGAGCGAGAGGCACGAACATGGCCGGGATGGCGCTGGTGACCCGTGTCGGTGGAGGTTTCGGTGCTGATGGCGTCGCTTGTGTCGTCTGTACAGGTGGTGACGTCTTCTTTTGAGGGACAGTAAGATTCAGTGTTGGTACCGCTGCTGGTGCTGCAGCTTCAGAGGCCGTCGTTGGAGCTTCTGAGGATCCTGAATCGCCGCTCTCGGCCGGCCTGGACGGCAGAACTGTGTTTACATCAACAGCTTGGCCATTGGCCATTTGCACATCAATGTCTGCCTCAATTGGCGAGACCATGAGGCTGTCATCGCCCATGGCGGGCACAATTTGGTGTGGCCAGGATGGTGCGAGAGAAGAAAAAAGACTCTAAAGTGCCAATTTCATAAGTTGTGACTATCGATGGCTGATGAAAGATGAACTGTGAACTCGATGTTGTGTTTATTGCTATTGTGTAGCTTTAGAGCTCTCAGAACTAACGGATCTAGTATGGTGTGAATATTATGTAATTCGAGCAAACGCTGGACAGAGCCAGAACAGACGCAGCAGCATCCCAATACTCAATGCCAATTGCTTTTCTTTCTGTTTACAAAATCAAAGTCTGTATTCTCAAAAAATATTATACAATTCTTATTTTCATTTGATCAGAGGTCTAGAGTGGCCACTTTGTTTTACTCTGAGACACCTACACGCGGCCAAGGATCGTCTTTATATCTTCAATATGGGAGTTTTCGAAAGTCAATTTCGTTACATTTATGATTTTGTACAGAAAAAGTAAAAGTGTTGTATGTACAAGCAATGGCTAATAAAACGACAAAATTTATATGCAGAAAAACAATAACTTAAAGTCACCTGTAAACATACACGCGATGCAATCTCCGCGCGTATCTGTAAAGCATTGAGGCAAGCCCATATTATGCTGTGCAGACGCCTTCACTGTCACCTTGACGGCAAGATCTTGCGGATGTACTCGCGCAACACCCGCAGTGCACCACGGACGTGGTCCTCCAACCGCCGGTCCTTACGCCGACGCATCCAGAGCAACACGAGCGCCAGCACGACAAAGTCGATGGTGATGTGCTTGAACAGCGCCCAAGCCAGCCAGCCGAACCAGACCACAGGCCTCTTTTCGCTGCGTGCCCGGAACTCGCGTCCTGATGTGATTTGTTCGCGCAGGGCTGCAATCTCGGCCGATAGCTTCACCATGGCCCGCTCCATCATCTTGGACCATCGCTGGCTTCCACGTTTTGCAACGTCACCAGCAGCGCCTTCTGTCGCAGCACCAGCGGCGGCTGCAGCAGCACCGCACCAGATCGCCTGCTGCCCCCTCGGCTTCCACTGCCGTATTGGCTGCCATTGTGTACTGTTGTAATGCCGCGCCGTCTTCGCCGTGCGGCGGCATCATCCTCGTCGTCTTCCTCTTCTTCCTCGTCATCGTCGTCGGATGCTGCCGCCTCGAGCTCCTCTTCAATCATGCGCATGCGGTTCTCGCGCTCGGCCTCGTCCTCCTCGCTCATTGGACTCAGGATCTTCATGGGTCCGCCGTCGGATGCTGTGGCAGCAAGACTTGGTCGCCGGTGTTGCCGCTCATTTTCGAGGTCATGTTCGCGCTTGCGTTCTCGATCGCGTTCTCGCTGGTCTCGATCTATATAGTCTCGCGTATCGTAGTACTCGTCTTGTCGTGGGGACGTGGGCATGCCGTATAATGTGTCTTTCCGGAAAGAGCCAGAGGAGCTGGGGCTGTGGTTGTCTTTAATCTGGTTCCAGACGAATTCAAGCTCGGCGACGAGCTCATTGGCGGTTCTGGGAAGCAGGGTGTCAGTAAGAATTGTAAAATGTTGGGATGTCATATGCAGTCAGCTTGATCAGCCTCATCCTTGGGGTGAGCTTACGGTGTCGTGGCATAGGTGTGCATGGTCTCAATCAGGCTCTCAATGTATCGGCGCTTCGCCTCGGTCCGGCCAAGCCCTCGCTGGGCATTCCACGCATCCCACTTGTCTTGTTCGCGGCGCAGCTCGTCGACGGACAATCCGGAGTAGGCGTTGGGCCGCTCCATGACGCCGTCGACGTCGCCCTCCATTGCCTGTTTGTAGAGTCCATAGAGGCGCATGCGGTCGCCGGGTGGTGGCCTGGCGGCGCCCGTCTTGGGGATCTTCTTGACGGTGTTGAGCGCATGGACGAAAACGCGATCTGGAACGAAACGAAAAAGAAAATGATTAGTGATGGAACTGGATATTGAATCGACGTCACGGCATCCGATCGGAGATAGACGTACCAACTGAGTCGGCCATGGTGGCGGTTTGTGTAGGGAGAATTAGGGATTAATCGGTAGGTAGGTTGGAGGGAATGTCGGAGGAACTTGTGATGTCACGTATCACGGCGATTCTGTCGAACAATCTGTCGAGAATTGCTGTCCTCGGTGTGTCGGCAGGGAGACTTTTCGAGGAGCCTCGTCAGGCCTTTGGCTGAACCTGGCCCAACCTGTGGCTCTTTCGTTTAGAGGGACGAAAGGAATTGGTGGGTAGGACAATGTCGAAACAAAATAGACGAATAAAAAAGTGCCGTGTCACGAAAGACAGTCGATGCACGTTAAGGGGGGTTTGACGGCGCGCAATGCAATTGCGAGGTTGTGAGGTTGCTGGCGTGTAGTCTTTTCGGCGGGTTCGTGTGCTAGCCCGTCACGGTGGTCGAGAAGAGCCGAGGGTAGTCGCTGGCAGCTGTTGTTGCAACGGCAGGAGCAGTGGTCGTCCGATTGGGAAAGAACGAGAGACAGGGGAGGCAGGTGCGCGGGATGGAAGCCCCCATGGCAAGACGGGGAAGGAGCGATGGGGAGAGAGAAGAGGAAAGCAACAAAGTAAGCCGCAAAAGAACGAAGATAAAGAAACGATGATGATAGTTTCGAGGCCACGGATTGTTCTTGCAACAATGGGCGATTCCTCAGCTAGTAGGCGGAGAAGGGCCCGATACGCTCCGGGGGCGATTGGGGTTTGTGGGGAGAGGTACGAGGCGAGAGGACAGTAAAAGACAGCAAAAAGAGCAAATGCAAGCATGAGCACGAGCATTTGTTAGTGAATGACGGGCAACTGCGACTGCTGTGTTTCGTTCCTCCCTTGTGGAGGTGATGGCTTTGTTTGGGTAAGGCTCACCCACTGCCACTGCCTCGGCGCGCGGATGTGCAGATCCACAAAAGCCTGCCGTGCGCGTACTGCTGTGTGGTGTATTACCGCGACGTGCATTGCAGCGTCCCAAATTGCCCTATATCAGACAGCCGCGACAGCGCTATTACTCGCCACTTAGCTCCTGTAAGTGACAGTAAACTCGCCTGAGCCGCCTGTGGCGCTGAATCATACCCCCTGGCAAGCGCATCCTGTGCCTGGAATGTCCCTGTAAATTACCACGCGGGGCGTAAACGGCGTAAACGGCGTAAACGGCGTCCGCCGAGGCACGTGAAAGGAACATCTCGACTGACGTCTTGGACCGGTCAATATAATTATGCGCCTCTGCACATTAAGACACAATAAGCCAAGGGAAAGACACACACGGAGAGCTTTTGATTAGAAGAACAATGCGGGGTCGGTAACACTACCGTCTAGATGGGAATGTTGTCCTCGGTATTCAATAGTCGGCTTGAGTTGATATTAAGCTGATATTAGATTGAACTTGATGTCATTTTGATGCTATCATGACGTTTGGGTATATTGGTTGCTACTTCATTTCTAGCTCGCCGCTTCTCCCTGTGACGAAGTCTCCATCTGCACTTGACTCTTGTCACCATATATGTTCGCTTTCTGAGCTATGAAGAACTTCATCTTCGCCTTATTCTCCAATGCTCGCTCGGCTGCCTTGCCGCCGGCTTCCTTCTTGCTCAACGCCGAGCCGTATCCCAGACACTCCGATTTGCCCCAGGCGTCCACCCATACTGCCACCGTGAACAGTGGCATCTTGCTGTGCTTGTCGCGGAGGACCTTCTTGGCGGGCGAGTCCTCGTACCGGATTTTAACCTCTTTGCAGCCGATCAATGCCGCCAGCTGCACTTTGGCCGTCATCGCTGTGCCTGTTGCCCTTGGTGGGCCGCTTGGGGTGTTGGAAACGTTCTGGACCACACCCTTGTTTAGCGGTGTGGGTAATTCGTCTCCCTTTGTGCTATCGGTGTCGGCCGTGCTTGCTGCGTCTGTCGTGGCCGAGAGCGCCGAGCTGCTGCCGGGGCCGCTCACAGCGTTCGCGATCAAAGCTTGCATCGACAGTTGTTGTCTGTTATCTGATGCTGATGTCGGTCGTGGCTGTGGCTGGGTATGTGTTGGGATGCGCCGTACATTGTACTTGCGCCTGATATCTTCTGCCAGCGACATGGCCCATAACGACCTCAACCATGCCAAAGTGATCGTGACACCGTCGTATGGCACATCGGTCGATGCTGGCCGTGCACGAATTAGGGCACCAACATAGGCCTCAAAGAGATCGCCATTAACTTTCTCTCTCTCCTTGATTGCGACTTTGGTGCCGCGTGCGGGCGCATTATCAGAGAATTCGAGCGGAAAACTGGCACGCTCATTTATGCCGTAATGCGTCGTGTAGATTGCCAAGTTGGAGTTGCGAAGCAGGCTTTCCCGCATCTGCGACTTCCGTCCGGGTGTGAGGCGCGGGAAAGTCTGAGTGATAATCTCGGAGGCGGCGTAGTAGATGAAGGCATCACCGAGAAACTCCAGCGTCTCGTAGTTTGTAGTCTCGTTCCAGCCGCGGTGTGTCAGCGCCATCGTCTCCAGGTTTTTGTCTGGTATCGGTGGTAGTGCCGGGTATTCTGCCGGGATGTCCTCGGGAGTCCAAGCGGTCATGTTGACCAAACTCGGGATGAAAGAGGCCGGGTTTTGTGAGCCCATTTCTGGGATGTGTGATGATGTAGGAGTGGCACCGTTTGAGGCGGATCCTTGATTCGCCTTGTCGTTACCATTTTGGTCGGCAGATAGGTCTTCTCCACCGAGAGCTTGAAGCACCGGTAAAGCCGTCTTGTTCAATGCGACAAGCCGTCCAAGAGGCGCTGTGAGCTCGTTCGAGTCGCTCTGCTCTGCTGCCTTGACAAAAGCGCGAAGCTCTTTGTAATACTCCTTGAGTAGGGCCAGTTTTTCTGGAGAAACGGATATTGTGGACTTTTGGCGTTTTGGAATGATGCCATATTCGCCGGCGGCGTCTAGCGATCGTTTTGACATGGCGTTGTGAGAGTCTGAGCTTGGACTGATTTTGTCAATAGAGAAACGAGGCTCAAAAACATTTATATCGTCAAAAGCCTATTGAAGCTAGCAGGCCATTGAGGTCTCGAGCCCCACAGTGTGTCATCTTAGCTATCGAAATCTTTGTAGATCTCGCACAGTATGGAGAAATTATCAGCCAATCATGTGCGCCAATGCCGGATCGCTTTTTGCTGTGCCGCAACCTAGAAAAGAAACATCCGACGACAGACTGGCTGTTGCTGCAATCTCCCTCTCCCGTTCCCGACAGCAACGACCGCACATCCTCACAACGTCGACAAGATGACTGTCCCACGCGCCAGACTACTGGACCTTTGGAAGGTACGCACCCCGTCTAACCTCAGCCCATCGCTTCTGCCGTGCGCAGCCAGCAGTGACCTCGATCTCTCGACTGCGCAAGACATGCTAACAAACCATCACCAACAAACAGGTCCAGTGCAAGATCTTCGGCACGACATTCAACCCCGAGGCCAAGCGCATGGGCAACAAGGTCCTGCGTCAGAGACTCCGTGGACCTGCCCTGGCCGACTACTACCCACGCAAATTCGTCGGCATCCGCGACCTGCAGCGCGAGTTCGGCCCCGACCTGCTTGTATTCGATGAGGAGGATGAGGACCGCCTGGAAAGCCTTGCAGGGTACGTTTCTCTCTTACCGGGTGCACATTGGCATATGTATCCATCTCATAGGGTGTATGCCGTGTTTACCTTGATACTGACCTCGTTTACAGTCTCCGCGCCCGTGGCAAGGGTAACACGAAGACGAAGGTTGCCGGTAAGTCCCAAAAGAATATCTCCATTGTTGATGGGTATACATCTACTAACACAGCAAAGACCCGAAAAAGAGATAGACTGGGATCAAAACGGAGAACGGAATTGTACGATAGCGACGGTGTTTTCTGGGCCGGCGAAATTACGCTGGTTTTCTCTCATCGCACGAGTCACGAGACGAATCAATATACCAAACATTTTACCTCCACACTTTTTTCTGCCTGCCCTTTTTTGTGCCAAGACTGTGATATTTGTGCTTCGACCGTGGATGGCAAGTGCATCCCGGTCTTTCGTGTGTCCTGGCCAGCGAGGTGCGTCGCGCCTGCCGCGAAAACGATGACGACTAAAAGGGGGAAAGAGGAGGGTTTGCAGTCACTGCCAACGGAGGAAAGAGCGTTTGACATTGCCGCATTGTTGGCAGACTGGCCACCCAGTCTGGCTTTGATCTTGGGCCACTTTCCAGCGAGAGTGCCGCCGTTTCTGACCTTATTGGTCCTCCTTGGGGTGACCCCAATGGCTGTTTCCTGTCTGCTTTTGATTTATTTCTAGCAGTGCAAAAACTAGCTCATCTGACCCCAGCTCCTTTCCCCGGAGCCCTAGCGTCGTGCCTATAAATCCCGGCTGCTCTTTCCTTCTCAGTGTCGAAGGCCGGTTCCGGCTTCTCACTTCTGGATGGTTCTTTCCGGATCGATCTGTTTCGATACGATGCCTTGGTTTGACGAGGAGGTATTATCTGGGTGGCTCTTTCCAAAAATGCCACGCTCCTGCCAACCTTGACACAGTGTCTCTTGTCTTGCCTGCCGCGACCGTGCCAGTCTCTTGGCCGACAAGCAGCAGTCAGGACAGCGTAGGTCTCTTGAAGCACACTGTATTGGTAATGGTAACGCTCGCGGCAGGACAACCTGGCCGGCCACCAGTACGGAAGGGTTTGCATCCGGAGGGTGTGTGTCGAGCAAACCTGGCGTGTTTGCCCTTATCTTCTCCCGGTGTTTTTTCTTATCACGCAATATTTTTCGTACCACACGTTCTTTCCCTTCGGGTATTATACTATCGTGAGAATATTTCTCCCCTTCACCCCCTCCCTCCTTCCTTCTTTTTGCTTCACGACCCCTACCTCTTTCCGTATTCTCTCATCGCCCCTATCCTCTTCCCCCATCAACCAAAGGAACACCCTCACTCCTTCCTTTTTGCATTGATCATCTCTGGTTGTAGCAGGAGGTCGAAGAACGCCTTGGTTGATCCTTCCTTGGGGAGACAGGTCTTGGTTACGCCATATTACTTCCCATTTGTTGCCATATGTTTGTCTATCATCGTGTGTCTTGCTCTATGTTTTTCCCCTGAGTTGTCTCTTCTCCCCCCCTTTTTTCTTCTTCATCTCTGTGTTTTCAACTCTCCATCTGTTGTCCATCTTGTCTCCGTGTTTTCTCTTTGTCCCCGACCTCCATCACGGTCTACCTGCTCTGGCAGACCTTGTCCATTGATCTCACAACTACTTATGTTTGATTCTGGATCTTGTCACTGTCGCGTTGTCTTTTTGTTTCTGATTGTTCCTCGCCATTTTGTGGCAGAAATTCAACCAGTCACTCCTTCACAGCACCAAAACCATCACAAATATCTGTTGTTTTGTCTTCCTTTCGGTCCACACGCGTCCACTTTTATCCTTGGCTTCTACCCTGATCCATCGCGACATTTGTGTCGTCATCTCTTCAGCTACGCGTGAAGACACGTCTTCACCAGGCCAACCAAACTCATTGTCTTTCTCGAAAAGACTGCACTCAAAAGCAACCATTTTCTCGACAGCTATGTCTCCGCGTCATTCGACGGGATCTCCTCTTCGGCGTCACAACTCAGGTTCCAAAGGATTTGGCCAAAACGAAAACACCCTGGGCTACTCTGACGGCAACAACACACAGGTGCGTATACTTTGGACGTTTTTCCTTGAAATTCCCCTGTAGGCCTCCTCACTTTTGATCCACCATAACACTCAGGCGAGATTTGATGGAGAGGCAACATTCACTTGTGCAAAAACACAGCAAAATGGGAAACACTCAATAATTTTGTGCAATCTTCTAACAAAACTTTTATGTTGAAAATTAGGAGTCGATCCAAGGCATGCGAGGCAACATCGTGACTTTGACTACAAACAAGCTTGCCAACAATATGGCTTCCAAGGTGCGTTTCTCCGCCCGTCTTCTTGTGATCTGAATTATCAATTATTTTATATATTCTCCTCAATCTTTTTCAAAAATTTCTGACTTAATTATTTATCAGAAGAATCACGAATCCTCGACACCACCTAACGTGTTTCCCATGGATACCCTCCTGGCCAAGCTCTCAGAGCAGCAGGCCGCTATTCGTGATCAGAATGATGGATTGAAGCGGGCCGAAGACGCTGTCGCCTTTACCAAGGCCATGGAACAGCAGCAAGGTTGCAGCTCGCTGCCCATCACTCCTGGCATTGATGGGCTTCAAGAGTCGTCCGCTTTGACGGTGCGCTCTTCCAGTGCCAACCAGCAGGAAAATGATGAAGTGCTTCGTCTGAAGCTTCAGCTGGCCCATGCGCACAATAAGATCAATATTCTTGACACCGAGCTGGCGAACACCCGCTCTACAAAGCCGGATCCTTCCCAGGTTCTGTCTCTTGCCAACACAGACCCTGACTTTCCACCGGCCCCTGGCTCCGAGCAAATTGCTCCGGCTGGCATGATTGGTTTCCCTGTTCCTGGTGCAGCTCGGCCGCTGTTTAATCGTGAAAACATCTGGGCTCAAGCAGACGAGCCTCGTCTGGGCCCCATTGACAACCCTGCCGGGTCCATTGGCCGTGCCCGTGGTATGTGGCGTGAAGATACGAAGCCTGTGGGACTCCAGCAGTCTTTTCCTACTGGACCCAGCGCAATTCCCATTGGGACCCTTCCGCAGACCTCCCAGCCGGCTTCTATCTGGCCGCCCAGCCGCCCTGCCAATTCAAACCCGTTCGATGCGAACCCTCTGGGGTTCGGAGACACACAGGTTGCTTTGGACGATGGCCGCGGTCGCATGACCCCGGACACTGACATGCTCCTCCGGCCCAGCGTCCGGGAAACCGTGCTGAGTCGCGCATCCCTGGCAATCAAGACTTTAGTGGTTACAGCAACTACAACGCCGGACAGATGCAGTTTGAGGCCAATGCTGGCTTCATGACAGGTGGCGGTGGCCCGAACATGAACAGCAACGGACTCAACATGTTTCCCCAGTTCCAGCAGCCGCCTATTGGCACTCCGTTGTCACCCCATGCCACGGAATTCAATACCGACCCGGCCCCTTGGAAGTCTGAGGTGAGTGTAATTTTTTGTCTTGCTTTTGTGTCTTTTATCTTCTAATTTCTTCTTTCGTTACAATTACAAAACAATCCTCTAACTGAAATTATTTATAGGCCAACACACCGGAAAATCAAACGTTCCTGCCCACGACTGAGCCCTGAACTACCGTCGCCTGCTCGACCGCAATGTCAACTGTAACTAGAAGTACATCGTTGACAAAATCGTCAGCAGCAACGACCAGCAGGCGTCCATCTTTCTTCAGCAGAAGCTCAAAGTGGGCACCTCAGATCAAAAGTATGACATTGTCGAGGCGATTGCTGCCCAGGCCTATCCTCTGATGATCAATCGCTTTGGCAACTTTTTGGTCCAGCGTTGCTTCGAGCATGGATCTCCAGAGCAGATTGTCAAGATTGCTGAAGCCATTCGTGGTAACACTCTCAGCCTCTCGATGGATCCTTTTGGATGCCATGTAGTCCAGAAGGCGTTTGATTCAGTCCCCGAGTCCTACAAGGCGATCATGGTCCACGAGCTTCTGCGCCGCATTCCCGAGACGGTCATTCACCGCTATGCCTGTCATGTCTGGCAAAAGCTGTTTGAGCTCCGTTGGAACGATTCTCCTCCGCAGATCATGAAGTTCGTCAACGATGCGCTGTCCGGCATGTGGCATGAGGTCGCTCTTGGAGAGACTGGAAGCCTTGTTGTACAGAACATTTTTGAGAACTGTCTGGAGGAGGACAAGGTGAGCAGTAAAAACTTTTGCATATATTGTCATTACCCGCTAACATAGCCAGCGTCCTTGTATTGAGGAGGTTCTTTCGAACATCGACGTCGTTGCCCACGGTCAATTTGGAAACTGGTGCATCCAGCATGTCTGTGAGCACGGCGCCCCTGCTGACCGCGGCCGCGCCATTGACCATGTCATTCACTTTGCTGCCGAGTACAGTATGGACCAGTTTGCGTCCAAGGTGGTTGAGAAGTGCCTCAAGATCGGTGGGGCGGACTTCTTGGGCCGGTACTTGGATCGTGTTTGTGAGGGTAGAGTCGATCGCCCTCGCATTCCGCTCATCGACATTGCCAGCGACCAGTATGGCAATTATCTAATTCAGTACATCCTCACGCACGCCAGCACGCAGCACCGGGAGGTCGTTGCAGCCCACATTCGCAAGCACATGGTGTCTCTCCGTGGCTCCAAGTTTGGATCTCGCGTGGGTATGCTTTGCACGAATCCAGCCGTTGCAACCCACCCTGGCCCTGGCGTTGGACCGTCTGTTGGCCGGCTGCCTCCCCGCTACGGTAGGTAAACCCGATGACCACTGTTCCACTATGATCTTTTCTGACTTTTCAATCTCATCTACAGCAGGTGCCGCGCCTTCTCGTCACCGTGCCGCCGGTGGGCCCGGGCTCTACAGCGGCGAGTAGAAGGCTCATGTCCTTTATTAGCCATCTACATTGGCTCCCACCTCCAGTGGACGTCACCACACTCTGTCGTTATTTCTGTTCCTTCTTCTGGCCCTTTTTTACTTCCTATCTATTTCGCACATTATATTTATCCGTTCCTTGATTCATTTCATTTGTTGTGTTTCTTTTATTTCCTGCCCGCTATCCGCAATTTTCGTGCGCACAGAGTTTTTTTCATAACCTGTTCGGTCACATCATGTAACTGGTCCTGTCAGAACACATTTCGCTATTTGATATTTACAGATCACTCGACATCCTACACTCGACAGGCTACTGCCCGCATCGAGCGCTTTGGACACAACATGTTTATCGTTTTGCAATATTCGAATCTGTACTATTTCAGTGCAGGTGTTGTCTCTCCATGGGCGAAAACGGGGTTGGCTGTGGCACGCCGCTTTCTTCTTCTTCTTTTCTGTCTATTCCCTTCTCTCTTTTTCCTTTGCTTCTCGAACAAAAGTACCGATCCAAGTGGACTCGGCTTGAACAAAGTTGTAGTAAGATTCTTCGAAATCTGGTCGTTGGGGATACGTTTTCTTTGTTGTTTCATCGAATTAAGGGGTCGCGTATAGTATGCCGAGGAGGCCAAAAAGCATGGAGTATGTATTTTAGTTTTTTGTTTTAGCGAGAAGGGGACTGGAGGCCGTAGAACGTGGAGGTGGTCTTTTTTATGGACATTATAAAGATAATCGCTGCTCTTTATTCTTTAGAAAGCCCCAAAATACAATAAAAACAAAGTTTTTCTTAGATAAAATCAAAAAAAGAAGAAGATATATACAAAGCTTGCGTGTCGGCCACAGTGAGCCGTTGCCCACCGCGGATGCTCCTAAATGTGTGGCAATTGCTTTCTCAGTCTTCGTAATCATTACATTGTGTATGCCAAAATATGCCTAAATGCAAAGTCAAGACGCAGATCAGTAATCTCGAGTGAATGAGTGCACTGGTCTTTTGATTGTGTATAAGGACCAACCCCCTTCCCCTTGTTGTTCCGTGCCATGATGGTGTGTTGCACGTACTGGCGTGCTTGTCGTTGAGTAACCTAATTTTCTTCTTTCCCCTCTTGCTCTGTTTTGAACTCGCAACTTTTTTCTAATCACATACTTTCTCCAAAGTTCATTTCTCTCCACTCTCAGTCTCTACGAGCTGCAGCTGCACTGCATGGCCCTCTGCTTCTCGGGCACGTCTTGTGTCCAGCGAATCTCCTCGAGGGCATCGCCCTGGTACGGCTCGCTGCTGCCGTCAAACGTTTGCCCGTGCCACTCGTCCGCAAAGGGGTGCAGCGCCATGTGCATAATGCGCCGCAGCACATCACGCTCATTGTTGTGCTCGACCCGGCGGATCACCTCGTCCAGCACCCAACCGCGCGGCACAAAGTTGGGGTTGACCGACTTCATGGCACGGATGCGGTTCTCCTCACGCTCTTTAGCCGAAACAGAGGGGTTGGCCTCGGCGGCGGCCTTGTCGCTGGCCACGATACGCTCGCGCCACTCGGACAGCCACTCCGCCACAAGACGACGACCGGCTTCTTCACCAACAGCAGCCGTGACACCTTCACGGTAAAAGAATGTCTCAGCCGTACGGCGACGAATCTCGGGTGTCTCAATATCGGCAAGGCGCACAGAACTCAGGCGACGGAAGAACATGTTGAAGTCAAGCTCAATCTGCTCCATGACATCCAACAAGCCCGTGATCAGCGGGTCCATGTCGCCCGTAGCAGCAAGTTCCTTGTTCGAGGGTGCGGGAAGGCCTAGACGGGCCATGAACAGGCGCTTGTACTCGGAGATGAACAAGTTCTTGTACTCTTCGCCGACGCGCATGATGATATCTTCGGCGTGCGAAGCGAGCTCGCCCGCAGCACGCTCGACACGCGGCGGGATCGGAGGCGGGGAAGTGCGGGCTTGTTGTGACGGAGGAGGAGTCGATGACGGAGTCGGCGAGGAAGTGTCGATATCGGCTGCCGTGCCGCCCGCAGCGAGCACATCAACCTTGGCTAGGCCAATGATACCCTCCTCAGCAAAAGCTGGCTCGTCGACTCGGGAGCCGGCAGCCAAGAACTCGCCAAGAGCTTCACCAAAGCGCACCAAGTTCCACCAGATGATGGACGGCTGGTTGCGGTAGCTGTAGCGCAGGTGGTGGTCGTCGTGGTTGGGCGTGTAGGAAGGGTCAAAGTTGTCGAGGAAGGCAAAGGGGCCAAAGTCAAGTGACAGGCCCAGAATGGACGTGTTGTCCGTGTTGAGCACACCGTTCATGAAGCCGTACACCTGCCAATGGGCAACGGTGCGCGCATTGCGGCGGACAATTTCGCGGTACAGACGGACATAGCGGTTTTCGGCGGAGCCAAAGTTGGGGTCTTCGGGGTCGGTCGGGCCCTCAATTGTGTCCCAGGGTACATTGCGTGGAGGTTGCAGCATGCGGGCAACGCTGTCGTCATCGGGAGAAAGCTTGTCGGCCAGACGGCCGGGAAGCTTGTCCCAGCCGCCGTAGACAGTCGTGGCGACGTAGTCGGCGAGCTGGCGTGTCAGAGGCCGGTCGCCACGGGTGCGCAACAAGTCAAAGTACCCAGACGCAGCCAGCTCTCAGCGAAGCGTGTGACAATGGCGGCAGGCTCCAAGCGCTCACGGTGGACAAGTACCTTGGGAAGCAGGGTCAGGGCAAGGGCGCGCGTGGACGGGATGCCGAGGGCGTTGAGGGACTCGCTGACAACAAACTCGCGGATACTGCTGCGCAGGACAGCACGGCCATCGGCGAAGCGGCTGTACGGCGTCATGCCAGCACCCTTGAGCTGGATCTCATAGGACTTGGGTGGCGGTTGTGAAGAGGCTGCGGTCGATGACGTGCCGTTGCTTTGTGCCACGGGCGATTTCGCATCGACAGGCACCTCGAACAAGCTGATGGCACGTCCGTCACCGAGTTGGCCGGCCCATTGTCCAAACTGGTAGCCACCATAGCACTGAGCCCAAGGGTAGCCCGTTTTGCTTGTGCCTGGTGCTGGTGAGTCTGTTTGCTCTGGTTGTTGCTGCACTTCACTCTGTTCGCTTGCGGCACCTTCTTCCTCTTCTTCGGCAGCAGCTTCACCTCCTTCCCAGCCCCAGAGCTTGTTGCCAGCCGTAGTCTGGCGGAAGTCGTCCGTGGTCGCCTCGGACTGCTTAATGCCCAGGTCACGCAGCGCCGCCGGTGACACGGCCAGCAGCTCCGGGTCTTCCTGCTGCTCGGGCCGCACAAATGTATAGACAGCACCCCGCACCAGCCGGGGTCCGAGTTTGGAGCGGATGGCGTGGTGCGACGACAAGGGTGTAGGGAACTGCGAGTCGGCAGGTAGCGATTCGGTAAAGCGCCAGGTCTTGGGGAGAGAGGCGAGGGTGTGACCGGCGTCGTTTGAGGATGTAGATGAAGACGCCATGGTGTGAGACGTATAGAAAAGCCGGCGGCGGCCAGGCGCAGCTGCGCCTTGGAGAGAACGGTGGAAAGAAACGACGGACGGTGCGGTCAGAAGTAGACGCGATGTTCGACGGGTCTGGGTTACGGCGGCGGCAGCAGCGGCGTCAGGTCGGCAGGCAGCCGCTCGAGAGAGCATGGACAGTCGAGGGAGAACGGGCTCTTTGGTCCGTGAAGGGAGTATGCTGTCGAGTTCTGACTCCAAATAGTTTGCGCCGTATGAGGGACCGGAGATATGGCCGTATAACGTATAACGCCTTGCCCTTTCTGTGTGGGGTTATGGCGTGCGCTGACAACAGGAGGGCGTTCCGGCGTATGATTCGAGTAGAGGGACGGCAAGCTCCGGGGAGTTGTAAGTGTATACAAGTAAACCGTTTGTGCTTTCGTATTCCTCAAAAAACAGATGCCAAAAGGGGCAGGTCGGCGTTTGAACTGGAAGAGGCGCGTGAGGACGGTTGCTCCGTTGGAGGGAGAGGGTTTGTGTATGGCCGCCGTGTAAATTGTATGCTTTCGTGGGTGGTGAGACGCGGGCTGTCGTGCAGAAAATGAATACACACGAGCGTGAGACGCAGAAAGCAGAAGATGTTGAAAAGGGGAGAGGGGAAAGAATATGTTGCAACGAAAGATTACGGAATTCAAAATATGCAGGAGCAGTCGATCGGCTTTGGCTCTTTTTTGATGCAAGAAGGTGCGGTCCGGTCTTTGGTCTTTTTGGTCAACGTCGTTGCGGAAGGAGGCAAAACGTCTATCAATGGGCGGCGAGCCCCACTCTTTTGCGTAAGTGCGCTTCGGCGTAGCGGGGGAGAAGAGAAAGGTGACGACAGAGGGGAAGGGGCAAAAGACGTTTGTAATGCGCTGTGTTTGGCAGCGGACGGCGGCCTTTAGCAGGGGCGGCCAGGCCAAGATGTGTTTGGCAGGACGAGGCAGGTCAGATCTGGCAGGCAGTTAGCGAGAAAAGTCCGCTGGAGGGCAGGAACGGACTTGACGGACGGAGGAAGGCACGAGGTCTACACTTGCCTTTTAAATAAAAGCCCTCCTTCCTATTCGTAAATGAATATATTTACAGTTGTGCTTTTCTTTATATTTCCTTTTTCTTTTTGCTCTACTTCATTTTCATTTGAGTATAGACGAAACGGCAGATACGCACAAAGACCGAGCTCTGCTGTGTTTTGCGGATCCCGGTATTCGTCCCTCGGCGACTACAAATCAGAAAATCAAAGCGTGCAAGTAGAATTAGTGGGCGGTACTCGGCTCGCACACAACCCACTCTATTCACACAGAGTGCTCTTCTTGCGATCTCGTCAAACAGCACAGATCCAAAAAGAAAAGAAGGACAGGCCACAAAGTAGGACAGGACTGGTCTCTTATTGTTTATTCTCCTCGACACTCGATCTGTGTGACAGCCATTTGCCAAATCCGTGAGAAGACGGGTTGATTTTGTCATCATTTCCGTCTCGGGGCACACCATCTGATTCGCCAGCTGTGGACGCCCGCGAGGACCCTTTTGGACCACTTGCCCTTCTGTTTTTATTTATTATTACGACTTATTTGATTCTTTATTATTGATTGTGCAGTCTGGCAGTATCCATTGTTTCTTACACCAGCCCGCATAATCCACAGCGCAGAGGGCTGATCCTGCGACCCTTGGCTCTTTCCTTCCAGAGCTCATCTGGGCTTCTGGCGCCTTCCCCATTTCCCGGCACTTTGGACGGCGGCATGCTGTCAGAACTTTGTTGCAACCAGAGAACAACAGCTCCATACATCTGTCCTCATATCTGCGCATCTTCCTGCTTTTGTTTATTTGCTATTTTTTCTTTTTCTTTTTTTGTGTAGATGCAATGTTTCGTCAAACTGTTAAAAATTCCTCTTCTTTCCATTGTCATCGCATTTTCTTTCCTTCTCTCCGTCATTCTCTCTGTCGCTCTTTCCTTATGTCTCGCCAAAACCCTCCTGCCCTCATCGCCCTCCTTCCTATTGCGTCATATTGCCGAGCTTGCAGCACAGAGCCTCCTTCCTCACCAACAAGAGTTCGACAAGCACACAATCGCGATGCAATCTCCTTACCGTGCCACCGAACGCCTCTTGTTTAGAACAACGCCTGACTCTTCCGTTGGCCACAGCCGCTACCTCCCACCGGACTGTCCCCGGACCCCCAATGGCGTCTTTTCGACCGTTTATCAGCTCCAGCTCGATAGTTCGCCAGTTCGTGCGACGGCTGTTAGTTCTCCTAGCCCCGCACCGGAAGACAGAACTCCCCAGCTCCTCTTTGCTCGCCTTGGCTCTCCCTTGCGCACTTCTTCAAGTTTCACACCAACAGCACACCAACAACTCGCCATCTCATTATCCACTCGCCGTGAATGGACCAAAACTTGGCCAGCGTGCCCGGTCCGAACCCGATGCAGGCTGCACATCGCACAGCTATGATTATGAGACAATCAGCCACCAGAAAGACGATGGAAGCTCTCCCGCAGCTCGTATGGAGCGGTTCTGATGTCGTGCGGCACCTGTTCATCCAGCCCATTGGCACGCCGCCATCATAGCGACGCGGAGCTCGATGGCCCTTCTTTTTTCCCTGAGGAGCTGTTTTTCCTTTCTTTTTCCTCTGCCCCAACACCTATTCCCAAAGTGGACTCCGTCGATTTTCTCATTCCCAGTCCCTATCTCGTCCTCTTTTATCTCTTGTGTTTCTCTTGTGTTCTCCCGGAGACGCCACACCCCCTCCGCTTGCACTGCTTTGCTCCCCCACCCCTATTCGTGTTCGTCTTTGACCTGCCATAATTGTGTCATTGTGTCATTGCCGATGCCCGGAGACGGTCTCTTAAAAAAAGGACCGTCGCGTAGAGTATATAGTCGTAGATGCTCCTCCTTATCGTGTGCGTAACCACCATTCGTAGCTCTTTCCTGTCCCTCTCCCTTTGCCTCCTTGCTCCTTCCCAATTATTTATTTTCTCTCTACACCTCCTTCCCATTATAACAGATACAGATGCGTCTTTCACTCCGTCGGATATCTGTCTCTCGATCTCTCACTCAATCTTGCGTACCTCGCTTTATTACGACAGCTTCATTTGCTTCTCGCACCGCTGCGCCATTTTTTGCGTCCGGTCCTCGTCTTAGACAACTCCCACCTTTTGTGAACAGCCGTTCATTCTCACAAACCAGAACAATGACTTCCGAAACTACGGCCGATGCGGCTCGCGCCGCTCAGTACCTCCCCAACGTCAAGCTCAACGACGGCACCCAGATCCCTACGCTCGCCTACGGCCTTGGCACTGCCAACTACAAGGGCGCCAGCACCGAGTTTGACCAGAAGATTGTTGACGACACTGTCACCGCCATCAAGGCCGGCTTCACCCATCTGGACGGCGCCCAGGTCTACGGCAACGAGGAGGAGCTCGGCGCGGCCATCAAGGCCGGCGGCGTGCCCCGCGAGAAGCTGTACATTGTCACCAAGTACGACCCCAAGCCCGACGGCACCGTCGAGGAGTCCTTTGCGCAGTCGCTCAAGAAGCTCGGCGTCGACCGTGTGGACCTGTACCTGATCCACAACCCTTTCTGGAAGGGCATCACGGACGAGCAGATCCAGAGCCGCTGGGCTGAGCTCGAGGCCATCCAGGCATCGGGCCGTGCCACCTCGATTGGTGTATCCAACTTCTTGCAGAACCATCTGGAGGCCCTGCTCAAGACTGCCAAGGTCGTTCCCGCCATCAACCAGATCGAGTACCATCCGTACCTGCAGCACGGCAACTTGGTGGCTTTCCACCGCAAGAACGGCATTGCCACCGCGGCCTACGGCCCGCTAACGCCCATTGTCCGCGCCAAGGGCGGCCCCGTCGACCCCGTGTACGCCACGCTGGCCAAGAAGTACGTGTAGATGACGGCGAGGTCGGTCTGCGCTGGGTCATTGACCAGGGCATTGTGGCCATTACACGAGCTCCAACGCCGAGCGTCTGCAAAACTACCAGAACCACCTGACGAGCTTCAACCTGACGCCCAAGGAGATTGACGAGATCTCTGCTGCAGGCGACAAGAAGCACTTCCGCGCCTTCTTCAAGACGACCTTTGCTGAGGACGACCGCCGTTAGAGAGGTGGCATAGACCCTGAACGAATAAAACATAATGTATCATAACGAATAAAAACTTATTAAAACGCAAAACCTTTTTTTTTTGTTACACTCGCTCTCGCTACATACTCGCTGAAACGTAGATGCTCTCCCCCCGCCTGTTTGTTAAAATTGTGCCACCTCGGCTTGACATCCCTGGTCTGATATTATAACTCGTCGTCAGACTCTGAATCGCTGCCATCCATGTTGTGGTCTTTGCTGCTGCTAGCAGGAGGAGGTGCTGCCGCTGCTGTAGGGGCCTTGGGCTTACCAAAGGCAAGTGTGCGGCGTGGCGGCGGAGCTTCTTCCTGTGCTGCTGGCTTTTCTGGTTCTGTCTTATTTGGTGCTGCCTTTCCCTTGCCCTTGCCAGCCTTTGATGCTTTTGTTGCCTTTGGAGACTCCTCCTCCTCCTTGATCTCGGTATCCTCGTCCATGGGTTTCCGGCTCCTGTTCGCTCTCAGTGGACTCATCATCGTTCTCCGTTGTACGACCATCTTCTTCCGACTGCGTATCAGACTCGGCCTCATCCTCAGCGGTAGCGGCAACTGCTGCCTTGCCCTTTCCGCGCGCACTACCTCTTGTAGCAGCTGCGGGAGGCTTCTCAAATTCTTCTTCATCAGAGTCCTCGTCTTCAGACACAGCAGCCGCTGCACGCCGCTTGGTGCCGGGTTTCGCCTTTGCTGCGGTTGTAGCCGCACCCCGCCCGACCTTGCCGAGCCTGACACGTGCGGCACCACGCTTACCACGTGTCGATGCCGGTGCTGCGGGCCGGGCTCCTCCTCTGACAAATCTTCCTCCTCCTTGATTTCGGCCTCGGCTTCTGCCAATCTTGCAGCCTCTGCATCCTTCTGGTCCGCCTTGGTCAGCTGCCGTACTGCTGCGAATCTTGAGCTTCTTCTCATTGAGCAGTAAACAAAATTTTTCAAGCATTGCTGCCTCGTCGGCATCTTTCGTTTCGAGGAACTCGTCGAGCTGTGCCTTGAGGTCGTCTACTGCCGCCTGCAGGTTGGACTGTTCCTTTGTGGCCTCGACCAGTTTCCTTGCAGTCTTTGTTTTGCGCCTCTGCGGGCCCTCCCCGCACCATTCAAAACAACTCAATGCCCTCAATCCCCGTCATATGTCAGAGACAGTGTGCCCAAGCGTTGCTGGATGGGTGGTTAATACAAAAGTACGACGTATAATAGTAATAGAAAAGAGCTTACTGTAATGTTCTGGACCCTCTTGCGGACGGTGATGGTGATTGTAGCCTCTCTTTCACCGTGGCCGTCGCGTCAACATTATCAAACGAGCCCTGGCCGAGCAGGAGAAACAGCAGGATCTGCTCCCACTCCTCTGAAGAACACGGCGCGTTCTGACCACGCAGTTTGTCGATCCGGTCATGCCGTACTGTTGAGTGAGTGGCAATAATAAAGAGGTGATAAGTTTCGTGTCCTTTTTTGTTTCAAGACTTCTCTAGAGGAGAAAAAAAAAAGCTAGGGTCACTTACACGCAAGGACGTATGGTGCCTCGCCCTCTGTGGCCACCATTCGCGCGTTGAGTGGTCGAGACGCCGGGCCAAGAGGGTGACACGCGGGCGAGCACAAAGGACCCTTCTTCGTCGGAGCGCGGGATCCGTACCACATGAGAGGCCTGGTCTGCCATGGCCAAGATAATTAATTGTGTTTCCCTTAAGCGGGGTTGCAAAGCCGATGGAGGGGAAGGGTCAGAAGGGAAGAGAAGGAAAAAATAGCCAAGCGGCGGGCTATATCACGGCACAAGAATACTGTGATATAGACGTGAGAGAGGCAAAAAGACAGCCAGATGAAGTGAAACAAAGCAGAGATTTGAGGGTCGTCGTGAACCTGGAGGTTATATGGCGTAATAAGAGTGAGATAATATGGATTCGGCCGTGCAGGCGTGGGCACGCAAGCGTTCGATATAAGGAAATGAGAAAGACGGCGGCAGTCTGTGTGTCGTGGTGTGTGTGTGCCGTCTGCAATTATTGAGATATATGAGACGTGAGGCGGCCCGCAAGAGAGGGAGCGAGAACAAGTGGGAAAGCAAGTTGAGGGACCAATCCGACTTGAAAAGCGAGAGTGCGTGAGAGGAACGGCAGCCGGGTGGCTTGTCGAAGGAGTTTGCTTCCTTCGATTTGTGTTCCTTGCGTCTTCCTTTTTCTGAATCCCGAGGCCTTGAAAAGCGGCCAGCGAAACAAGCTCGAGCGGCAAGACTTTATTTTAGTCTCTCACACTCAGGGTCGAGTATGGTCAGGCCAATGTCCGGGGGTTGATAAGATTGCGTCTTCTGTGAGCTGGGGAGGAGCTGTGTGGGACACGGATATGAGGCACGAGTGTGCGAGTATGGCGGCGTATAGGCGAGGTTAGCGGTGGGGTGGCATGAATTGAGTGAAGGCGAATAGTCGATTGAACAGCTGGAGGATGAGCTGTGTACGTCGTAATTGAGTTTGACAAAGTGAGGAATATTGAAGTATCTTTAAAGTTGTTGAATTTGGCAATTCCGGGCCACTTTTTTCTTTCTTCTTGAGACGTCCAGAGCGCCGCTATTCATTTAGGCAGCCATGCACTTTGATGGTTCTCAGCCGTGGATTTAGCTCAGCGTCGTAGCGCCAGATAGTGCTGGAAGCTTTTGGGGCGTGCTGCAACGAAAAAGTCGAGAAGCTCACGGACGTGTGATGCATGGACATTGGTTGGTGTTGCAACCTCCGATCGATCGTTGGACGTTGAGTAGGCAGCATTTGATTGGCGGACAGCGAAAGTTACGAGGAAGGCACGAACTGCCATTTCACAAGCTGACTGTGGCTATCACGTGTCTACAAAGCGACAAAGATGATTGTCTACAAAAGAAAAGTACGAAGTTTAAAATATGCCCAGCCCACTAAAGTCGGCAAGTGCGTCGATCAATTAAAGAGAACAATAGGCAGGGTCGAAGAGATGGCATGTGGCTTCAGAAGGAAAGAGCGTGGTGTTGGCTGCCATCATGAAGTTTAATCCAGTTCAACGGTGACGGTTGAAATGCGGAAAGAGGGGAAACCAACAGCAACGGCAGGTACGCGTCTGTTTCGCGTACCTGACGCGCTGTCAAGGCTGCTGTTTGTTGGTCCGGGATAGTTTCAGCCAATCAGAGACAAGAACACAAGCAGCCGGGCAGTGGTTCGTGCGTCACAGCGCCCGCTCTTGGCGCAACTGCAACTTTTTTCAGGGCATCTTCTGTGCACTTCTGTCTGTTCTGAATGCACCTTCCTTCTGCACAGGTCTGCAGCTGGATTGCACCTGCCATGTGGCGACCAAGAATGCACAGTTGCTCCTGCCCTTGCATGGCGGTCGCAGAGCTACTTTAGGCGGCGCCCTGTCTGTTCAGCGCCTGTTTTGGCACTGAAACCTGTCTCTTTCCTCACCTGGAGCCCCGTTGACGCACGGACCTTTAGCCTGCCCGCCCCTCGTCCCCCTCGTTGCTTCCTTTGCCAGCCACCATCGAGGTTTGGAATGTTCCACTGTAAAAACCACTTTACGGCGCCGTCAGCTCAGAGACTGGTCGAAAATAGCACGGATCAGCACTATTCCAGGTGGGAACCCACCACAACCACCCGGATTTTTGAATTTTCTGCACCATCGCTCCTGCCCGCTCCCCTGCAAAATCACTCTGAGTGGTTGGCTGTGCCTTCCCAACCACCTCTTCCCAACTCTGCCGCTCCATCGTACTTTCTTCCATTCCCGCCCTGATTTTCTCTGCATTCCAAGATCTTCAAGCCAAAGAGCCTCTTTACTCACTTTTTGACTTTACACACTTTTCGACCTCATTTTTGCACTACCCTCGACGCCTTCGCACTTTCGTTTGTCGTTTCGTATTCTCCCTTTCCTTCGTTCAATCATCTGTCAACAGCCCTCATCGCCGGGCGTTTTTGTTTTCGTCCCGTGTCGCGACACCAATTGCGCGGCCCATCTTCGTGACGAACTCCGACGACCAAAACGAGGATTCAAACGAAAATCCAAGAACGACGACGACGACAACTGCGACGACCTCGACGACAATAATAGAGACTACGGAACGAATATCGGTTCCAGCGACAATCATACACCCGCACTCCCGCAACATTTGCACCCAATATCTGCAGTACAACGACATGTCCTAGGAACAGAAATATCACGGTTCATTTCTTTCACTTTCTCTCGCCGTCGAGCCGCTTCTCGACTCTTAATTCGATATCAGCCTAGAAGAAAGGCGACAATTGTACCAACTACCCAAGCCTACAACTATTCTCTCGCTTCTATTGTGCACCTTGCGACCCGGGGAAATACACCGCCGTTAAGACGTCCTCTTAAGACTTCCTCCGTGCCATTTCAGCGGAGCCGTTACTCCGCCTGCGGAAAAGACTCTTCTTCTGTTAAGACCAGACCCGTGAAAAGGAAATTGTGGCAACGGGCGACAGATCCCTCGAAATCGATATTCATCAAAAGAGGAGGACTTGTGGATTTTCGCGCACACGACAGCATTTATTGACATCCACGCGTCTTTTCAACTGTTCGCATATCGACTGCACCGCATCATTTTTCTTTACTGCATCGCATCGCCACAGTCGACTATGAATCTCCTTCACTGATTGTGTTTTCTCTCTTTCCGCCAACCATCGATCATTTGGTATCCCATTAATATCTGATCGCTTCTCGCACGCGACGTCGTCCCGGTCAAAAGCTTTCGCAGCTATTGGACGACAGAGCGAGGCGTTGTAATAACCAATCCCAAACACCAAACTATTGACCAGCCAGACACAACACACACAAACACACAACAAAATGGAAACATTACGCCTCAAGCCGAGGCAGCCCGTGGAGGACATCGTGGAGAACTGGACGACGATGACTTCATGATCGACGGCGACGACATCACTTTCCGTAGTTCTACCAACACCGCTCCGCTGGCGCCTAACAGCCGCCGCGAGTCACACTCATCTTTCCGGTCCGATTTTGAGTCCATCCATGCCGAGGAGGAGCAGCAGGTTCTGCTTCCCGGCGACGACGAGAAATCGACATCAGACGCCATTGCCCTCGCCGCTAATGCCGGCATTCCTCTCCCCAAGAACGTGCCACCATCGGCCTTGATGGGTGGCACGATTAAGCGCCTCGGTGGCCGCAAAATCAAGAAGATCTTCCAGGAGGACTGGGGTGACGACCTGGAGTTCCCAGATGACCCGCAGCCTCTTCACATCAAGCAGCAGGACTCATCACAGTTCCCTGACGTGTTGCGGCAAGTTAGCGGCAGCTCCACGCAGGCAAGCCCCATCAAGTCGGCAAAGCCCTCACCAGCTCTCATCCAATCTGAGCCGGTAGCACCTGCACCAAGGATATCCAATGCCACGTCGATCAACCTGGACCAGTTCCGGGATTCTGACGATGAGGATGACTTCTTTGGTGACGGCGTGGCCACCATCAAGGTTCCCAAGACGCGTCAGGCACCCAAGCCGATATCTATGATCACGCCACCGACACCGCAGAAGAGCGCCGGCCTGGACGATGACTTTGAGCAGGACCTGGAGTTGCCTTCTAACGGAAAGTTGATGCTGTCGAAGCGCAAGGATATCCCCAAAACGCCATCAAATGCTCTGGACGATTTCGAGTGGGGCGAGGGAAGCCTCGGAACACGCTTTGGTGGTACTCGCCGCGATGGTCGCTCCAACCGCAGCTCGTCTGTGTCTGCTCTCAGCCCCAGTGTGTCGAGCTCGATCACTGCTGAGAGTGAAGGCGAGGATGACACGTTCGACGGCCTTGTTCTCCCGACCGGCCCTGTCAACTTTGGTGAGAGACTGCAAAGACGGCGGCCGAGCCGTTCGCCTCAGCGGACTTCCAAGGCGGCTGAGGAGCTCCAGCAGCAGCAGCCAGCACCGCAGCAGCCCTCTCAACAGCCTTCTGCATCTGCGACTTCTGCTCTCGGTATCTACCAGGCAAAGCCTGCAGACAAGGAGGACTTCCTGACCGGCCTTGACCTCGGCGACGGTGAGGTGTTCGACACCAACCGCCTTACTCTCCACCGCAATGTTCGGCTCAAGGAGACCAGGCCGGCGAGTCCTTCTCGGCCCAAGGCCGCTGTTTCTATCACCTTCACCAACAAGCCTACGTCGGGCACCTCGCGTCTGCCGCGACCAATGACCCACGAGCGCACGCACACAGCTTCTTCTCTGGAGCCCGTTTCCGAGAGCGGTGGCCCTATCATCAACCTTGCCCGGAGATCCCAGTCCCGGCTCGGAGGACATTCTGCACAATCCTCAGTGTCCAGCATCCCTACTCCCTCCACCCCATCCTCGGTCCAGTCCATGCCTCCTCCTTCTACTCCCCGCCGGCGCGAGCTTGGCCAGAAGACATCGACGACGTCTCTGCGTAATGAGCCCACGACCACCAACGCCCAGCTCCTGCGCCTTAAGCGGTCGCTGCCGGTTATGAGACAAAACCCTTCGCCTGCGCCTCGCCCAGTCACATCACGCGGCGGCTTTGAGCGTCCTCCATCGCGGACTGAGTTTGGCACACGCCCTCAGTCTGCCATGCGCCCCAAGACGCCTACCGACCGAATGCGTCCTGCTGTGGAGAGCTCTGCTGCCCAAGCGAGAAGAAACCCGATGCCCTTCTTGCCGGCGGGTGCTTCACAATCGCAGTCACACCACGTTACCTCGAAGAGCTCGCGTACTTTCCGCCGCCACGATTCCGACACTGCTGTGGACCTACGGCCCAGCTCCCGTACTGTGTCACGTTCTACGATGCGGTCGCCGAGTCCTTCCAAAAAGAATCGGTTTGCAGACGGCTCCTGGCAACAGCTCAGCAAGCCTCGCCGCCAGCGCCAGTTTGGTGATGGCCACGAGCTTGATGCCTTTGACGACCTTCCCACGTCGTCTACGGCCGAGTCGCGCTACTTGCGGCAGCCGGCGGCGGCCAACCCCAAGCTACAGCTGCGCAGCAAGATGTACCAAAACATCCTCCCGGACCGGACGACCACGCCCTCTCCCTTGACTGTCTACTCTCCTGTCTCCCGCAACGATAACCTACCGCATTTCGCCCGTGATACCGCTGCGAGCCGCATTGCGAGAGAGACATCCATCGCTCAGCGCATGCCGTCTGGATCTGGCCCTCTCGCGCCTCTGACCACGCAGCGTGTTGCCCAGCTGTCTACCCGCAACAACTACAATGCTCCCATCATGCCGCATCTTCCCCGTGAGACCATCCGGTCGAAGAAGACACCGCGCCGCGTCCCGCAGCTCAAGCCGCATCTCATCGCCAACCTGAACGGCGCCAAAGAGTCAAAGACTGTCAACGGCATGTTCTACAACCCGGTGACCATGCGTTGGGAAGGCAATGAGAACGCACTTAACGAGTTCGATCCTCCTGCATCCTCGCCTTCGACTGCCTCGATTCCTCCTTACCTGCTCCGTGAGAAGGAGAACGCCACGCCCCGCCCTGCTCTCATCACACCCATTGGTGCAACCAAGGGTGTCCAGGTGGTTGGTGGCATGGTGTTTGATCCTCAGAACATGTGCTGGCTGAAGCTTGGCCCCCAAAACAACGGTGGTGGCAAGAGCGAGGCCGATGATTCCATGGATGGTTTCAATGGCATCGATAGCGACGAGGATGTCTTCAAGGACATTCCGGATCTGGACGATGTCGCCGATACCACGGAGCCGGGGACTGGCCGTGTCAGCGACGTTAAGGACGACTGGCTGGTCGGCGAGGAGTTTGACGTTGGTCCGGAGTTCATCCGTCGGCAGCGCGAGGAAGAGCAGCGGTGGCGCAAGAAGTGCGAGAGATGGATGGCCTTTGAGGACCGCAACCAGAGCTCTTGGCGCTGGCTCCTGCAGGAGATGGTCACTCATCCGATGTAAGGCAGTGCCTTTAACGACCACTTATAACGACATTCACCAGCACATTTCATCACATCTGTATTGTACCTCTATGGGATTACACTTTGCACACTTAATGCCCCCTATTCATCAGAATCACAACTTCACCACATCACAACTACCTTCAACATGCAACACAACATCACGACGACTACCCCCAACCCCACCATTGCCCCTTACCCCTATCCCCTTCAACACTTGTACCAACATGCATGGAAAAGGGCGACACAACTTTACGGCGTTGTTTTTCACGGGAAGCAGACAGCATCTCTGTGTTACCTTTCATGACAGACAACTGGAAACGGGGAAACTATTCAAAAAGCATATCAGGCGTGTTTACTTTGGCTTTTGTTTTATTATCTGGCTTCTGTTTTTTTCTGTTTACAACTTTTACGACATGATGGGTTTATGATTTTTTGGGTTATGAGTTTTCTTTCTACTTCTTTTTTTATGCCACCAGCCTCGTTATCTGGCGTGTCTTTTGTTATTTTATGGCCTTTTTAATATCTGAGAGAGAAAGTATCGGCTTTCGGCATATTTTTATGTATGGGAGGTGGATGTTTGCATATATCATAGACAGAGGGGGAGGATGTTGAAGACAGCAGTGAGACGACGACAGTAGAAAGGGTCTAAGGAGTACCGAAAAGAAGCAGTTACTTACTCATAATCTCGATGGCGGTGATGATGACGATGCAATGCACATGAAATATGATGATGATGGTACAACAATTTTATGAAGAAATGAAACCCGCAATGTAAATTATATGAGAGACAAGCAACATGCAAAAGAGAAAGAGACAAGAAAACAAGAAACACCAAACTCTAGTCCTTAATGTGTACAAAACGAAAAAAGAAAGAAAAAAATGATAGAATCGAAATCGAACTTTTCCGCGTCCCTGTTATGAATCGCTTACATCCACTCTCCCGATGAACAAACAGTCTTTTACCAATTACCAATCACCAATGACTTATTTGCTGTTTTTCTTTCCTTGTGCCGGCTTGCCTTTTTGCGCCTTGGCGGGCTTTTGTGTTGTGGCAGCAGCAGCCTTCTCCTTCTTCTCCTTCTTCTCAGCGGCAGCAGGAGCAGCATCCGAGTCGGATGTGGCGCTCTCCTCGGCCTTCTTGTCCTTCTTCTCCTTCTTGCCAGCAGCGGCGGCCTTGCGGTCCAGCATGTGCGGGTCCAGACCACGACGGCGCATCGAGTTCTTCCGTGCACGGTCCATGTACTTGCTGTCTTCATCGTCGTCGAAGCCGCCGAAGCCGTCCTCCTTGCTCTCGTCGTCGTCATCAGTCTCGCTGATGGGGGTCTTGTCGCTGGCGCGGGTAGCGTCGCTATCGTCACCGTTGTTCTCAGCATCCGATGCGCCAGACGCAGCAGCGGCCTTGGTAGAACCGCCCTCGGCGCGGATGGCGTTGGCAGGCGTGGGAGCAAACTTCTTGAACTTGGCGACGAAGAAACCGTCGACGTTCTGGTGGTGGGGGTAGAAGCGGCGGGTCTGCTTGATAGAAGCGTCAAAGGACTTGCCCATGAAGCTGGTGAAGCCCTCCTTACCGAAGGGCAGGCCGGTCTCGACGAGGCGGACGTTGGGGCGGCGCTTGAGGGCGTAGTTGACAACGGCCTCGTTCTCCTCGACGGCGACGGAACAGGTAGAGTAGACAAGGTAGCCACCGGTCTTGCTGGCGTGGTTGACCGAGTCAATGGCGGCCAGCAGCAGCTGCTTCTGGATGTGGGACAGCTGCATGAAATCCTTCTCGGTCTTGTTGGTCTTGACGCTGGCATCCTTGGCAATGACACCCGTACCAGAGCAGGGGCATCAAGCAAGACACGGTCAAAACCGCCCATGACACGGGGAAGTCACGGGCATCGTAGTTGCAGACAATAACGTTGCGGGCACCCAGACGGTGGATGTTACCAATCAGACCCTTGGAACGGGCCTTGGAGGGATCGTTGGCAAAGACGACACCAGTGTTCTTCATCAGAGCAGCCAAGTGTGTGGTCTTGCCACCGGGGGCAGCGGCCATATCGAGAACTCGCTCGTGCTCCTGGGGGGCCAGGGCCATGACGGGTAAGAACGAAGAGGCAGCCTGCAGAATGTAGTGGCCAGCCAGGTACTCGGGGGTGGCACCAAGGGGCACGTTAGACTCGAAGACCTGCAGACCGACCTTGCTCCACTTGCCGACAGGCTCGAGAGTGACACCACGGTTGATAAGCGACTGTGCGAGCTCGCGACGGTGGGTCTTGAGGGTGTTGGTGCGCAGGACGACGGGACGGGGCGTCTCGTTGGCCTCGAAGAACGCGAAGGCCTCACGGGTGGGAACAGGTGGAACAGTTTGTCGGCAAGGTACTCGGAGTAGCCGTAGTAGGAGCAGATGTCCTTGATAAGCTGAGCGATATACTCGGTACGCGAGCGGTCCTTGGCGGCCAGACGACCCATATCCTCCAGGACCTGGATGGTCTCGCTGATACGGGTGCGCAGCAGCTGCAGATCGGGGGCCAGGTTGGTTTTGACCTTGCCGTTACCGGCACCAGGAAGACCGTCTTCGCCGCCCTCCTCCTCGCTCTCTTCGTCAAACATGTTGGTGCCGACAATGTTAGTCTGCAGGGCGCTCTCCTTAAGCTCAGCCTCGGCGGCAGCGTCTTCGCGCGCCTGCTTCTTCTCGAGCTTCCGCGACAGACCCTCAATGTTGGCAGCCGTCAGCTTCTCCTCCATGTCCGACTCGTCCTCGTCGTCGGAGAAAACGAAACCACCCTTGCCGTCGTCCTCAATGTCCGAGTCCAGGACCTCGTCCTCGTCGTCGTCGTCTGAGCCCAAAAAGTCGTCACCGAGCAGAACAGCTTCGTCGTCCGAGTCCTCGCCCAGCAGCGCACCGCCAGCACCCTCGTCGGAGCCAATGTCCATCCCGTCGTCGTCATCGCTCGAGTCCGGGTCGAGAAGGTTCTTCTTCTTCGGTGCGGGTGCAGCAGCCTTGGCCGACTTTTTCGGGGCAGCAGCCTTCGCCGGTGCTGCTGCTGCTGTGCCGTTCTTCTTCACGCCGTTCTTGGCGCCATTTGTTGCGACCTTCTTTGCCGGCTTCTCGTCCTTTGTGCTGTTGCCTCTGCGGCGCTTCGAGGAGGATGGGCTGTCGGAATTGCCTACCGTCGAATCGGCGGGCAGACCAGCCTTCCGCTTGAGACGGGCAAAGTGTTCTTCGGAGAGCGGCTCGGGCGCGCCCTGCTTCTTGCCGATACGGCGACCGACACCCATTGTGAGATGTGGGTGGAATGTGGAGGGGATGAAGAGGTAGGTATATTCGAGAGAAGATTAGTAAATAAGGGGGTGTTGTGTTGAAAAGGGGAGATCAAAAAGAGAGGAAAGAACGTCGTTGCACTTTCCCTACGGAGTACAAATTGCAGGTGTTTTTGCTAGTAACGGCAGGTACCCAAGAAAAATGGGATTATCACCGAAACTTTTTTTTTCTTCTCGACAGCGACCGATAAGCAACCGATAAGGAAGGACCCACTGGCAAAAAACGGTCCCAGCCACCACACCGCCCACCCGCCTAAATGCATTTGGCCACTACGACACTTTAGGGGGGTTTCTTCCAGATGTGGGGTTAGTCGCAGTTCGACGACGTGCTGTTGTACGGAGTACAGAGAGGGAAAGAGGGCAGTTCAGTGGCCACATCTGTTAAGCTTGGAATCGCCTCGCATCACGACTTTCGATTCTTCTCTTCCACAACAGCCCTTCCAAACCAGCAACTCTACCCTCCGAGTAGCCGCCACAATGACCGAAGTCCAGTTTGCAAAGACGTTCCTGGGAATCTCGATGGCCGCCCCATCAAGCTCCAGGCCGACTACATTGAGGATCCCAAGAGCTACCCTTCACGGCCGCCTGTATGTCCCCTCTCTCTCTCCACTGATGTCTACTCTTCTGGCACTCACTGACGTTTGTGCTATTTTGCAGTACACCCTCCCTCGCATGCCCAAGGCCATGAAGAAGCCCGCCGCCCCTCTCGCACCCGGCCAGGCCCCCGCCGTCACCGTCTCCATCAAGTCGTTGCATCGTACACAGCCGCTCGACGTTACCCTCTCGAGCCCCGAGTACGCTTTTGCGCTGGCGACGACGTCGCTACTGGACGTGAAGACGGCGCTGTCCGAAAAGTCGCATGTCCCCGCGGCCAAGCTGCGCCTGCTGTACAACAAGAAGCCGGTGACAGACAGCAAGGTGTTGAAGGATTTGGTGACGGGCGACGAGACGGAGGTCAAGCTGGGCGTGATGGTGTCGGGTGGTGCGGAGACTGTGGCAGCGGCTGAGGCGGAGGCCGTAGCGGCAGCAGCTTCTTCAGAGACCAAGGCGGCCGCAACGACGCCAGCAGCAGCCACGCCAGCGACGGAAGAGCCAACGGTTGTGGCAGCCGAGAGCGAGGCGTTCTGGAACGATTTACGCGGGTTCTTGGTGAAGCGGACAGGAAGCAAGACACAGGCGGACGAGCTCTTTAGTTTGTTCCTGCGATCATGGGAGGAGCGGATGATATAATGTGGATAGAGGGCTGGATGAGCCATGTATATTTTAGACGAGAGCGAGTATCTCAGCGTTTGAAAGCAATTAATGAGTCACAAAGTACACTTGTAACAACACACTACCAGGCACGTAGAAGTACGAAGACAGATAAAAGAGTATACCACAGTGATCGGGATATCTTGCATGTCCATTGAGGCACGACCTCAGTCTTGGTTCATTTCATGTGTCTTTCTTCTGCTTTGCTGCTATAAAAAGAAAAACAAGCAAAAAAAAAAAGAGGGTGTTCATCATCACACTGCCTCCCCTCCTTCTCCCCTTATTCGTTGATATCGTCTTTCTACTGCTCAATCGGGCCCCACCAAAACAGCCCTTTCCAACTTCTCCCCTTTGCTGGTCTGATTGGCTCCAGGTGGTTTTTTTGGGTGCCTCCCATATGTAAAGTGTAGTGATGTTGTGGATGGATGGATGTCAAGCGAAGCGGATGCGGGCGGTAGTGGTTTTTTTTTTTTGGTTGAGAGGTAATGGGTTTTTCATTGTCATTGTCATTGTATAGGATGGGTTTGAGTTTGTAGAGTGTGCTTGTGTGCTTGCGTGCTTGCGTTCATGCACACACTTAAGCCTGGCCCTTGCTGACGGTCTTGAGGACGGTCTCGTACTCAATGTCATCGCTGTCGTTTGCCTGGATCTCAGTGGCGATACCGGTCAGGGCGCGGCGCAGAGCCTCCTTGGAGGAAGCGTAGACCATCTTAGCCATGATCGGGGCATCATCGGGGGACCAGGCAATAAAGGTCAGCTTGTTCCTGGGAGGTTGTTAGTGGTGGTCGTAATTGTCACGTGGTGTGGTTAGAGAGAACTTACCGGGTACCCTCGCCAGAGGCCAGCTCGTACTCGAAGTCGTAGACGGCGTATCTGGGGCCCTTGCCCTCACCCTGTGTGAAGAGTTTATGTCAATAACGATGGTGTTGCTATGAATCTGGAGAATATATCGCAGGGCTGGCACGCACGGTTCTGGTCTTGGTGGTGGCGTTGATGAGCTGGTTGCGGAAGACCTCCCAGTCACCCTCGGTGGAGGCGTTCTCGATGACGATCTCGGTGTGCTTGTCGTTCAGCTTGTAGATGATGTACTTGTACTTCTTGTTGAGCTTGAGCTCGTTGTACGCAGTAACGCACTCCTGCGAGGCGGAAGCACTGGACACGGGAAGACATTGCGTTAGCTGGTGTTCGGCGCGCAGGTGGACAAGATGAAGTTGCTGTCGATGCGACTCGGCCGGATGGGATGCGCGGTGGTAAAGATCGGTGGCCAATGCGCCATGCGCCGCATTATCGCAACAAGCGCCGACTCGCTGCGATCCCATCCCAATGACATAGACACACGGTGATCGGTTTCGAAGCTTACCCAGATTGAGACTACATGGTATATGAGTTAGCAATGGAGCTTGACCAATAAATACGGGTTGGAGCGCCGCGATAAGGGGCCTGGCCAGGCACACGACCAGAGAGGATGACGTACCATTGTGTGTGTAGTTGGGGGGTTGTGAGGAAGAGAAAGGAGAGGCAAACGATTGTCTATTAATAATAGCAGCAGTTAGTACAAGCAACCTCATTTGGTAAAGGCGCCAAAAAAGGCGGCGTAATGCATCATGGCCGAGCTATCGCGATGACAGTGTGGGCGGGATGGACAGCTGTTCTCGTCGGCGCCCCTAGTCTGATGACCCTCCCCTCTCTTGTCTCGTTCCATTTTACAAGAGATAGGACAGGATATGGCCTGCAAATCCATTTCGTCCTATCTTTGAATAGCTCTTATTCAGAAGCTTCGATCGGCCGAGCTATCGCGAGTGCATAGTCGACAGCTTCGAGGTTCGGCGATGACGACAAAAGTGTTGCGAAAAAGGGGGCATGGAGTAGAAGAGGGGCGCCGGCGGGCGCTGCGCGGGGTTTGAAGAGAGAGAGGGCACGGCGGAAACGGTTCGTAGGCAAAACACATACCAGCAACAAAAAAGCTCGAGGTTCGACAAAGTTGGTGATTGAACAAGAAAAGATGCGGGTTGGAGAAAAAAAGGGGAAAGGAAAAGAAGAAATACGAAAAAGAAAGGGAAGGGAAAGGAGAGGAAAGAGAGAAGGAAGGAGAGAGGGAAAAGCGGCGGACAAGAGAGGGCAAGCGAGAGCGAATGAACGGAGAGGTAGGAACGAGGAGGGGGTGGAAGGTACAACTGGCGCTGGGCTGGCGGCGCTGTTTCCTGTGAATAGTGGGGGTGATTTTTTGGGTACGCTTTTCGCTGCTGACGACAAGGGGAAAGCAAGGCACAGCAAGATGGGAAAGCGCCACGGTGCAGACTGAGAGAAAAGAGAGGGGCTCGAGGGGCTTCTTTTGCTGTTGCCTTTTCTCGCCAGTGTGGTGTGGGCAGTTGCGACGTGCTACTGTAGCGGTGTTGGTGGTGGTGCACTATGGCGGGGTTGCCCAGGAGATGATGGGCAGGAGCGAGGAAAGCAGTGCAGGGTGCAGTTGTGCCCTGAACCGTCCGGGCTGTGCCTTCCCTTGAACCTCTCTCTGAGAGCTTCGTACTCCGTGCGCACGGTCTTGCCGACAGCCTTGCCCACGCACTGTGCACTTTTTTACTGTTATTTTTGGTGCCTGTTTGTGAGCACCTTGTCAATTCAAGGCATGTCCACACTAAATTTTTTAATTCAGGCACCACCGTTTTCAAAGTCGTTCATCTCAGCCTCTTTGATTCCTCAATACCAGACAACCAAGGCAGCAATGAAAAGCTCCAAGTATATCTAATCTTGGTTGCCCAAATAGGGAGCTCTGCGATGATGCCATACAAGGATATAAGAGAGATTGGTTTGATGAAACACAGCCAAATTGACATGTCAAGGCAGACGTATTTTTTGTTCTTTTTTTCTCGAGTCTTTTGATTGTCGCATTTTCCAATTGTTTTGGATGTTTCTCTCCGGCAAACCGCGGCTGTGGATGGGGTAGCTTTTGTACAACACTGTGTACGCAGGCACTGTACGGGCTGGCAGTCAGGCTGTGATAGCCTCATGCCGTCAAGATAATAAAATACAGTGATTTCATACGTCTTATGGGGCAGGCAGATGCCGTTAGGTTTGCATGTCTTTGTTTTGAAACATGCTGTCAGGCAGGCATTGTTTGGGCATCGAGCACATGTCATATCGGGCATCTTCAGTTTTTGTTATGTTTTTGTTTTATTCTAGTTCTATGTGGCAAACTTTTTTGCAGTGGTGACAATAGGGAGAGAGTGAGAGAGTGGGAGAGAGATGCTGCAAGGTATAGATGGATAGCAGATGAGAATATGGAGAAGATGGCAGAGAGGAGAGTTCTTTTGTACAGAAAAAGGTAAACCCAAGGAACAAGAAAGCAAAGAAAATAAAAAGACAGGTCATACACATAAAAGGCCCTGAAAAAAAAAGAGTAAAGACAGATAAAATCAAACTCCAAAAAATGGCTCCTCCTTTTTTATGTCACACAGTAAGTCGTAGTGTTTATACGGCCCTCCGTATACAACACACACCCCTTTCAAGCAACATATCGTTTTTTGTTCATATTCTTTCGTATTTTTTTTTTCTTCGTTGAAACTTTTTTGTTTTGTTTGCTGGCTGGCTGGCTGATAGGCAAGCCTTAAGCTTACATCATGCCGCCCATGCCGCCCATGCCACCCATACCGCCCATACCGCCCATACCGCCCATGGCGGCGGCGGGGCCCTTCTCCTCAGGGGCGTCGACAATGGCGACCTCGGTGGTACCGAGCAGCGAGGCAACGCCGCTGGCGTCAATCAGACCAGTGCGGACAACCTTGAAGGGGTCAAGGATACCGGCCTGGATCATGTCGACGTACTCGCCCTTGGCGCTGTCGAAGCCCTTGTTGAAGTCGGTGCCGAACTCGTCGAGCAGCTTGCCGACGATGACGGAGCCCTCAAGACCGGCGTTCTCGACAATGGTGCGGGCGGGGCGGGTGATGGCGTTCTTTACAATCGAGATACCGAGCTGCTGGTCAAAGTTGGCAGGCTTCAGGTCGCCCAGAGCCTGGCTGGCAGCCTTGATCAGGGCGGTACCGCCACCGGGCAGGATACCCTCCTCAACAGCAGCGCGGGTGGCGTTGAGAGCATCGACGAAGCGGTCCTTCTTCTCGCCGACCTCGACCTCAGACGAGCCACCGACGCGGATGACGGCAACGCCGCCCGACAGCTTGGCCAGACGCTCCTGCAGCTTCTCCTTCTCGTACTCGGTGGTGGTGGGGTCGTTCATGACGCCGCGGATCTGCTCGCAGCGCTGGGTGATCATGTCCTTGGAGCCGTCGCCGTTGAGCATGATGGTGTCCTCCTTGGTGATGGTGATGGAGCCGACGGAGCCGAGCATGTCGGGGTGGCCTTCTCGAGCTTGACGTCGAGCTCCTCGGTGAAGACGGTACCGTTGCTCAGGATGGCAATGTCGCCCAGGATGGACTTACGGTTGTCGCCGAAGCCGGGGGCCTTGACGGCAGCGACCTGCAGCTGACCGCGCAGCTTGTTCAGGATGCAGACGGCCAGAGCCTCACCCTCAATGTCCTCAGCAATGATGACGAGGGGACGGCGCTGCTGGGTGGAGATCTCGAGGGCGGGATGATGTCCTGGACAGCCGAGATCTTCTTCTCGGACAGCAGGATCAGGGGCTTCTCGAACTCGACCTTCTGCGACTTGGCGTCGGTGATGAAGTAGGGGGAGACAAAACCGCGGTCGAAGCGCATGCCCTCAGTGACCTCAAGCTCGTCGTTAACAGTCTTGCCCTCCTTGACGGTGATAACACCCTCCTTGCCGACCTTCTCCATGGCGCTGGCGAGCATGGCGCCAATGTGGGTGTCGCCGTTGGCGCTGATGGTGGCGACCTGGGCGACCTCGGCGGAGGTGTGATGTCGCGCTTGTGCTTCTGGAGGAACTCGACGACGGCGTTGACACCGGACTGGATACCGCGGCGCAGGTCCATGGGGTTGCAGCCGGCAGCGACGTTCTTGACGGTCTCGGAGAAGATGGAGCGGGCAAGGACAGTGGCAGTGGTGGTGCCGTCACCGGCGACCTCGTTGGTCTTGGAGGCGACGTCCATGATCAGCTTGGCGCCGAGGTTCTCGAACTTGTCCTTGAGGGTGATGGCGCGGGCGACGGTGACACCATCCTTGGTGATCTTGGGCGAGCCGAAGCTGGACTCGATCAGGACGTTGCGGCCTTGGGGCCGAGGGTGACAGCGACAGCCTTAGCCAGGGTCTCGGCACCGGCCAGGAGAGCAGCACGGCCCTCGACGCCGAACTTGAGTCCTTGTGGGCGAAACGGCGCTGGGTCAGGTTGAGGCCGGTGGTGGTCGAGGTGCGCAGGCCCGAGAGCGCCGAGGCTCTTGCCCGCGAGGTCATGGCACGCTGCATGATTGTGTGTGTTGGAGGGGTGGGAGGAGGACGATGTAGGAGAGAAAAAAAAATCTGGAGAGAGAGAAATCGACAAGCCAATGACGAATTGTCTCGAAGAGGGAGGAGTGGTCTTGAGGACAAAAGATGGAGAAGAAGAGGGAAGGAAGGGTAGAAGAGAGGAAAGAAGCAGAGAAGCAGAGGGAAAGAGCGAAGGAGAGGAAGTCGAAAAGAAACGCCGTCTCGCTTGGTGAAAAAAATTCTGGAGAAGCTCTCTCTCTGTCTGGTTCTTCCTCCGCAGGGAAGGCGAGACCGCCGAGACACAGAAAAAAAAGTAAAAAAGTGAGAAAGCTGTGCCGTCATTGGGCAGTTGCGACTGGCCCAAGCTCAATTGGGATTAGCGGCCCAACCGCCCCAGCCCACAGGTGTGCCAGCACCTACCGTGCACTCAACCGCGGCCTTCTATCTAGTTCTACGGGGCCCACTTTTGGCGCTCGATGGCTCTTTCTCTATGGTTTTGTGTGAGGGTGGTGGCCACTACAGCACTCTTTTCGGCTGTTTCCTGTGCGACTTACAAGCAAATAGCCGATGCCGCCGTGGACCCTCTTTGCTCTTTCCCACATGAGTCGTCACACTCTTTCCCTCATTGTTTTCTCCGCACGTAGCCGTCACTCCAACTGCTCGAGGCTCGGGCAGCACTTTCCCGGATTGGCCATTTGAACGTCAACTCTTGATGAGAGGCAGTGTCTGGGCTATAATGGACTTTTCAAGCCAGTGATCATGATTTCAACCAAGTCTTTTTACCATGACCACCAGCTGAGACTCTGAAACGTCTTTCTATATCCCCTCAAAGCTTACCCCGGCTTTCTTGCCCGGCGACGTATTCAGTAGTGCCAAGACTGGAGATCTCGCTCTACAATGTGGCACGGATAAGAGGCTTGATAAGCAGCGCCGATAACGATAAAGTGCACAGACAACGCAAAAAAATGTCACGACAATAAATCTTAAATGCTTTCCCTGTGCATTTTCATTCAGTGTCAATTGAACTATGGATCTTTCTACAATGTCGTAGAATATATACGGTTATGTTCAGGGTAAGCTCGCTACAGAATGGGTCGCTCTTTCCACAATCCTGAAGTCGATCTGTGGAAGAAACTTGCTCATATGGGCACTCACGCAGCGTCCACTAAATTATAGCGCCTGCCCACTGTAGACCGCTGTAATGTGCTGTAGAGCGCTGTAACCAGCATCATGGCGACGACATCGTGAGAATCATCTTTTGGGATACACTTGCACATTTCGTTTGATTTTCACTCCATTATTTTTGAACAAATGTATTAGAAAAGTATGCAATTGGCTTGAGCCATATGTCTCTAGATCCTCCACCAGCTCAGTCCCTGTTTCCCTTTTTCTGCTTGCTCTCAATTGCCTCGACGAAGCAAGATTCGAAGCTGAAAATGAGAAATCTAGAAAAGAAAAGGGGCAGATGATATGATGGCAAACAAATAGAAAAAGCAAATCTAACAGAGCGTGCGTCAAACCGCCGCTAACAACTTCCATTCTTGAACTCTCAGACCCCTTCAAACTCTTGAACTTTTGAACTTTCAACTCCCATCCCCTTCTCTTCTTCCATCTTCGTTCTTCTCTTTCTCTCCTTTTTGGGTATAATAGTACAGTGTATCGTAGCAAGGGCACATCCTTGTGCAGAAAGCCATGTAGTTCTCCTGTTGCGCCGTAGAAAATTCAGTCTCGAAATAATCAATCATCTTTCCACCGCGGTGAAGATACTTAAAAGTCCCATGTAGTGTATAGATCCTCAGACCTATATCCGCCGACGCCATGCTGATGCAATGTTGTTTGTTGTTCGCTTTGTTGATCGTGAGATCTGTTTCGTGTATAGTCTTCATTTCTCGTTCGTTGTTGCTTGTGTCATGTTTGTTTCCAGACAAGATTACCTGCCGGTGGTGTCGAGGGGGATTTTGTGATGTGTTGGTCTGCCCAAAGTCCGTATTCCCTTTTTTCTCAGTTTCCGTTTTGAACTTTTTTTGGGTATTGTTGTTTTGTTTGGTGTGAAGAGCTGAAATTGACGAAGTGTGTTCCATCTCGCTCGTCCCAAGAAAATAAATGTGATAAGCAAATCGAGAAATAAAGCGGCGAGATAATGGCGAAGATGAGGCAAAGGAGAAACAAAATGCAAGCAAATGTGAAAGACGTAAAGTAGGGTAAGATAAGGAGTGGATAGCGCCATGGTATGTTGGGTAGACAAAAAGGAAGAAAGCTGACACCGAATGGTTACCCGTGAAAGAAAATGCGAAAAAGGAGCAAAGAGAATGTCCTTTTACGCGACGGGTGCGTACATTGCCAGATGGTGTGTCCATTGCTTGTCGTAAGTCGTGAGTAAAGTGCTCAAAGGAACGCCGGGAGCACTATGTAGTTGATGAGAAGAAAATGGCGCCGAATGGTGAGCTTGCCGGGGCTAATGAATGACGTTGCTTGCTGAAAAGAGGTGTGGGTAAAGATAAATGAGAATGTATCAATGCCAATAAGTAAGAAAAGAAAAAAAAGAAAAGAAAAAAAGAAAAAGAAAAGAAAATAAAGAGATAAAAAGACAGAGAAAAAGAAAAAAGTCAGTGGGGAAAAACCAATGCGAGTCACTATGCATAAAACTGGGGTTAAAAAGGGGCAGAAAAAGACGTTGAGTGTGAGCAAAGGAAAAGACAATTGTCAAAGGTGATAGAACAAAGCAAACTGGCTTGAGAAAGGGCAAAAAATGACGACAAGCAAGGCAGGCCAAAAAGTTGTGGACATGTTTTACTGTTCTTGGCGGTCGGGGCGGTCATTGTTCAGGTAGGCGAAGCCACCGTGGAACCCCTGCATCAATTGTATGTCAGTTATATGGGTGTTCTGAACTTGAGAGTGAATGCAACAATCTTACTTGGCCAGAGAACTGGAGACTGTTGGACTGAACAGCGTTGTTTAAGGCTCGACCGAAGAAGCCTTCAGCCCCTCCAAACATGGCACCCGGTGGCGTGTAGCCACCGGCCATGGTCGCCATCGGAGCCGCCTGGGAAGCACTGAACGACTGAATCAGAGTGTGGCCACCGTTCTGAGCGCCAGTCAGAGACCGTTGTTGGTGCAATTTGCACGCGTCGTGGTTGCCAGCATCCTGTGCAGAGAAAGACGGGGGCGAAGGGGAGCCGTTGGCGGTGCCGTCAACGTTGTGAGCATTGGGGAACTGGTGGAGGCTACCAGGATAAATCTGTGTAGACAAAAGATGGACGTTAGCTTCTGGACATATGACAAAAAGGAATGTGATGAAGAACTAGAGGGGGCAATAAGAACTCACCGTCATGCCGTCGCTGGGAACTTGCGGGACAAAATGACCAAAGTAAGGATTCGTCATATGGCTGATCGGAACCTGCTCAGACTGCTGGCCACCAATCAAGTCAAAAGCGCTTGTGGCGTGCTCGTCAAACCCATTGTCGTTGGAGAGCAAGTCGCCAAAGGAGGTCTGGTTGTCGTGAGTAGGACCATTGCAGCTGGAGCTACCGTCGTCCTCCTCATCGTCTTCATTGTCACTAAGCACCTGGGCCTCCTCGGCAGCTTCCGTGACACTGCCACTGAAGAGGCCTAGGGCATCTTGGGTGTTGGACGCCTTGCTGTGAGGGCTGGCAAAAGTGGCTGGTTCTTCCTCGTTGTTACCGCCGGCATTGCCATTGTCCTGTGCTGGGGACGAAGCACCCTGCTCAGCCTGGTCGTTGTTGAAGGCGTCAGCAGAGCCAGCTTCTTGGACCTCAAGGACATCGCTGGGCTCGTCGTCCTCCTCCTCGGGATCAGCCTCTTGATATGTCTTGATACGCTTCGCGGCACGCGAGGGACGAGGGCGGGTAGAGGAAGGCTTGGCGGACGGGTCGAACTCCTCGTCGCTGTCGGAGCAAGGTGCCACACGCTTGACCGAGGTCTTCTTCTTGGGTGCAGACTTGCTGGCAACAGAGCTGACGGGCTTGGTTGAGGCGGTGGCGAAAGCAGTGGCAGAGGACGTATCCTTCGCCATGGGCTTCTTGCGCTGAACCGCACCGGCCTTGACCTTGGACTTGGGAACCTTACGGTTGTTCTGTCTGATGATTTTGTTGTCGCCATCAACAATGATGCCGTCCTCCAGGGCAGTGTCAGCATCAAAGGGGAGGCAGTGCATGTCACCGAGGTTCAATGCACTGTGCTCGAACTTATCACTGAAAGTGATGGCGCGCTTGGCGGCAAAAAGGGGCTCGTTCGGGCTCCAGCGGACGTTCAGTGGCATGCGGTAGAAACCGCGCAGCATGTGGATGGAGGGATCCTGGCTGTTGGAACTGCCCTTGGGGAGATCGGGAGGCACCATGTGCCCATTGGTGAACACGGTGTTGCGGAGGCGGCCGAGGTGTTGCAGGATGGCACTGCCGGAAGAGCCAGGGTGGAGACGGTGAGCAATAGCATCCCAGGGAAGTTCGATACTGAATCGAGCGCACTCGTATTGAATGATCAGAAGCAGCTTGGCATCCATGTACGGACCTATTGATGTCTGTTAGCATGATGGGCTTGTAGTGATGATCCAATTATTCATCATTTATTCCAAAAGTTTCAAGAAAAGTGAAAGAGAAAAAGAGAGAGAAAAAAGAAAATGAGGAAACAGACAGAATAGAGAGAAGAGAAGATGGAAAGAAAAAAAAAATGAAAGAAAAAAAAGTTGATGTAGCGGCATTGCCACGAGGTTAGTGTGTCAAGAATGAGGTCCAAAAATTATCGGAAAAAAGAACGGATAGAAAATAAAGGACGTCCAAAAAAGTAGTTAGTAGTATTTGTTTGTTCCAAAATTTCTTACGGTTCCATATGATGAGATCGCGGCCAGCCAGGCGCCCATTGCGGCGGCGCTGCTCAGCATTGGGCGGGATATGCGAGGTATCCTCATCATCGTACTTGTCCTCGAAGCCGTAGTGTTCCTCACCGAGGATGCGGCAGAGAATGAGTGTGACGTCCTTCCGCGAGTAGATGGGAATGTCATCAAGGTCGGGGCTGACCTTGTTGCCCGGGCTGACCTTGTTGGGCAGCTCCTCGACATCGTCGTCCTCGTTGTCACTAGCAGTGACCGAATTGGCGCGCTCCGACTTGCCGTCGTCGGACTTGACAGAGCTGGCAATACTTCCCTTGGCCTTCCCTTTGCCCTTGTTGGCATGTGCCTTCTTGGGGGCCACCTTGGTGCGGCTGCGGCTGTTGCCGCGCTTGGAAGTGGAACGTTTGGGCATCGTTTTAGGATGGGAGGGATCCTAAAGAAGTCAATGTGTCATGGTTAGCATAGGTATTGACAAGATACCGTCCAACAAAAATAGTTGAGCTGGGATGGAGAAGTGACCTAGTGGTGATGGCTTACCTATGACGAGCTGACGTGGAGTTGAAGTGGTAGAGTTGACGGAATTGACTTGTCGCTCCTGACGTAGAGGGCAGAGGCTTCAGAGTTGAGAAAGATAAAGAATGGTCGGCAAAGTGTGAAAGAAGAAGGAACCGTCGGCCGAGGCGATGATGACAGTAGAGTGATGATAAAGAACTGGAACGAAGAGAAATGAAAGCCGATGCAGAGGCAGAGTTATCGAAAGACTGAGCGCTCTAGAAGACAGAAGAAACTGACTGAGAAGACAAGGTAAAAATGGGGGAAGACCGGAGAAAAAAGCAGTGGTCAAAGATGGCACCCGTGGAAGTATAGAAAAAGTCGGATGGTGGGACTGTAAAGACGCGACAGGGCAACAAGCGACAAAGAGAGCAGAAGCAACAGGTAGCGAAGGAGTAAAAAGTGACGAGGCAACGAGTGTTTGAAGAAAAAAATGGAAGATAACAGCACAGAAGAAACAACGTCAAAGAACACGTCAAGGAAGCAATGCCAAAGCAAGCAGTACAGCAGTGTCCCAGCACGTAGCTTAAAAAAGGCAGATCTTGGGTAAGAATGTTGAAAAGTCAACGAGTAACTAGCGACGACGAAACAAAACGGACGACGAAAGAAAGGTGAAAGAGAAAAAAAAAAGCAAGAGGCGTTGGAGCGAGCAGCACAAAGCAGGAAGCACCGGACAAGGGGCGTCGAGCAGAAGCGTCAAGCACAAAGCGTCAAGCACAAAGCATCAAGCAAGAATGAAAGAATAATAGTTGTGTAAAGGAAAGTAAGAAGCGAAACTAGAAAGCAAAGGTGAAGCAAAAGAGCGTCGTCGAAGCGAAGAAAAGTGAAGATCGTAAGAGTGAAGAGAGGGTGAAGAGAAAGAAAGGAAGAAGAGAAGATAAACAAATTTTGAGGGGCGAGGGGAGGGGGACGAAATATATTTGTACTCGAGAAGGTGAGGGACGGGCAGAGCAGCATCTGAGAAGAGCTCGAAAAATATCTGGGAGCAAGAGTGTAAAAAAAGGGCAAAAAAAGTGGTAGTATGGCAGCTCAAAGGGTGTGTGGAGACTGTCGAGGAAGGCAAGAAGAGCAAAGAAAGTGCAAACGGGTGGGGAGCTATCGAGGGCAGGCGGGATGGTGCACATCTTGGGAGAGTGCGAAACGGAGCAGGAGGAGCTAACGGCAGGGACAGAAAACTGACTGAAAGGGAAGGAGCAGAAAGAAAAGAAATCCAGGATAGGAAAGCAATCAAAAAATGGGCGATTTGCCCGAGTTTTGTGTGGGCATTGCAAAAGTGACGAGAAGGTGAGGGGCCAGTCAGAGGGCGAGAAAATCAAACTTGCTCGGGGGGAATTGTTCTCTGAGGACAAAAGGACAACCGGAGCAGGAGAAAACGACAAGGCAGACCCGCTTTCGCGTCATCGAGGCCTTTCTCGAGCTCCAGAGCTCCGAGATCAAACCATTTGGAGGAAGACCATGATGAAGACGATCGACGATCCCATCCTATTCGGGCCAGGGACGGCAAAAGGGAAGCAAACGAGCAAACGAAAGATGATCATAAGTCCATTTTGCTATCTACGTGAGGAGGTGAGGTGCGGAGGTACGTGTTGCTTTTCTTCTTTGACCTGGTTCCTGGTTCCTGGTTCCTGGCTCCTGGTTCCTGGATCGAGGAGGAGGAAGAAGGGCTAACGGGACAGCTCGAGGGACGAACTGGAGGGGGAATGTGGGTGCTGATGGGGGCAGAGAGAGCTGCAAACGGGAGCATGTAGTGCAAGTAGTGCAAACTCGGGGCGTGTTTGTTTTGGAAGCTAAGGGGGTGGACTTCGCAAAGAGGCCAGTGAGTCTCCCTGTGCCCGCCAAGAGCTCGCACCATTCTGGTTCTGTGGCGTCCGTTTAGAGCTCGGAGGTAGTGCAACGGTGATACGCGGAGCTTGTCCAGAGGATAGTCTCTCCCTCGGAGCAGGGGTTGGAGCTCGGGTCTGGTACCTGGATCGCTGCAGAAAAGTGCCTGGGGAAGCTAAGACAACTGGAAGAACTAGGAGTGAGATCTGGGGGTGGACACAGCTTGACGAGTTGGGAAGCTTTGGAGAGCTTTGGGAGCTTGAGTGGATCCCACAAGCCTGGTCGAGATCTCGGAGGATTTCAGATCTGGGCGGTACCACTGTAAAAAGTGCCGATGCAGGCGAGTGGAGCCCGCTGCAGAGCCTCAAAAACAGTGACGCCAGAGCGCACACACCTGCAGATGCTGCAGGAATGGTTTGTCGGGACTGTACGACATCGCTTTTGCTCAATAGACAGAAAACAATGAGATTGTTCACAAAAAGAATCAATTGCTATTGTATTTCTTGTTCACAGATGATAAGAGGTATGCAACAAAATCGCGCAAACAATAGAGGACGACAATAGGAGGGTAGATAAGAAGGAAACAAGAGGGGAGTGTGGTGATGCTTCAGGTGGCGATGATAGGCTGGGCTTGAAAGCAGTGGTCAAAGAGAATTGTACAAAGGCACATCTGCCAGTTAATAGACAGAGAAAGGACAGAGAACAGAAGACAGGAGCGAGGAACAGGTAAAATGGTGGGCGCCGAGCAATTGGGGAAAGGGTCAAAATTCTGTCAACTGGTCAGTGCGTGCGGGTGGTTGGGGAAGCTGTCGCTCTTGCCATTTTTGCGTTTGCAGTTTTTTAATGGCCAGGTCACGTTAACAGAATTGTCGGCCCTTTATTTCTCCACGGTCATAGCTTTTCGATTGCGAAGCCAGAGCCAGGACAAAAAGTTCAGTGTTTACAGGGACGCGCTGCAGTTTTTACGCGGCAGGAATAAATCAAAACAGTGCAAAGGGAAGGAGCGTTTTACAGTAGCTTCTGGAGATGCACACATGTGAAAGAGAGCCTTGTGCACTAGCTAGTAAAAGAGGAAGGAGTGACTCTCGCGCCAGCACTGTGGAAAATCGGTGTGTAGAAGCCGTTTCTTTTGCACTGCAAGGGACTTCCCTGTTTCATGTACCTTGTTCAAATTGCAATTGCGAGAGTCTCGTGAATTCACAGTTGTTTTCCCTCTCCGTCTTCTGTCGTGTCGTCGAGAGTTGCGCTTTTGACAGCAGCCACATTGGTGTTGGCGCACCTTCCCTGGGAAACCCTTCTGCGGCTTTGCCCGCCCGCTGGCCAATCAGGGTTGCCTCACCATAGGCCTGAACGCCTGTCGGTCGCTCTTTCCTTCACTACAAAAATTACGATACTACGAGTGTCGCGCCTTCTTCACAAAATTTTTGATGGGTGCCCGCCTGTGGCAGGACTGCAAGGCCCCAAACTGTGGTTGAAATCGGCGTCCCAATTAGGAAAATTAACGCCTGTGCTGCATTTGGCTTGCACCATTGGCGCGCCATTCAAAACGCTCCTTCCTCACTTACATCTCACTCACAGCTTACAGCTCATTCACAATCCGCACTTTTTTTTTATTTCAAATCATCGTGAAATTTCAATAGAATTGGAAAAAGAGCCAATATAACTCATCTAATGGACCATTCTGACCACGATATCCCTCGTGGTGCAGTACACGCCCATTCCATGCACGTAGTAAGCCCTCAAAACAGACCCACTTTTTTGGACTTGACCGGCCCCTTTTTTCTTGTTCTCAATGTAAACAACATCGTGGCTCGCCCGTTGGGATGAGCCAATCACGTGAGAACCCACGCTGGCCACGCACCGGCAAGAATTGTGAGCAAATTCTCGTCTTGAGATCGACGCTGTGTTCTTGATGAAAATGGAAGGAGCAAGATGCGACGAAAAATTCCAGGAAAGAAAAGGAATCGGACGAGAAGTCATGTGACCTTGGCCGACAACAAAGTGCGGGCAAGGCGTGTACCCGAGTAGGCGGCATCACGGCCGGCGCAGGTGTTCTTGCTGAAGCGAATGGATGCGGTGGTGTCGGTGTGGAGAGAAATGAAGGGGAAAAAATATCAAGTTGAAAAGATCGTAAGCGTAAATCATCGAGTCGTGAGAAAAATCGGAGTCGTGCGTCGTGCGTCATGGAAATCTGGAAGAAAAACAAATGAAGAATAAAAGTCGAGAAAGAGAAATGTGAAGGCAAGGCCGTCACTCGTCAAATATCCTCAGCCTTAATATCGCCCTCATTCTTGACAGCCACCAGGGCTTCCTCTGCAGCCTCCTTGGCTTCGACCTCGGCTTCAAGCTTGATGGCAGCAGCGGCCTGCTGGGCCTTGACACGCTTAGGCACAGGCTCGCGGGTCCAAGTGCTGTTCACAGCAACAAAACGGCTGTTGTTTGTAGTCACCAGCGACTTCGCTGGCAGCGTCGGCACTGGCGTCCGATGGAAGGTTTGAATCGTCGTCCGAGGACGTGCGCTTGCGCTTGTTCGAGACAGGAGTCATCGGGGCCTCACCCGAGGGGGCCACAGCGTCACCAGCCTCACTTGGGCTAGTCTTAGCAGTAGCAACGCCTGCTTTGCCCTTGCCGCTGGCACGGGGCTTGGCTGGAGCACACCGCTTAGGCTTCGTGTCGGGAGTGACATTAGCAGAGGTAGTGGGGCTTTCAGCTTGGCCATCGTCCCCGTCGGCACTGCCGTCGTCAGCACCGGTGGCAGGTGCCGAAATCGGTGGTCTGGGCACCCTACTTGAGTCTCTCGTATATCTTTGCACTGGAAAAGAGAGAGCGACAAAAGTCACAAGGTGAGTCAAGAGATGGTTAGCAAAGAGAAACGAAAAGAAAAAAAAAAGAGTAGAAAGAGAGCGGGAGTAGGGAGAAAAGTGACGACGTGAGGAGACGCGACGCGACATTGCAGTGAAAGAAAAGTAGAGAAAGAAAGCAGAAAGCAGAGGTTCAGTTACGCTGTGGCTTTGGTTGGGATTTTGAGACCCGTGGTGACGGCGGCAAAGTCAATCTGATAGCAGAGACGAGAAAAAGTGACGCGAAAGTAAGGACGAGAAAAGTGAGGCCAAAACGATGACAATCATGGAACGCAACTGTAAGGAAGAAACTGAGGATTGGGCGGAGAGGTATACCTTACCGCCAGCGGCCGAGTGCTTGATGCAAGCAAGAAGGAACGACACTTGTTCGGTAGCCGACATGATTGTGATAGGTGATGTAGTGGTGTTTGTGTTTGTGTTTGTGTTTGTGCTTGTGCTTGTGATGATCGATCTGTTTGTTGGGCGCTTTGACGCGTTTGTTGTGCAAATGGAAGAAAGGTTGAAAAGATGGAAAGTGTGGGGTGAGATAAAACAGGTGGGAAAAGGAGACGAGATGTGGATGAAAGGAGGAAGGTTTTGATAGTCTTCATGAGAGACAGAAAAAAGTGAATGTGATGTTGTGGGATGTAGATGAAGTAGAAGATGAGAGAGAGAGGAGAGAGGAGAGAGGAGACAGTGCTATTTTGGCGTGTGAAAAAAAAAAATCACAGGAGAGGAGCGATTCAGGAGAAAATTTACTTTGAATACTGATAAAGGGGGAAGGAGCCTTTCGGTAAACAAGAGGAAGGCGCAAACGGAGAGTTGAGGGAAGGAACGAAGGCGCTGTTGCCTGCGCAGCACGAGGAAATCGCAACTGCCAAACTGGCCGACAAGCCAAGGATGCATAGTGAATATCCATAGAAATTAGGCCATACGAGGGGAATATCATGTATTAATTTGTACTGCTTTGAAAAAGAAAAGAAACGTCTATCATGTTTATCTGCCATTCCCTTCACATTCGATGACAGTCAACTACAAGCGAGCCCCGACACAGAACAGACCCCTACCAACACACCAAAACAAAGAAAATCGACCAGGAAAGCCCGAGGCTACAGCCAGATATTCCTTCTCCCTTTTCAAGCTAGATCTTCTTGTCTTTCTTTCTTTGTTGACATGAGGCCAATGTACGTGGTGCCATTTCAATCTTCGATTGATATTTCGGCGGCCATTTTTTGAACCTCTTCCCCATATTCAAACTGACAGGCACGATACTGACGGTCGGGATACAGACAGGCTCTCTACCTCTCCTCCTTTTCTTTTTGGCACAATCGAGTCCAACATGACATGAACCCCACCGATGCACTCCGTCCGCTCAAAGTAATGGCGTCGGCCATCAGCTCCCTAACAACATCCTCTTCGCAACGCCCGTTCAATCACGTCCAATCAAGACTTTGCAGAAGACCAGAAGCCGGGAGGACCACAGGCTGGATTGCAGCTGGACTCGGCAAAGTTCCCAGGTCCCCATCGCAAGAAGGCCAACTCTTTCGCGGTCTTTTTTCTGAGTGTCTCAGTTTGCATCTTCGCGTGGGCGAAGCCAGCTTCGTACCCATCACAGAACGCCGCATCGGGCCTCATCTTCACGCCGCCAGGCTCGATGCTATTGTTCCGAAAACAGAGCAGCTTGAAAAAATCGTCGCTTTTGCCATCGTCTTTGGGCGCACAATACGAAGCACTGCTGAGGGATGAGCTGTACAGACTCTCTTGGAAATCTTCGTAGTCTTCGTCCAGACTAGCTTGGGGGCCTTCTGGTGATTCGGTATCGATGGCTGAATCAATCTCGAAGGCTGAGTCCTCTACAGAAATAAAGGGCGGTAGCCGGTCCATCTCCTCGTCCAGCCTTCGTCCGGCCGTTCTTCCGGCTGTGCTTCCGGAGGTGCTTCCGGAGGTGCTTCCGTCTCGGCAAGAGGCAAATTGGCTGCCAGTCTTCGTAAACTGATCTCGACCTCCTGCCCATTGTCATCTTGAACTGAACATTGAACATCATCGATCCAACTATCCGTATTCTCTATACAGCATTCACTGCCCAAGGGGTCGTTTTTTTCCAGGCTGTACTCGGGCCCTGAAGTATCCGACTCGGTCGTTGGGAAAATCTCAGGCGAAATAGGTTATCTGTCGGCATAATCGTTGGGAGAATTTCCAACGGGACGATTTCTTCAGAATGGCGCCTGGACGGTTCAGGGTTCGTTTCCTTAATCACTTCGCTCAGCATGCGGAGCTTCCCGTTGTGTGGGCTCTTTCGTCTCAGACCCAACATACGTCTCAAAATACGTATCAAGGGGTGAATCGTCTTTATCTGCGGACCGCGACATCTGGAGTTCCTTGGCCACTGAGGGCTGAGATGACGCAGAGTGCATCCGTGGACTTGGCGGCTTCTTCCTCTTGCACACTTCTTCATCTTTTTTCCGGACCGCATCTGCGATCGACGACGTGGAGAAGGGCTGTTTCTCGCACGAAAGTACGCCCTCTCTGGAGATCTTGGAGGTGGCAAATATGTGTATGCTTCCCGCACCGGGGAGGTGCTACCGATTCGGATGCCACTGAGCCTCGTGACCAGAGTCTGGGTTGTTGGACTTGATGATCGGGGGATACGGCTCTCATGATCCGCATTCGGGGAATTGCCCTTCGAAGCAGCCCATGGCTCTTTTCGTAAAGGACTCAACCGTCTGCGCTGTGGTGTTGGAGACATCTTGGCTCTTCGAAATAGTTGGGTAGGGATTGTTCTGTCGTAGTAACTGTGCGTGCTCTTTTGTCTTTCTGGGGCTGGTCCTGAAAAGCCAAGAGTGGATAAATGCTAACGGATGTGCTAACGGATGTCTTTGATAATAAAAAATATCGACTTCAATAATGATGAGACGAATAATGGTTGGCGCTTTTGGAGCAAAAGGATGCATGAAATGGTGGTGAGTTGTTCGCCTTCTCTTTGTTGTTAGATAATGTTGTTCACTTGTTGTTGTTCACGAATAGGGGAGGAGGACAAAACTAACGTGGACCAAAACAACACCGACTGCTAGGGAAGGAGCCTTGGCTGGCAGGCCATTTTTACTCATTCGCCTTGTTGCTACGGCCAGTGGCCTGACTGCCATGTCGCATGGTCCATGGCAGGAGCGACCATGGGACTGCACGCCATTCGTTCTTTCCAGGTCAAAAGGCATGCCAGCGTGGTTCTTTCCCCATGTGACTGGCCCAACCGGCCCCTCGGTCCCAACAGCGAGGGAAGGAGCTCTTCACAGATGGTTAGATCAGGTGTTAACGGGAAGTCACCTGTCTGGCAGCTGCACGGGAGGCCTTATTCTCGTACACATTATTCTAGGCCTCTACAAAAGTAGACAATTAACCTTGGCTGGCCCAGCACTGCTGTTCAAGCTCTTTCACGCAGACTGTGACAGCTCACACGTGTTGTACACTCTGTATTTTCTCAATCAAACTACAGTTCCTACGGGAATCTATTGTTTCCACAAAATGTCGAGTACTTACTGGGGATATACATAGCAGCATTCACGGCATTCGTTTACAAAATAATCATGATTGAAGTTGAAAATAATCATCGATTTGCAGACATATATCTCCCCGAAATGGCCCGTAGGCACAACAAACAATCAAATTTCCCCCTTCAAGCATTACCCAGGCCCTCCTTCTGCCCGTTTCTTAAACGCCATTCATTTTCTCGTGGGGTATATCATAATATCATCATCTTCCGTCGTAAAACAATCAAATTGTCTCCTCTTGGCCCCAGCAGCTCGTTCTAAGCTCGGTTTGTTGCATGTGTGCGAGTTGTTTGTCGTGCTTAGATGGCCTCCTCGGGCAGAATCTCGGCCTCAGAGGCAAACCTGTTGAGAAATTGTAGTCAGTAAAGTGATCTTGTCATATGCTTCGTCCAAAAATGGAAAGAAAGAACGTACTCAGACTTGACGGCCAGATCATCACTACCGTCTGCGACGCTGTCCTCGGTCTTGACCTTCTTCGGGGATGTGGGCAAGTCTTCCTTCTCGGTGCCCTCGTCCTCAGTTTTGGCAGACGCCTTGCGCTTGCCGCCAGTCTTTGGGGTGGCCTTGGCCTTGGGGGTCTTTGGCGTCTTTGGCGTCTTCGGGGTCGAAGGACCGGAGGCCGAATCGCCAGAGGCAGTGGTCGTCTTCCGAAGTTTTTGGAGGTGTTGACTGAAAGAAGAGATGATGGTTAGTGACTGTTTGTGGGGGGTGGTTAAAAAGAAAAGTGAAATAAAAATAAAAGATAGAAAGGCAAATCAAAGCAAAGACGAAAGGGTAATAAAGAGGCAGAAAAGTACGTGACTGCTTTGGGCGTAAAGGAGTATCCCATTGTGGTGGTCTTCTCGACAATAGAGCGGATCTGCTCGCCACTGGGCGAGAGTGTCTCATACATGGCGATGAGCAGATCCTTGTTACTGTCGGCGTCCCAGGTATGTCTGTAGGATGAGGCCATGTTGGGCAAAAAAGGTGAAGTGAATGAGAGATATAAAGGCTAGTAAAAAGTAAAGAGTAAAGCAAATGTAAAACAAAGAAGTGAGCAGAAATGAAAGACGAGGGTTGTAGCAAAGGGAAAAAAGTGTGAAGTGTAGGAGAGAGAGTTGGCTCTGTGCTGGTGCTTGGGCAGATGCTGAAACAAAGGAGAGATAGCTGGGGAGTGAGTTGTAAAGGGCTGAAAAGACGGTGAGGTGCAGGAGAGAAAAGGGGACATGAGTACTCAAGACCAGAAAACGTGAATTTGTGTCCCTTTTTGGTCATGAACTCGACAATCTTCTTCACGATGGCAGCCGAAGGCTTGTAGTCTTCAAGGATGGCAGTCAGGATGTCCTTGTGGACACCTGGTGCGTCCCAGTCTTGACGGAAGCGCTTTTCGGCAGACATTGTCAAGGATGTAGGTGATGAAGATGTGGTGGATGGGTAGTGTGGTGAATTGAGCCAGAAAAAAGATAATGGTAGCGAAAGTAAGAGATGCAGTTGGAAGGATGTAAAGGTAAGAGATGAATGTGAAGTGTGCAGGGCTTAAAGTATTAGATGTAGAAGGCAGAGTGTGATGTAGGAGGGAGAGTGGTGCTGGTGTGAAGAGGGAAAATAGCAAGAAATTTTGTGAAGAAAGTAGTGCGCTGACGTAGAATAAGCTCGGTCTTACTTGAGGCCATGGAACGTAAACTGGTATCCTTGCCCGTTCATATGTTCGACAATCTCCTTGAGTGTATCCGAGGATGGCTTGCAAATAATGGTCATGGCAATGAGGGTATCGCGATAGACACCAAGGGCGTCCCAGTTCTGACTGAACCGCTTGGCTGCCATTGTGATTGTGTTGTAGCGGTGAGAAGGTGATAAAAAGAAGGGGAAACGAAGAAATAGAAGCGAGGTTAAAAGGCAGAAGAGCGCGTTGTTGACGACGTAGTGATGTGGTTGTGGTGAGAAGTTGGTGAATGAAGAGAGTGAAAGATTGGAGAAGAAGAAAGAAGGGGGGAGAAAATAGGGGCGATGATTTCGGGTGAATTCGCGTGTTTATGCCATCGCAAGGAAGTCAAAGATACCACCAAAGAGAGCAGAAAATGCGTGAAAAGCAGACAAAATGTGAAAATGGGGTGCAAGCGCAAAGGAAGAAAAAAATACCGGATAGCATCCCAGGTGATGCCGTGGCCCTTGGTGTCAAGGTACGCCACAATCTGCTCCTTTTGCTCAGCACTGGGTGGACAGTACGTGAAGAGCGCCATCAGAAGATCGTCCTTCATACTGCCTTGCCACTTGGACATGATTGCGGTGGAACTTGTAGAAACTTAAAGGGATTGTGTTGCTTGAGTAGAGTTGAGGTGAAAGTTGGCTGTGGTGATAGTTTGGTGCAATGTGTTGAGAAAGATGAAGCAGGAAGAGAGTTGGGGACGAAGTGAGAAAGAAGGTAGGACAGAAAATAACAAGCGCGAAACCAGAGAAGGGGGATGGTGCGAGTTGTGGATTGGGTTTAACGCTTGCAAACCAGAAGGAAAGTGAAATCGCAAATTGCTCGTAAGAATTGACAAGAAGAAAGACAAGAGAATGAATATACCGAATGCCATTCCAGTTCACATCGTAGCCACGGTCCTGCATCTCGGATGTGATCTTTTCCTTCTGCTCGTCATTCATGGTCGGCAGGCAACTACAATGACCGACAGAAAGAGGGCAGCGGTGGCTGCGTCGTCCCATTTGACAGGCATCGTGAGGAACTGGAGAGGGAAAGTGGGTGGTGAGATATGGCAAAAAGGTGGAATATGGAGAGTAAAGGGGTTCAGTATGAAAGAAGAAAAGACAGAAAGTAAAAGTGTCCTTGTCGAAACAAAGATATAGTAGATGAGGGGAGTGGGAAAGTGAAGCCAATCGCAGAAACAAAAACGGTAGGTGAGCAGGTTTTAATGGGGATGTCAAAAACGAAGAGTGGAGTAGGGTGGAAAGGCAAACAACAACAAATACAAAACTAGAGCACTGAAGAGCGCGAACAAAACGAGAACAAGAAACACAAAATTCAGATGGACCTACCGGACACCTTCCCAGGTAAATTTCGAGTTGCTCGCAGCCAGCGATGCCATCAGAACATCCTTGTGGTTGGCGACGGAGGCACCAGCCGCAATGAGGACCTCGTTGAGCGCAATGCAGAGCTTCATATGAGCCTCATTGTCCCACTGTGTCTCTTAGTTAGCATGAATCTGCACGATGGCGGAGGGGTTGAGTGCCATCTCAACCATTAGACCACAGTCCGCACGTACCTTGCCAGTCTTCTCAGTCTTCTCGATCTCGGAGGACGACATGATTTCCTGTGGATTCGGGTTTTGAGCTCGTGAGTGGAACGGTGATCTTATAGATGCTGGGTCTGTGTTGAAATAGCAGAAAATGAAAGCTTAGGTGTATCAATTTGTTGATGCCGAAGTCGATGCGAGTGTGTAGATGTGTCGACGATATGTAGGCGAAGCGAATGTAAGAGAGTGGAGATATTCAAAATAAGATGTGGAGATAGTAGCTCTGGATATGGCAACGTTTTTTTTGAAGAATCCGGGGTAGGACAGTTGAGTGTGAAGAAGAAAAAAACTACTTCACCAATACGCGTTGGTGACGTCTGAATGAAGTGAAAGTGAATACAAGCGAGAAGAGTGCGGCATGGCAGCGAGTCAAGAGGTAGAAAGTAGCAAAGGATAATAAAACAATTAAAAGATAAATCATGTAAATCATATCATCGCTAAGCACTCGCTAGCCGTAAAGAGACAGAAAAAAAAGAAAGAGAAGATAAAAACAAAAAGATACCAACAATGCGGTCCTAGAAAACAAAAAACAAATCCACCCAAGAAAATCCAAAGTCCTCCCTTCCCGAAATATGTAAGTATATAATACCCAATCGTAATATCCCCGTGCAAAGTGTTCAATAATCAGAATATTTCAATCATAATGTGTAAAAATCAAAAAAAATCAAAAATCAAGATGTCGTCATAAACGTTCTGTCGTGGGCCCTTGTTTAGCCACTATGTTCTGTCGTCGATCGTAAGTGTGGCAGTGCCTCATCATTCGTAGCACCACCAGAGAAGGTCGGTAAGATCCAAAGGGTCTGATGCATTCTATGCTTCACCGTATTGGAAACTATATTGTTAGTATGGTAGGATTAATGTTGACGAGAGTCATGAAGAATGCTTGGACTCACTCTGGTGGATATGCCGCTCGGTTATGTGCAGCCAGCGCAGTCAACACCGCCTGGTCTTCAAGCGTAGAATCGACCGCATCTGAGTCCATCTTCTGTCGCTTTGCCTGCTGCTCGTCGGCCTGGTCGTCGTCTTCGTTTTCACCTTCCGAATCATTATCGACGGTGCCGTGGTCGACAGCCATGTCTGGTGCACCTATGCTGGGCGTGCCCATATTTGCTGCACCCAGGCCGACATTGGGAGCAACACCGACGCTAACACCGACACTCACACCCACAGCAACACCAGCAGCCATGCCGGCAGCCATGCCAGCAGCCATGCCAGCAGCCATACCAGGCACATCTTCGTCCTCTCCAGCAGCATCTTCGAGCGAGTGCAGCTCCGAATTTCCATTGGTAAGTGGCTGGTGTTGTTGCTGCTGCTGCTGATGGTGTTGCTGTTCCTGTTGCTGCCGTTGAATTTGCTGCTGCTCGAAGTATTGCCGGTGATGATGTTGATTCATAAGATGGTTGTGCCGTTCCTGGAACTGGCTCTGCTCATGTTGGTGTCGTTGCATCTGTTGATTTCGTTGCTCGACTTGCTGTTGCAGAAGCGGCTGTTGTTGTACGGTTTCATGCAATTGTCGAAGCTGTTCTTCATGCCGCTGTCGGAGCTGTTGCTGCTCCATCTGCTGCTGGTGGAATAGCTGCTGTTGAGCAAGCTTTTCCTGGGCCATAAGTTCGGTAAAATCATCTTGTGCAGGTGTGCCGCCAACACTTGCCAACCGCTGTTGTTCGTCGTTCGGTATCACACCTTGAGATAATGGCTGGTGGCCTGGATGTTGATGCTGGATGTGTTGTTGGTGATGTGGGTGTTGAAAGTTCTGCTGTTGAGGGTGTTGCTGTGGCTGATAGTGATGCTGTTGTTGATGTTGGGCACTATCCATAGACAAATGATGATGCGGGGCTTGGTGTGCGTGGAGGGATGGATGGGGCTGCTGCTGCGGGTGAGGGTGTGGTGGAGGATGGGGGAAAGGATGCTGCTCGTGCTGTTGAGGGTTGTGATGGTTCTGGCTATGGCTATGATGCATAGCTACTCCAGCCGTTACAGGGTCGCCGGCACTCATGCCGAGGACACCTCCTAGTGGCGCCATAGCAATGCCATTGTCGTCAGATTGACCATTGCCTATCGGCTGCGGCGGATGGACATGTGTGTGGCCGTGTGTGTGAGCCAATAAAGGCTGCAGACCACTGGCCGTTGCCGCAGCAAGAAGCTCCGCACTCAAGCTGGGCGTGCCGTTCTCAACAGTGAGTGGTTGAGTTTCTGTCACACCGGGAGCATCTGGGTCGATCTCGCCCTCGCCGTCCGGGTCGACCTTTGTGTCCTCTTCTTCCAGGTCGGCCTTGACATCTGCTAGCTCTGTGACCACAGACGTTGTCTCTGCGTCAACAATAGCCGTGCCTGCAGGGATGCCTTCAGCGTTCCCTTCGCCGTTCCCCTCGGCCGCAGTGGACAGTTTCCGTGAACGCCGCCGACCAGGCCCGCCCGGCCGGCGTGTAATAGGATTCAGCGCTGGGTCAACCTTGGTTGCAGCCGCCGCGGCCGTACTTATGGCACCGCTGCCCGGGGTAGTGCCATTGGACGTCTCAACCTTGTTCTGGGCACGCCTCAGGCCTTGGAAGTGTTGTCTAGGTTGTGTTAGTCTTGTTGAGTGGCAATGTTTTAATGCTAAAATTGTTCAAAGGTGAAGACATACCGACACCCTTCGTTGGAGAAACCGTAGCCGAGGGTGCGCATGTGTTGGCCAATAATGGTCCATTCTGCGCCGCTGATGACGCCAATGTTCTTGACGGACAGAATTGTGAAGAAAAGATCCTTGTCCGCTCGATCGTTCCAGTTCTTGCTGTTCATCATTTGTGCGAGTCAAAACAAGGTCGAGGTCCCAAGGTCAGCGGGGTGGCAAGCCCGCAGAACGAAAAGATTGAGGTCGGTCAGCCTCGCTCAAGGTCGAGAACCAGCTCTCATACCGAGGACTTTCGATGAATCTCGAAATTCCCACGTGGAGTGGAGCGAATGGAGTTGCTAACAAGGTGTGGATGTGTGTGGATGAGTGCTCTCAGTAGGGCGCGGTCGTTTTGTCTGGTCTTTCGACGGACTGGCGCTTGTGACTGCTACTTGGGATTCTGTAGTCGCAACAATAAAAAATAGCTATTTAGAGGTACTCCGGTACCCTTTTGTCGCTATGGTTGAGTGCACAAAAGAGGGATGGAGAAGAGGCAAGTCAAAATGTTTACGATTTGGCGGCGGGACACACCTATTCTCTAACGCGCGGCCGGGGCTGGAGAACAGCGGCGAGGGGAAGGAGCAATGGGCGGGATGGCAGGGGACTCTTTCCTCAGAGAGTCAGAGACAAAGCTCCAGGTCAGGAAAGAGGGTCCGTGCGCTGGAGGTGTGTTGCGCCTTTCTATGTCTTCCCCAGATTCACGTGACGCGTCAGGCGTCGCGTAAAGTGGTTGCAGATGGCCGCTCTTTACAGTGGTTCTTCTCACCAAGTTCTGGCGCTTGAATGCACTTTTCGCTGAAGAACAACACGCTCACGCGCCCAATGATGTCAAATGCGAAATAGTCTTGCAAAATACGTCGTAGTCTCGGTCTTTGTCTTCGTTCTCCTCTCGCTGGTCGCTTCTCCGACGACTCGCTCCTGCCTTTTCTTTCTTTTTGCCTGCCAGCAGCGTGCCTTCCTCAGGCCACAAGGCAGCAAAGCGACGCAAGGGAGATGGACCATCCGCAAAACAGGAAAGTGGGCCCTGGCTGCTGCCTGAATTCTGGCGCACTCGCGCTCTTGCCGCCCCTCTTCATTAAGTGGCTGTCTCCACTTTTCTGTCAGATCATGTGCTCAGGCGTCAATATCGCGCCCATTTTGGTGCTGGTCCCTCCTTCCCTCTCACCCCGCCCCTCCCGGACGTGACGTGTCGCAGGCGTTTGTCTCGACTTTTCCACCATTTTTCCCATTTTTCCCTCTTTTCCCTCTTTTTCCCACCCGGTCGACGGAGCATCGCAAATTTTGCTCAACACTAATGCGCTTCCCCCTGCATTCCTTGGTCTCACCCCCCATCCTCTGATGGTTGTCCCTGGCTGTTCACAAGGCAACCCATTCTTTTTGCTTTCGCTTCAATTCTGGCCTCTCGTTGCGATTTGCCGTCCGCCTCGTTTTTGGGCTTCACTTTTGCCGGCCTTCTTCAGCCTTGCGCAACTCTCCTTTGTTTTCCAATCGATCAGGCTGCTTCACTTCTGGTTTTCCCACGTTCTGCTCGTTTTCCAGACTCTTTTCTGGCCTTCCAAAGAGGGCCCAGTGGCCGGACCGGACGGCGGTCAAGATCGCTCCGCCTGCCTTAGCTCGGCCTGGTTTTTTCGGCTCTTTTTCCTCGTTTTTCGTTTTTCTTTTTCGTTTCTCCTCTCACTTGTCCCGGACTTTTGCTTTCTTAATTCCTTGCACCAGTGACTCACTTTTCTTGTCCAATGTCCATCCAACAGCCCATGCCGTCCACACGCCCCCTCGTAGCCAAGCCTGGTTCTTTGCCTCTGTTTCAGCCGTCTTTTCGAACCTCGCTCTCACTTTCTTTTCACTTTTTTGGTTTTCAGTCTCTTCTCAATTGTCTCTCACTCTTCTCTCAGCAACACAACCTCCACACACCCCTACCCCAACAGAAAACCACTTTACGCGAACTCGCATGTCCTCGTCCTTTATCTCCACACACCCGTTTATCTCATGCGCTTAGCTTCGCCGTCCTTCTTTTTCTTTTTTTTTCTTTTCTTTTATCTCGTCTTCCTATTCGTCCCATCTGTTCACGGGCCACTTGTGCACGCCTCAACTGCATGTTTCGCACGTCTTCTGTGTGACTATTGCAAACCTTGAGCGTCGTAGTTTTTATTATCACCACCTCAAAGGCATCCAGTAACCAGGCAACCGCTCAGCCTTTTGATCGTCATCTCTTTTTTCGGTTCGCATATTTGAAGCACGCGCCATCCTACATCGCATCTGTAGGGACACTTCTCAGTTTCGCTCCGCTTCTCTTTTGCCTTGTGTTGCCTTTTGTCGACCCAACTTCTGCCTCGTCACCTTTTGCCTTCCAATCCTACGCAAGCTGCAAACGTATATAATAAGCCGAAGCCGCGTGCTCTTCCAGCCTTTTTCTTTTCGGGTTACCTTGTCTCGACTTTATCTGTTGCTCGTCCTTTCCTGGGCGTCTCTCACGGGCGCATGTTCTTGGTTTTGAGTTCCTCCGCCTCTTCCTAGCACCCAACTAGCCACTCCCACTACAATCACACCCCCTTGCCGCTCTTTTTCTCTTTGTGTCTCTTACTTACACCAGCAACCCGACAACGACTGCGACTGCAACTTCCACTGTAATTGCGACCCGGCATCCTAGTCCTGTGTAGTATCTGCATCAGCATTCCTCTTTTCTGTTGCCAGTTGCCTTTTCTGTCGGTTCGCTTTCCCTAGGCTTTTACGTCGTCTTTTATTTCTTTTTATCGTCCACCCGCACATCTCTTTCCTCAGACAACGAATGACGACTTCTCCTTTTCTCTCCACTTTCTTCCCGAATGAAGATCTTAGAAACATAGTCCCAGAAACGAAAGAAAGAAAAAGAAAAGAAAACGACCCAAAAAAAACACTCAAGATAGAGAAGTCTGGGCCACCGTGAATGATACATATGTAGACACCCTTCCTCCTCCGCCTTTTTGTAGTGTGCATCCTACCTTTTGAGGCTACTCTATCAACCCCCTGTACTTCAAAATACGGGACTACAAACTGGTACACTCCCCCCCCCCATCCCCACCCTACCAAACATCTTCCCTCTCAGCCGCATATATTCCCACGCTCTCGCCTCTCGCCCTATTTCTTCGTCCTTCGCCTACTTTTTTTTACTTTCTCTCCTTCTTTTTCACGCCTTCCATTATTCTTCTCCTTTTCCTTCTCTTTTCCTTTTCCCTTTCTTTTAATTCGAGATTCGTACTTCTCTTGCAGCCTTGCATCCAAACTGCTCAGCTTCTCACTACTTCTTCTCCTCATATCCTCTAAACCGGCCCTTTTCATATTCGAAACAAAACAATCGCCGTATACAGGCCGAAGTCCGCCCTTTTCGGTCCCTTTCCGTATCTCTTCCAAAATATCACAGTTTTCTTCTCTCTTATTTTCTTTCGGACTCGTCCTTTCATCGTCCACACATGTTTCCATTAGATCTCCTGTAGTACACACCAGCTTTCGCTGCCTCTTTTCCTTATTTTCTCTCGGATTTTCTTCCCTGTCTTATAAAGACATCACGGAAATTCCCTTTTTTTTCTTTGTTCTCTCGACACCTCAACAGCTCTCACACACACACACTCGCCATCATGGGATCAACTAACAGCGGATCCAACAACGGCGAGAGCGCCAGCTCTTCGGTCAACCCAGACAAGGCCATTGCACGGCTGTTGTATGCTATGCTGAAGCAGAAGTCTCTCAAGGATGTAAGTGAAACTCATCGGCTTCATTCACTCGTCTCTTTAAACATTATCTAACCATCTCTCTTACAGATTGACTGGCCGCAGGTTGCGTCGGACCCGGCTCTCCTCGAAACAATCTCTAACGGGCATGCCGCCCGCATGCGCTACGCCCGTTTCCGTGCCTCCGTCGACAACCAGGTCCAGAAAAAGCAAGCTGCAGCCGCAGCATCGGCCAAGGATGAAGACCACAAGGACGAGGAAGACGACAAGACCGCCGTCCAACAGACACTCTCTCGGACTGCTTCCAAGTCCAAGAAGGAGAAGGCACGCAAGGCCAGCACAAAGAGATCGCGGGACTTGGACGGCGAGACCACGGATGTCAAGAGCATCCTCGTGAAGACCAAGGACAGTGATTTTGACGAGAAGGAGAGCAAGGAAGAGACTAATGTTGACTTCCTGTACCCTGGACTCTTCGCCGACAATTCCCTCACGGACATCAAGGATCAGGAAAACAAACTCAAGCAAGATTCCGGCTCGCTCGAGTCAAAGACTTTTGAGAAGGCAACAGAGGAGCTTCTTTCCCAAACATCATTCACTTCGTCTCTTCCATCCCCTCCCACGGAGTCTGTTCCCTCTATGGAGTCTCTTGCTCATCAAGAGCGCAAGGCCAAGATGAGAAAGATGTACGCCTTTTCACCAACGATGAAGGCAGGCACTCTACATCAAATCCCGCTTCCTCGCGGTGCTGCCATGGCGTCTTCTTCGCGCATTCACTCTCTTCCGACGCTTCCCACCGCGACGGCATCTCCCTCATCTGCCAACACACCTGTCAATCTTAGTGGTGCCCTCATGATGCGCCATCATTCGGCTGGATCCATGAACGACATTGGTCCTCAACTCCAGCAACAGCAACAGCAGATGCTCCGCCAGACGCGCTTGATGACACCTTCCAGCGATTCGGATCTCCTGAATAACCCGCTTCAGGGTAATCACCAGCAGTATTTTGCTCATCACACACAGATTCCGCTCATGACCGATCCTGCCGTCGTCGGTGGCCTCGACCCTACATTTGACTTTGGCAGTCTGTCCACCAGCCACGGCGCTGGCGCCAATGCAGGTGGCAGCAGCACGACTGGGCACCCTTCGCCGTGGATGGCTACTCCCTTTTCGTCACCTCCCATGCCCACGTTCGACATGTCTCCTTATGCTACGACTCTCGACTTTGTCGGCGGCGGCACAAACGCTGACGGCAGTCCTGCCGGCGAGACCCAGTCAATGCCAAGTCTTTTCCAAACTCAGTTTGACAGCCAGCACCAACAGCAGCAAGAGGCTCTCCAAACCTCGATCATGGCCCAAGCATTCACGAAAAATAGTGGCTGGAATGTTATGCTTGGCCAGGCCAGCTCTTCCAACCAGAACCATAACATCTGAGGTTTTCTTACGTCTATTTCCTGTTCTTATGTTCATGACGTTTTCTTGTTATATTTTTTTATATCCTTGTCACGTTTCATTTTTTTATGCTATGCTTCTCGGATGGGAGAACTCCAAATGATACAAAAAACACGGGGGGTCAAAAAAAACAGCAACAGCGATGATGTGCGGTCTTTTATGTTTTCTTTGCTTTTCTTTCGGCACGGTCCTTTTTTTCTTCAAACTGTTGTCTGCCTGGGATTCTGGCGTTCGGCTGGCTGTCAGCCTGGTTGTTGTTTGATACTATTTTACGTCTCTGTCGACATGTTGTCTATGTCTTTACTCTCTTCTGTCGCGATGTTTCAGACTGCTTCATTACTTCACAGACACGTCTCCGTTTGTTTTCTTAACGTTGAGCTGCTCTTCTTTGCGCTTGTTATCAAGGGACTTGTTTCTTCAAGTCGGATATGTAATATAGAAAGGAAAAAGAAAAACTAATGGCCGGGATACTCTCTAAGATAATTCTCAAGGCGGCCTTCAAATTCACGCTCAGTCTCTTTACTTGCCTTACGCTCGCTACATACAAATCTCTACTCTTCATTAATCTCTACTTTCCATGTGCGTTTGCCACCTGCTTTCCGTTTGCGTGTATTGAATGCCAAGTATAAGTCAAGTCCCGTGACATTTAACCCCATATTTTTGAGTTGTGCATTTTCTTGTTCCACCTTGTAAGTGAATCAACTCGTGTTGTAAACTAACACACAACGCTAGCTTTGACTTCAGATGAATCTCACTTACATCTCACTTTCTCATTAAGTCAAAAAGCTTTGCAATTGTTGACTGAAACCCTTTCACATTTCGCATGTGATGTCGTTCGATTTATCTTCTCTCTCACTAATGTGAACATCTTCCATGTCGCCGCGTGGTATTGTAGTGCCAGCAACTCTCGAGTCTTTTTCTCTCACCTCCATATCACAGCGCCGTGAACTGCCACTTCTCTTTCACTTCCCAGAAGTTTGCACACTTTCCTCTGGCTCTCTCTTCACATGTCTGTTGCAGACACTCCCGATTTATCCTAGTTGTGTTTGCGTGAATACTGATAGTTCTACTTTTGAATTTATCGATTTTATTTTATTTTTATTTTTTGAAAAATAAACTTCAAATATGTTATTTGATCGGTTTTTTATTACCTGAGATCTATTACCTCGAAATATTTATTTTTCAGAAGAAAAAAGGGGATTGTCAACTTCTCCTGACTTCACTTCCGTACTCGAGCTTCTATTAACAAACACGCTTCCTTTTCTATTCTCTCCCCATACGTTCCTTACATCCCAACTACCTACTTCAAGCCACAGATCACTGCACTTACACCTCATCTAACCCACTCGCAACACATCACCATGTCGATCAAAGCAGAGGACGCCACCGCCTCACAGGATGCTGCCACCACCGACGGCGTCAATGCCTCTGGCTTCCCGGATCCCAGCCCTACCGAGGCCATGTTCTTCTTCAACATGATCAAAAACATGAACAACCAGCCCGATATTGATTGGGACGGTGTTGCCACTGACTCTGGTTTCAAGAACGCTGCCGTGGCTAAGGTGAGTCCATTTTTGCAAGCATTTTGAGATATTCATCCTCTAACGCCAACAGAAACGTTTCTACCAGATTAAGCAAAAGCTTGGTCTCGACTCGCGGACCAACACGGCCGTCGTTAAGACGCCGCGCAAGCCTCCTACTAAGCCGCGCAAGATCAAGGTTGCTGCTGAAGCTCCTGCTACTCCCTCGCCTTCTCCTTCTCCGGATTCTGGTGATGTGGACAACGACGATGATGCTGAGGCAGCCACGCCTCCCAAGCCGGCCCCCAAGCGCCGCAAGACCAACACTGGCAAGGCCATCAAGGTGGGGGCCGTCAAGGCGGAGACGGAAACTATCAAGGCAGAGGAGCTCTCTGAGGCCAATGTCAAGAAGCTGCGCACTCCGGACAAGACCACCACCAAGCAGGCCAAGAATGGCAGAAAGCCTCTGCCCACTGGTAGTAGCCGGGTGCAGCAGCGCACGCCGTCGGAGAGCGGTGGTGAGGACAAGAGCCAGGCGGACGGTGAGGATAAGGACCTTACCAACGGCGAGGAGGAGGTGCACGACAGCATCACTGTTGCTGTCCTGCCCAGTGTTGAGGTCCAGGCAGAGGGTGCAATTGGCAGTGCTGCATGAGCAAATCTACGAGATACCACACAAGGAAAGCATTGCAGGTGAAGGGATGGAGATTGAGGCAATAGGTGCATCTATATACGAGTGAAAGAAGGAATCCGGCAAAGGAATGGTGGAAAGGAACAATGGATGGATTATGGCCCATGAGATAGGAACAGGGCAGTTATATGGTGGGCAGACGGCCCTTAATGCAGAGCCAAGAGATAACATTGATAAACACAAAAGGCGAAGATTTAATTGTTCTAACATTTCCATTCATCTATTGAAGCAATATTTGTGAATGTGCGAGATATAGTGTTTGTTGACGCAACAAAGAAGAAGAAGCCGGAACGCCGTACGATGTCTTTAAGACAATAGAAAATCATGACAAAAAGTAGACCACCCAAGATAGACAGCAACCACAAACATCCTGTCATATTCCCATTTACCTCCGCGGCTTCTTCTCTGTTCCCGAAGACTCGTCGTCCTTGTCGGCGCCCTTTTTCTTCAGTGTCTGCGCCGCACGCAGACTCTGGCCCTGACCAGCAAAGTACTGCGGCTTCCCTGCGTTGGCTGCCTCCTCCTCCTTCTGCTCCTTGGTCTTCACTGGGCGGATGTGGTAACCAAAGAAGAGCTTGTTGGGTGGCAACCGCAGGGGCTGCGGGCCCGTTCGCCGGCGTGAGCTGCTACCGCCACCAATCGCGACCGAGCCCTGATCCTTATCTTTGTTGCTCGACACACCAGCCACGGGCGTCGACGGCTTCTTAGGTGTGGACGTCGACGAGGCTGCTGCGGCACCCTTTCCCTTCTTGGTGCCAATCCGGTGGCCCTCACCCTCAAAGTTGGTGCCCACATGCGCAGCCGAGCCGGGCGCAATGGAGTCGTAGTTGATCGCCTGGGCCATGGTACCCTGGCTGTGCAGCAAACCGCCCGCCGGCAGTCCACCGGCACCCACACCGCTGCCCGCAACACTGCGCGGCGTGCTGGTGCCGCTGTTCTTGGCGAGCGCGCTCCGGTCTGGCTCGACATAGCCAACGGGCGGCGCAAAGTCCACCGACACATCCGTCTCGATCATGCTGACACCCATCTTATCCGTCTCGGGTTTGACCTCGAGCACCGCCACATCGTAGACGTCGCCGTTGTACTCAAAGCTGAAAATGTCGCCCTTGGTCAGTGTGGCAAAGTTGCGGAACGCGCGCTCCAGCACCGCCTTGGGGTCGCTGATATCGAGGAAGGCGGGCGACTGCGGCTGCAGCTTGACCATGCGGGCAAGCTCGAGGGATGTAGTCTTGATCTGGATCATGTCACCAACATCCAACTGCAGCGTCTGCATCATCCACTGCGGGATGTATGCCCGGCCCTCTTCGGCCACGAACTCGAGGACACCGCAGTGGGAGTGTTTGCCCTTCTCCGCGTTGACCATCTCCATCAGCAGCGGCCACTGCACGTGGAGCCGGGACACTTTGTCGAGAGCCGAGGGCGGCAGCAGAATCTTGGAGCCGTAGTTGAGTTCGGGGCGGTCGTTGCCTGGGGCCATGGCCATCGGGTAGCAGCGGTAGTATTCGTCGAAGCGCATCGCGGCAGCGCCGCGGCCGGCGCGCCGAGGGTCGAAGCCGTAGCCAGATTGATACTAGAGGAAGAAGGAGAGGGAGTATTAGATCAGATATTCTTCACATGTCGAGGGGATCAGAAGGCAGCTGATGCCCTCTTTGTTGATGATCGGCCTACCATGATGTACTGCAAGGCTCGGAAGTAGCGGTAGAAGGACGTGTCGAGTGTGGTTTCTGCTTCCGAAGAAAGTATCTTTGAAGTTCTTTGGAGTCGATTGGGTATCAAGAAGAGAGGTGAGTTCGAAATTCGAGGTTGTACTGAAAGAAAGTCGTATCTTCGTCGTTCACTGTGGCAAGTACGAGTAGGTAATGCTGTCGAAATGTATGGAAGGTTCGTACGTGCGTGGTTGCCGCTGGCTGAGGCAGCTGGGAATGACGATTTACGGACCCACCCCAGTTTGGTCAGAGAAGCTTATTAGGCTGGAAGCTGTCTCCAGCACTACGCTAACAAAACGAGGGGCAAATTCGCTGCCAGGCTGCGCTATTGCAGCATGTTTAGCGCTAAGGTTCTGTCTGAAACTGCCTGTAGAGTCATGTGACGCAGTTTTTCCAGGCTTTTACACAGCGTTTTGTATGCCAAAATGGAAAGAGCAACCGTGAAAGCTCAATCACAGCAAAGCTCCACAGCCTTGCGAACCTCAACATACCCTTCTACGAACTTCACTCGACTCTTTGTGCCCCCACATCCCTCAAAACTCCCAAAATGTCCTCAAGATATGCTGCTGCGCGGCCAAAACGCGCCGGCGAGTCCTTTGCGCGACAACACCACGGCGGCAACACAGCTGGCGGCGATGGCAGTGGAAGCAGCGACGACGGAGCTGCTGCTCGCGGACCGGACAAGAAGGTCACCTTTGACGTGCGCAATCCGTCTGCACTGGCGCCGGATGCGCGTGAAGAAGACGACGTGCTGGACGCTGACGTGATTGGTGTCAATGCAGGCGCAACAAAGCGTGGCGCAGTCAACATTGACGGCTACGACTCGGACTCGGACAATGAGACCTTCAATGCGCGCGCAGCACAACGGAAACGGCCAGCCAAGGCAGAAAGTGTGGGCTTCAGCACTGGAGGAAATATAGAACCAGAAGTCAACTTGTTTGACGAGCTGGACAACTACGACAAGAAGTTGAAGGGCGAGCCAATAGGCGACGACAAGGCAGGAGGAGACAAAAAGGACGGTGACGATGACGACGACGACGACATGTTTGGCGGCGATGATGACGACAACGACGACGAGAGTAAAAAGAAGAAGGCGGGCAAAGACGGCGACGGCGACACAGACGAGACGGGCAAGAAAAAGTGGAAGGAGGTCCGATTCCTGCAAAAGATTGAGGGCCAGGAAGACGAAAGCAAAAGCGGTGGCCACATTCGACTGGATGAAGAGTCAAGTAGCGACGAAGAGGACGTTGCGTTGGCTATCCAAGAGGAGGATGTGGATGAGGAGGTCGGTCTTGGCGGCCTCAAGAAGCACGCGCCCAAAATCGATGCCTTCAACATGCGCCAAGAGCAAGAAGAAGGCGCCTTTGACGAGTCGGGCAATTACATTCGCAAAGCCGTTGACGCAGACGCCCTGCACGACCGCTGGCTGGACGGCGTGAGCAAGAAGGAGATGAAGCGCGCTGCGGCTGCTCATGAGAAGCGCGAGGCTGAGCTGCGGCAGGTTCGCAGGGAGGACGACGAAGTCATTACCGCGGACCTGTTTGGGGCTCTTATCACACGCCTAGAGCCTGGCGAGACACCACTGACAGCACTCGCACGGCTAGGCAAGAACGCGCCCAAGAAGTCGAAAACGAAGCGAATTCCAGCCTGGCGTCTGAAGCAGATGGAGAAGAAGAAGCAGGCCCAAGGCGGCGGCGAAGACGTAGGCGAGGATGGAGACCAGATGGACGTCGACAAGACCGGCACTTCTGCAGAAGCCAAAGCGGACGAGGATCCAGAACAGGCACGACTCAAGGTGGAGATTGACGCCATTACAGAAGCGGCCGACCGTCTTCTGAATCGCGACTACCCCGAAATCTACGATATGCCACGCGAGAAGCTCATAAAAGAGTACCGCGTCGAGACTGGCGAGACGTGGATTGACCCAGAGAAGCCAGCAGACAATGGTGCTTCGACAAATGTCGACGCCAACGGCGGTGCCACCAAAATGTGGGAGTACCGCTGGATCGACGGCCGGGACGGCGGTGCAAAGCAAGGGCCTTATGACGGGCCAACCATGAAGGCATGGCAAGATGCCGGGTACTTTGAAGGTGTGGAGTTCCGGCCAGCTGGGAGTGACAGCGCGTGGAGCAAGGATGTCTCATTTGCGTGATAGAGGGCTCAATCTTGAGGCTCACGACACATTAAAATAAACAGCCCACTCTGGCGGAGTATTGGTTAACGGAAGAAAAAGAAAGTCTTCCAACATGGTTTTTATGGTGTTTATAACCGGATACTCATATATGATAGGGAAAAGTGCATTTAATGAATGTAATATGTTTTGATTATATCTACCATCCCACTCCATGACGCCTTGGTTTCCGCCCCCCAAGAAAACGAAGAAGTTGTAAAAAAAAACGAGCATGACATAAAAGACAATAAAAGCGTCTGGGACCGGCAAGCTCAAAACGACACAGCAGACTATGAAAGGCAAAAAATAAATATAAAAAACAAGACCCGTGCCATCTACCAGTTCTAGATGCCCGTTACCTTTTTTTCAAAAAAAGACATTCCTAGCAAATTGTCTAGCTCATGTCCATCTTCTCGCCGTTGCCGTTAGCAGTCACCGAGAAGTCGACAGCGCCGTCGTTGCCAATCAGCCGCTTCTCCGACTCGGACACAAACTTGACGCTGCGTGTTGGGTCGTAGAACAGCTTAAAGCTCCGCTGCACGTCCTCGACGGACACCTGCTTCGCGCGCCGCTTGGCGCTCACCAGCTGGGACGTCGTGATGAGGTTGCTAGCATAGCGCAGGCCCGTCTCCTGGCCAATCTTGGTCAGCAGCGCCAGTGCATCGGGTGTCAGCTCGACCTCCTCCTCCTGCGCGCGGATGGCGAGGATCTTGTTGATCTCTTCGGGGCCGTACGGCTGCGTGGAGATGATGGACACGCGATCCAAGAAGTCCAGCGGCAGGCCGTGCGGGCTCTTGTAGTCAGTGCCGCGGATGCGCGACTGGCCGCGGTTGCTTGCCATGATGACAATGGGTGCCAGGTTGACCTCTAGGGCGCGGTTGATGTACGAGAAGCACTCAATGTCCAGCATGTGCACCTCGTCGATAAACAGCACACCGGGCACGATCTCGGCCTTGCCCTCCTCCTTCCACTCGGCGACCTTGGTGTTGATCTGGTCGCGGATTTCGCTGCGAATCTCGCCCGTGTCGCCTGCAAACAGCGCCAGGAAGCCCTGTGTCCGCGAGTTGATCACGTCGATCTCGTGCAGAGACACTGTGTGGACGACCTCCTTGCGCTTCTGCAGCTCACCCTCGGGGCACTGCACGAACTTGGTGTCGACGCCCATGGCGTCGTAGTCCCGCGACCGAGCATACGAGCGGCCCAGCTTGGTGATCTTGCCGGACGACTTGTCGATAGAAATGATGTCGCCGGCCATGACGCGCTCCTTGGTCATCGCATCAATCATCTTGCTGCCCATATCGTAGATGGCCTCCATGTCAGTTGTCTTAATCGTCAGCTTGCCCTGCTTGGCACCGCCCGTGACGCTGCGGTCGATCTGGATTTCAACAACCTCGCCCTCCATGATCTCGCTCTCCTCCTTGATGCGCACGCCGATAGATTTGCGGAAAGCCTGCGTCAGGGCTTCGGTCTTGCTCATCTCTAGCGAGAAGATTTCGGACGAGGCAAGGGATGTGAACGGGACGTCGGGCCGAGGGACTGTGCCATGCCGGTTGCAATGGCTGTCTTACCGGTGCTGTCATAGCGAGAGAAAAAAAAAGCATCGCGTTAGCTAAATCGATGGTTCTCGTCAACATGTCTATCACCATTCCATCGTGGACTAACCTGGGTGGGCCGGCAATGAGGACTGCGCGGCCTGCAATCTTGCCCTGCTTGATCATCTCCAAAATCACAGCAGCAGCCTTGCGGGCCTTCTCCTGACCGACGAGGCCCTGCGACGACTGCCGCGGCTCAAGAGTATCGGCATCGACACCTAGCCCACGGATGTGCGAATGAGCGGCGATGAGGTTCAGGCCCCGAAGGTCCTTGCTGTCGGAGGTGGTGATCACGGTCTATATTTAGGGAGGAGAGAAGCACATGGTTAGCTATAGTCGCCAGGGGAAAGCAATTGGTCGAAGACCAGATGGACATACGGCAGCCATCTTTGCAGAGAGAGAAGAGAGTTGTTCGTATGGGTATTCGCGTATTGGTCGTCAATTGTCGTCGAACGAGGGGGGTGGGCCGTGATAATGAGGTGCAGGATTGCTGCGCGATGCTGTCAATAGGTCTAAATTTTTTGGAAAAGGGCGTCGCAAGTTCAAGTTGGAAGGCGCGTTTTGATGGTAGGCTTAGTGCTGAGCTCCAGAAGTTGGTGGTATGTACTGAGTACCTAGAATAGCTCAATTTAGCGTGCATTTTCTCGTCTAAGAGATGTCGCAGGTACTTAATCACAATCTTATCCAACTCCGGCCTTATGAGATAGAGAAGGATCATCTCATTGACTGCCTGGTAGCCCATCCGCTACGCAGTAGCTAAACCGGGGGAAGGTATGGCTCCTGGAGAAGTGCTTCACTGCTTGCGCCTTCCCAAAAATTGTATTTTGACGAGAACCGCGTTCCTTCCTATTACGACGTGGAAAACGAGTTTACGTAGACCCTGTTGTCGTCTAGCCAATATCTCAAAACCGTAGAAAAGGTTCCTGAAAATTCCTCTACCGTTGGAACCGTGGCGAACACGAGAAACGAAAGAAAGGGCACATCCAACAGGTGCCCGACAGCCCCTGCACTGCAGCGCCAAAGACGTCTCACCAAAAAACAGATGCAGTAAGTACAATACTGAGTAGTCTCTCTCCCCTTGTTATTTCGAGGATTGCCTCCTCGACATTCACAAAGTTTCCACTATCAATCTCGAAACTTTATTCCTAACCATACGATAGAACGGACCTTTCATCCCAACGGCCATCGAACCCGCTCCACTACCAACCTTTATTTTGCTCCCTGTGCCGCCGCCTCGTTAGAAATCCTTCGTGATTTGGGGCGCTTCGCATTGGCGTGTAACGCGCGTGCCTGAGCCGCGCCACTTTTTGCACATCCAGCAGCAGCTTTAAGCTTTAGCTGTCTCACCAGCGACATTCCTCCCCTAGACAACCGACGTACCGTAGACCGATCGTCAAGGAATACAAAAGGAGGGAGGGTTCCGCCACTGGATACGCACGTCATAGGCTGTCGCAACGTCGATGTTCGCTGGCCATGGTGAACGAAAGGCGTATCCCAGCTAATACATGGCGGCGAGATTCGGACACTTACGATTCACGTGGGGGGCCGTCGCCTCGTTACCCACGAGATAGCAGTCGTGAGCGGGACTACGACAGAAACTACGAAAGAGACCGCTCAAGGGACCGTGGAAGAGAAAGAGATGCCGATATGCGGGGAGTTGACGGCCGCGACAGAGGCTGGGACCAACCTTTCAGCCGGCCGACAAGCCGTAACTTCTCTAGCCCGGCCCATCGAGACCCGGAACGCCGGCCATCGGATATTGTGACGAAAAATTATGCCCAATAGTGTTGTAGAGCAAAAGTCACACATCGGAGGACCAGGTTCGTACCTTACTCACTGCAGATTTAGATGTCGCGGCCCACGATGATCCTCCCTATTTCCTCTATTTCCGCTTCCCTGCTATGTCATATACATACTGACACGTTTCCTTGTACAACCAGTTCCGAGAGGGCCAAAGGCAGGAGCCCAGAGATCACCGGGTCCTTCGCGACCTATCCAGTCACCGCATAATGGCGAGCCGAGAACACCGTCGACACTCGGTGGGCTGCGATCCCCAAACAAGGCCTTCGTCAAGCCAGCGGACACCAAAAGTAGGGACTATGCGTCTTCGCTCCTGACGGCATTGCTCAGAAAAAGCAGAGATGTTGGTGAACATGAGCAGGTCAAGAAATCTCTTGATTTGCTGGACAAACGGAGGGAGGAGCAAATGCGGGCACTGTCGAAGAAGACCGACTTTCCGTCCTTGCCCGAGCTGCACAGGCCAAAATCGGAGACTGAGATTAGACAGCGCGAAGTTGCCGAGGAAAACGTTGCTAAGACCACGGCAGACCTCGTCTCATCTTCGAAAAACTTCATGGCACATGTTTACTCCTGGAAACCGCCAGTCGCTGTCCTGGAAAGTGACGTGCAAAGTCTGAGAGCAAGGCAGGACAACATGGATGCGAAGCTCGGCGGCTTTTCTATGCAAACCTTGGGGGACGAAAACGCGAGGCTGCGAAAGCAGGTTCATCACCTGGCCGAGCTCGTAGAATCACTGGAGAAAAGAGTTGGTGACATGAGCGAGAGGATGTATTCGGTGAACGACACAAGTACAGAACTTGTATCGGATGTTGAGCGACTATCCACGCGCTCAAAGATTCACTCATCCATGATCGGAGCCATAGAGACAAAGGCGAACGATCACGAGAAGAGCATTGCCAAACTCAAGGCCGTTGATTTTGAGGCAATAAACCAATATATGAGCACGGAGAAGCAGCATCAGCTGGAGAAGCAAAGCAAGCAGGAGGTCGAAATTGCAAAATTGAAGACCCAAATGCTTGCTATCCAGAATGGACTGAGGGTTGCAACGCCAACGCAAACAGCCGAACGGCAGCCACAAGGCCAACAAAAAGATGTGCACAACGCAGTTACAACTTCTGCAACTGTGCCTACACCTGCGCCAGCAGCTGTCGCGTCAAATCAAGAAACACCAACCAACTCCACACCGCCTACCACAATTCCGATTGTGTTCCCTGGGGACGACTTCACGAGCTTGCGCATAGAAATCAGCATGCTCAACGAGAGAATTGTCCCACTAGAGAAACTACCGGAAAAATTGGACGAGCTTGAAAAGACGCAGACGCAGCAGTTAAAAACGGCCGCAGCACAAGGCAGCTTGGAGAAAAACAAACTCCGCGAAGATGTGCGGGTCGAACTTAACAACGGGTTTGCGGCGATGGCAGAACAATTTGGCGACCTTGTCGACAAAGAAAGCAAGGAGCGATCTGCAGACAGTGCGCGGCTGGCGGAGCTTGAAAAGACCATCCAGGATCTCAAGGGTCGGTCTGGTTCTGCTCCTGTGGCTGCCAGCACGCAAGACGCGCCTCCTGCCGCAAACATTGATACTGCCATGGCAGAAGCAATACTGGAGCCGTTTCTCTCGCCAGTACCTGAGCCCGTCCAGCCTGCGGGTCCCGCTGGGTCTGTCGAGCCTATCGAGCCACTATCAGCCTTACCGTCAGCGACTGCACAAACACTGCAGACCGGCCTGGCGGTGGCACCAGCGCAAGTTGCGGTTGGCCCCGATGTTGGCCCCGATGTCCAAGACCTCGAGAAAGAAATGCATCTTCTTCAAAGGAGAATGCAGTATTCAGAGGACGAGGTACGGTCGGTGCGGGTCGAGTTTGATGGTCAATGTGCAACACTCAGGATGATGGTGTCTACACTGGACTCTCAATTCAACAACTTGACGACCAAGCACCTGTACAATTCCATCATCGGCCACTTGGAGAAGATGTATCCAAGCCCGCGGCAAATGCAGGAAGATGTGAAGAAAATTGGAGCCGACGTCAACCAACTGAAGCAGGCCAATCGAAGCACCAACGAGACCATTCAAAAGATCGAAAGCATCATTGATGTGCAAACGGGTCAGAAGCGTTCATTGGCATGCGGTGGCAGCAATGGAGGCCCTCCAGGTGAATCCCCGTCAGCAGTAAAGCGACAGAGGATCGGCGGGGCTATACCGGGAGGAGCTGCCACCACAAATGGCACCGCCATCAACTCAACGAGCAGCTCTGCAAATGGTTTTGTGAACGGCAATGCGGCGGCCACGTCTGCCACCAACCCGTAGTCTAGGAGGCCCATCTTTTTTGGCCCCTTGTATTGGCAACTTATTACGCCGGGCTGATCTATGGCTCCCGGATTTATTTTCTCTATTTACAGAAGTCTTTTTGTTTCGTTTTGTAAGGGGAAGTTATGTTTGTTCACTTTTGGGCGTAATACCCGGTTCACAGTAAGGCGACGGCATAGCTGCGCAGGAACGGCGTTACTCATATTGGAAGATAGCTCACCTCAATGGGACCAAGCAACTTGGGGCAATAATAATGGAAACATATTTGGGAGGCAATTCAGAGCAGCCAAAATCCAGGCTGTGCCACACGATAATGCAAAAGCGAGGAAGGAAGTGAGGTGCATACCGCTTTTGTTCTCCACGCCGTTGGACCCGCTATCAAACATCCGCATTGTAGTTTCCCTCCACGTATGTACTCTGCACGCTAGCCTGCCGGACTGTTCGCCCTTTCCTTCATTCTTTACATTGTGACTGGCTGTTTCCTCAATAGAATTGACAGCCAACCAAAAGGGAAATACCGACCAGTGGGGACCGTCCAGAGGGCAGAGGTGCAGGAAAGACAAGGAAGGGCGCTCTATTCATCCCATGTGGCGCCTAGCTGATTTTACAGCATCCTCGCTCATCAATGCTCTCATTGATGCCCTCGTTTTCGCGCCCTCACTCGTGCAACTTTGTCAGGGCTCCATTCAGAGCAATAGAAACACAATCATAACCATTTCGTAGAAAGCCGGCCGCCGGCACCTTCCTCCACTGCCTGCTTCTCGTATTGTTGCGTTCCTGCTAGCGCTATTCTGTACCTTCCTTCCCCTTGCGCATTTCCAGAACAGCGCCTTCCGTCGGCAACTAAGAAGAAGCACAAGCACGCTCCCACGCACCGCGAAGAAAAAGGCGCCGATCGTTTGCGCCTTCCGCTTCCCCAAACCGCAACTTCTTTCTTTGGGGAGAGCTCCTGCTTTGTTCTTTCCTGCCATATTGAGATTCAATTCCTCAATTCCCAAGTTCTCCTATTTTGTCTTCTGCCTCATCTTTTCTTCTTGTTCTTCTTTTCTCTCCCTCTCTTTTATCCTCTTTTTCAACTTGTTCTGTTTTGCCCAACTCTACTCCCGCGTATCCCCCGCACGACATCACCCTTTTACTGCCCTCGACTTTTGCGCTCGGGGGTTCACCACTACCGTTCATTCTCGGGATTGTCATTGGGCAAACTGGCCCTGTTGTGTTTCCACGTTATTGCTCCCTCACGCGCCCAAAAGAACCCAAAATTCTTGCGACAGCGCCGACGACAACAGCAAGGGGCAGGACCAGATAGCCCGCGGTTCCACTTTTTTCTGAACCACCAACGACCAGCGGGCCTGCGCCCAGACAGCAAAGCCCAGCACGCCAGCAGTCCTCGCCTGTTCTGCGTCCACCCATCCCCCAAACCCGCCAATCCAATTCAGGCCACACCTTTCCACCTCCTCTCTCTCCCCCCGTACCTATCGCTCACCCGTCGCAAATCCACACCTCAGTCCTCTCTCTCCGCCATTAACCTCCCACGACAATACTACTACCACCACCACCACAACCCGCATCGGCCGTCATCCCATCTTTTCGCTAACTCCTTCTCGCCTGACGGCCTCTTCTTTTTTTCGACGACAAACTGCAGCAGAGAGGGATGCTCGATTTTTCTCGCTCTCATCGCCGATAGCCGCGGCCCAGAATCCTGTGTCGCGCGCCCGTGGTTTTTTCCTTTTGTTTCCCGCCGCCGCCTTTCTCAATCTCGCGATCCTCGCAATCTTGTTCGCCCTTGTCCACTTCTTGTCCGGGTATCTCTCGCTCTGGCTTTTGGCGCCTTTTGCTTTGCGATACTCAACTTCGTCCTTCCGCCGATTATCGATCAATCTAGTCGACCCAAGTCGCGCCTAGCCGCCCATCGTGTCGTTTGATCTGAGATTGCGTTTTCGCGCACCTCTTCGACACCGACGCTCCGACCTCGCCGACGTCGATTATATTTTAGCCCATCCTCTTGCCAGTCTTGGGTTTCGAGCACACATTTGTTCCAGGATTGTTTGTCAACAAACTGTCAGTAGATACACGCTATCGGGAGTTGGTCATTCTCCCGTCCGTTCGCGTCTGCGATGCAGTGACGTGGCCGGCGCATGGAAACTGATTTCATGGACGCCGGTCACCGTTGTTGTTAGCAATACTAACTTAATTTTATAGTCAGACCCTCGCGCGACATTCCACCGATCATAGCGAAACGAGTTTCAACGAGCACTTGGATTCCAAGCGCGAACACTTCGAAGCCACCCACTGACTTTGCCGCCGTCGTCGACCGAAACAACGTTGACCAGTGTCGCGTGCAGCCGCAACAGTGCGTGCGATAGCGACAACTCTTGTGTCTGGACGCACTCCACGGCGATGACCGCGTTCCTTCATTGATGTCCACGAATTCGATATCGAGTGCCCATCGCGGTTGCGATTCACACGGCGAATGCGCCTGTTGCCCTTAGAAAGAGCAGCACACCACAGCAAGTGTGAACAATCAGAGGTGGACTTCGGCACGGTGGACTCCAGCACACCGCCTTGGCCAGGAGGAGGGGGGATTGCAAGAGAAGGACTTACTGCGTTCGGCGCATAACGAAAGAGGCAAAAATATGGATGTTGCAGCGCAGGAGATCACAAAGCTAGCAAAGCGCATCCTGCCCGATAGGCCGTTCCATCTGTCTGTCTCTCCGACCGGCCGCTACCCAGTGCCTCCAGGCTTGTGGTCCAATACCTCACCTCTCCAGTACACGACCTTTGTGTCTGACGCCGACCGCGGTATTCTCTTCGCACGACCATACTTCGATATCCAACAAGAACCACCAAAACCACCACCCGGCGCAACATCGTCGAGCGGCAACCCCGCGGGGGCTAGCGGCAAGGGTGAGACGAAGAAGCCTGTGACCAAGATGTCCTTTAAGGACTATCAGGAACAGAAGAATAGAAAGCGATCATCCGGCTCGCCGACAGACACTCCAACTACCACAAAAACAGAATCGAAGATCGAAGTCAAGAACGACGTGAAAAAGGAAGTCAAATCTGAACCGAAGCTGAACAAAAGTGAAGGCGCCATGGCGTCCTACGTTGACCGGCAGCATCTGCCGCCAAAGCCAGACTTCGGTGGCGACAGGTAAGTGAATCATGGCATGAGCTGGTCCTTTAGTGAATGACAAAGTGGTTAACATGCTCTGCAGAAAACCGCACTCACCATCCAAATCTCCCCAACGACGCGCTCGCAGCCCTGGTGCAGCTGATAGCAGAAAGCGTATAGCAGACGCCAATGACACAGCAAACCGGCCACACAAACGCTCACGGTCGGACACGTCCATGAGCTCTAATTCACCACCACACGCCGCCACCTCTTCTTCCAAACCCAACCACCGTATTCACGAACCACCAAGCCCCCTTGACCTTGATAACCGACGAGACGATCGGTCAAGGCCAACCACAAACGGGCAAACATCACAAGCGAAGCAACGAGACAAGTATAGAGACCGAGACGACCGGGACCGAGAACGGGATCGTGATCGCGACAGAGATCGTGATAGAGATCGTGACCGCGAACGGGACAGAGATCGGGACAAGGATCGGGACAAGGATCGGGACCGGGACTACGACCGGCCTCGTGACAGAGATCGAGAGCGGGACCGCGACCGTGACCGTGATCGCGAACGGACTCGAGACACCGACCGTGACAGAGACCGGGGCCGGGAACGCGATAGAGAAAAGGAGAGAAGCCGCAACGACAGCAGCCGTCGTTCACCTCTCTCACCATCTGTGCCAAAGACCAACGGCTACAAGGCTCACACAAATCGTGACCGCGACCGGTCACGCGACAGATCTCCAGACGGCGGAAGGGGAGCAATTTCAGCATTGCCACCCATTCTTTCTCCACTTCACTTCACTCCTGAACGCGGCTCCAGCTCAACGAAACAGTCCCGCTCGAGTGAATTCAGCAAGGGGCCCAGCAAGACCGACTCCAGTAAAAGAGACGAGTCTCCGTTACGCATCCCACCTCTTCTTTCTCCAACACTACCCGCCATTGTCGAGCAAGAGCTGTCTCGTCTCAAGAACGCACCATCAAAGGACAAGGACATAGAGCCGAAGTCAGAGCCTAAATCGGAATTGAAATCAAAGTTGAGCCACGAGCCAGGACAAGCTGCTGGGAAGAAGCCCTACAAGTCCGTCGTGGACACTGATATGGACGACGCCCCCTACAAGGACTCATCTCACAAGGACAGCTACAAGACAAAGGACGATACTCACAAAGACACAAAGGAATCTTTTTCGCATTCGTCTTCCTCAAAGCGTTCTCTCATTGTCGTGTTGAAGTACAAGAAGAAGAACGTCAAGCGGGTGGCTCGTCTTCTTGCACTCCAGCAGACCCCATTGAAGGCGCCACTGAAGCAGGCCGAACGCTCTGCCAGCCTCGAAAACACGCCGTCGCCAGCACAGATTACCAAGAAGCGGCCAGTCCCAGCCGACATTTCTACGAGCGAGCATCTGCCGCCTTCGTCGGCAACGTCATTCAAGCATCCCAAGTCTGTTGCGGAGAAGAGTGTGGCTGCCTCACGATCGTCTGTCGGCCCAGCTACGCCAGTCAAATCTACACCCATGACGCGCGTCACGTCCAACAACTCACAGGTGCTCACACCTGGTGACACCGCCAGCTATACGCCACGCTCTAACGACCGCCCTCCCACGAGCCAGAGTGACCACACGAGCAATGTCTCGGTGTCTGACTACCGCCGCCGCTACGACACGTACGTCCGATTGGGCACGAAGCTCAAGCACGACCGCGATGCCATTGTCAAGAGCCGGATGTCCAACGGGTCGTCCTCCAAGGCTGACGGGTCGTCTGCCCCTACGCTCGGCATGACGCTGTCCGAGAAGAAGCTGGTTGCTCTACTAAGTCTCGAAATGGTCATGTCGTACCTCATTGCCTTCAAGTCGCTCAACCAGGGCCGCTATCTCGAACGCAAGCCGGGCGATGTGGCCGTCTGGGAGCGCCTGATGCCGCACTTTGCTGAGCTGCGCAGCCACGTGCGCAACTTCCGGCCGCTCGAGGCCATGGCCGTGCAGTTGCGCGCCATCTGCTTTGAGCAGATGATGGCGTCATTTGTGGGCCACGAGGCCGAGACGGTGGCGGCCAAGCTGATGGCGGCCACGAAGCAGCGGATCGATGCGTGGACCGAGGTGGCGCAGTGCGCAGAGGCGTTCAATGACAACACACTCAAAGTGGTTGTGGGCCCCTGGCTCAGCGTCGAAGAAACGGTGCGCACGATGCTGCCGACGCTTCGTCGGTGGAGCGAACGCGAGAATGCAGGCTGGGAGCAGGAGCTGCAGCCCCCGAGATAGAACTTTCGGGTGCGCAGAGTTCTGCCGCGGCGTGCGACACATCTGCCGTCGCCTCTGCCCTCCGGTCTTTCCTGATTCATAGGGAAGAAGGAAGTGATCGTGAAGTGAAAGAAGGAGTATTCAGAATAGGGGAAGAGGGGTTGTCCACGAGAAGTGGAGAGAAGGGAAAGTAGGCGCGTGAAATACCCATGTACTTCTATTTTACAGGAGCTCGGAAGGAGGTTTTTTTTTATCTAACTCCAGTTCTATTCGATTGTTTTTGTTTCGTTGTTTTTGACTTTGCGATTTTCTTATTTTTTATGATTTGTTAACCTGGCCTTTCTCTTTTTTTATATTCTGCCAGCGGATTTTCGAAAGGATTGCGATTTTTTCTTTCATTCTATTTTATTTTTCAAATGTTTCAACGTTTCCTAGGAAGGAGATACCTTAAAAGTGCGGCAAGGAGGAGGCTGGAGAAGTTAACTGGAATGGTGAATGGTGAATGGTGTTTCAATGGGTATGAACCGGCATGATAAAATATATAATAATTATGCCATTTTCAATTTCTAAACTTCTTAACATATTATAATAATCACGCCTCAATATAAGTGATGATGGCGAGATGAAGGTAGATATCGTAAGACAATAACATTATCGATACGAGCAAAAGGATCCCTGCTCATTGATATAAGGTGACCGTCCTCTTGTGTTTGCGAGTACAGTGATATTAAAGATGTGGTGCAGAATTTTTTTTTTTTGATCGACCACGTTCAAACAATCCCAATGGAAGAAGATGAAGTTGTAAATTTTATATCGCACAAATGGCAGTGCCAATAAATCCTATCTCTGGCAAAGATGTACCTCGCGTTGAGCGAACAAGAAAGAGCTCCAAACAAGTTCAAAAAAAGAGAGTCTGCTGACAAAAGAAAATTGTTGAGAAGTTTGTGAGAGAGAAGCAAAAAAGATGACAAGAATCCATAAACCTCCAACGACCAGAGCTAACCGCCAAAATGAATAAAAGCAAAGGTGATAACAAAAAGGAGACAAGAAAAAAGCTATGTCTACAAAAAAGGATAAATGACCTAAGTCTAAAAGAGAGGCCAGCCAAAAATATTAGGGGGACGAAAGAAAGTCCTCAAGCAGTCACGACCGTTCCGTCCTTCTGGAGCGGACGAACAAGATGTGCAGGATCGGCAAGATGGGCACAATCGTTGCAGTACCACTCGCCGCGCTCTGCCACATCCACGATAGCCGTCTTGCCAAGACACGCTGTGTGGTACTGTCGGTGAGAGCATTCCTATGAGGACTGTTAGTACCAATACACTTTTGCTTGGCAAAACAACCTTTGAAGTGGACTTACTTTGTTGGAACAAATCACCGAATCGGCCACGGCACAGCGGAATCCACAAAGAGGACAGCCACCAGTGCCCCGGCGCGGCGCATACACCTTAGGTACAGACGTGCTCTGGGCAGCTGCAATGGCTTGATCATCACCGGGTGGGATGGCATTCTTGCGGGCCCAGGCGTCGTCCATGGCGCGGGTGATGTTGTCGACATCGCCATCGGTTAAAATGTCGTGGGCGATCATAACAGCCATGAGCTTGCCAAACTCTATGGTACGGTCGAGGTCCGAGACCAGCCAAAGGCCCTTCTCCTCAATAAACTGCACCATTGCGCGAGGGATGTAGGCATCCGAAGCAATGCGCTTCAAGATGATGAAGCGATCCCACTCTTGGATGAAATCCTTCTCGGCCGGCGTCAAATCCGTGTAGTCCTGGACAATCTCACGATGCTTGTGTATGCGCCAGTTGTCGTCGACAATGTTCGTCCGCAGAACCGTTCCAGGCGTGAGAAGAGATTTACTAAGCGGGTCGTACAGCGGCTGCCGTGTGGACGGGACAACGATATCCTTCTTTGGCTTCTGAGGTGCCGGGGTTGGCGTAGGCACATGCAATGACGATGCCGACTTGACCTTTGGCTGCATCAAAAATGTGTCAGTATATGCCTGTGTCATAAAATTGTTCATAAAGAGCATTGTAAAACCCACCCGTGGAGCTTGTGCCATTTTCACGACCTTGTCGTCGTTGAGTGGTCCATAACGCGTTGTGAGCCAAGACTCATCGCCTTGAAGAAACTTGTCCAGATTAAAAGGCCTGGTCGGCCGGCCGAGCTGGTAGACAATGTCCTGCTGTCGAACATTGCTTGAGTCAAGGGCGTGCACGATCTTGAAAAGGTGCTCACCGCCGCCACGAGCACCAGGCCGATACTCGTATTGGAACGTATATTGCGAGTGAGAACGGAAGTGAAGACGCAGTTGGTTCAAGTCTGGGTTCATCACCAAGCACATGCAACACTGGAAACCGTCCACAGACGCATGGTCTTGCTGGTAATAGTACGCGACTTTGTCGTGACTGTTGGATCCGTTGCTGCTGCCATTGCTGCTGCCGTTGGCATGTCCGTAGACACTGGCAAATAGGTTGCCGCCGCGTTTCCGACCACTGCGTTCTGAGATGTTGTGTGCTTTGTTTGTTATCGTTCGCACATTGTAATCAGGCTGGTCCCGCCGTGCGCGGAGCGACCGACTGGGCGTGGTGGGCCACTCGGGATCGTCGTTATCCTCATCGACTACATCGGAACCGTCGACCGTTGGACCGGCTGTGACAGTTGTGCCCGAGGAATGACCGTTGGTCTGACCATTAAGCTCCCTATTAAGCTGGTTGTTGATCTGATCCTGGAGCTGGCCGGAGAGATCATTTGGCGTGGTGTTGTCGTTTGATAAGCCATTTGTTGCGCCATTTGATGTGCCATTTGATGTGCCGTTGGCTTTGTCATTGACCGTCGCATTCGTGGTAACATTGATATGGCCATTTACAGGCGCATTTGCTGTCTCTTCCGTAGTGACGCTTGCGGCCTTCTTGGCAGCAGCTGCTGCCAGGAGCTGTCCACGATATGAGAAGCGCCGTGGCCAGAGGTCACAGAGGTCGAGCGAGGGCGGTGGCAATGGCTCGTCTGGGTGTAGGGCAACGATGGTCGGCAGGACGCCCAAGTTAAAGTGTCTCCGCGGCCGTTCGAGAAAGCCAGTTGTCCAGCGCACATCCATGTCCATAACAAACTTAGTGCGCACGGCGTCGTGCTGAACACTCTCCGCGAATCCAGAGAGGAATACGCATGCGCGGGCGGCCAAAGAAGTCAGTAGATTCGCCGTACAGCACGCAGTCACTGGCCTTCTTGGGGCGGTAGTCGCTTCCGCGGCGGCGCGCATCGGCGAGTGACAAAGAGGTCAAGTGGTGGCCACGGCTCATTGCTCGCGGTCGACTCAATCTCGATGCGCAGCATGTACTTATCGGCCAGCCCCAACTTGTTGCCACCATTGTGCAGGACAGCAATGTTCTCAAGCGGTACGGTAAACGGCTCGAGAACAAGCTTGGCCAGGCCGTACCGGCCGTTGTTAGCACGAATGGCATGGACAGCACCAATCTGGGCAGTGCAATACATGAGCTGGGAGCGGCCAAACTTCTCGCTCAATATAGTGACCTTGAAGCGGGCATTGTAGCGCGTGACCTCGGATGAGTCCTTGGCTGAGAGGCCGCTGGTGAAGCGCAGGCGCGGGGTGTCCTGGTGGAAGACGTTAAACACCTGGATGCGCAGACCGTTCGAACGGTCGCCGGGATACTGGGCAGCTTGACGAGGTCCTCAATGGCGCCGGGTGCTACCAGCACACCCGGCTGTGGCTGTGAGACACATCGCCGTTTTGACGGGTGTGGGTGTGATGGATCCTCCGCAAGGTTATCGGCCGTTGTCCGCGCCGAAGGGTGTGCGGAGGCGGCAGCTGCTGTGAGCGGCTGTCGCTTGCGTTTGGGGTTCCATTCCTGGCTTGCAGTGACACCGGCAGTCCAGTTGCGATGCAAGAACGGCAGGCGCCGGCGACCTGGCGCCTGCGGCATGGTCGGAGCTATGGGGAATGGAGTGAGGAAGTCAAGGGAGAGCGGGTGTGGAGGGTAAGGGGTAAACGAGGAGTGATGTGAGGTGTGAGAGGAGTGAGGGGTTTGAGAAGAGGGTAATGGGCGCCGAGTAGTACGCATCTGGAAGAACCAGTGTGCGGAACGAAGAGACGAGATGTGATGCCGGGGGCCATGGACCGCGCAATAGGGGCAACAAGGGCTGAGGATTGAAAATTAAGGATTAAAGATGAGTGAGGGATGATGACAGGATATGAAAAGTGAAAAGAAAAGATGAGATGTCGTGATGACGCGTGAGTATGAGACGTTGAAAGATGGTGAATAATAAAAATGCACTTTGATGACAAGGCTGATGATGGCGATGATAAAAAAGATGTGAAAAGGGTGACAAGGAGAGCCAGTTGATGGACGGAAAAGAGATGAATGGGCGAATAAAGAGGCGTGCGTGGGCCTGTCGCAAACAAGAGCGGTTTGTTTGCAAGGCTGGCCCCAATCAGAGGGATAAAATAAGAGAATCAAAACGACACCCTACAGCCGGTCAGTCGAGCTGCGGTCGATGCCGTAATTGCCGTTCGCGAAACGAGCATGCCTTGGCCGGATGTCGGCTGGCTTCTCCTGGGGTGCGGGTGGTCTTTGCGCCTGTGCTGAAGTGTCCGATGATGGCGATGTCTGTTGATGTTGTGATTATAAAACGCAGGGGGGACACAACAAGAAAGAGTGGACGCGACACGCCGGCGATGCACGATGTGGGCAGTCTGAGTGGCGTTCAAGGACGTAGCAGAATGCGCGCGCGAAAGGGGTGCTCAAAAGGCTGGAGTGAGGGCGTGGTAGCAATGCATTGTTCGCTATCGCGAGAAAGTGGACGTTGCTTGTGTTGCTCGTCGTCGATTTTGCAGTCTCCAGTTGTTTCTTTTTTGGAACTTTGGACCTTTGGGACTTTCTGGCTGCTGGGGGCGTGGCAAGGAAGGCAGTCGCAAAAACAGTAAGAACAAAGTTAGGGAAGGACCAAGGTAGTCAGTCCGGTCGTGCCTGCCGGGCCGTGTGGTTGGCCGTGTTTGGTTCTTGCTTTGCTTTGCTTGTCTTTGGACGTTTTCTCGTTCGCTCGTTCGCTGGGTATGCGCTACGGGAAGTCGCGGTCACGCTTTTTCACCACGCTCCTTCCCATGCAAAGACAGAAATTTGTACACACGACAAGGGGAACGAGGAAGGAGTGAGCGGGACGCGTTGAGGCGTTATTCCACAGAGGAAGGCGCCATCCCTGCACGCAAGCTAAGGGCCGTTAGCGCCTGGGACCCGCACTGTCTTGGGCCTCTGTTTGGGTGGGAGGGCGTGCTGTTAGATTAGGGAATTTATGGAATTCAAGGGTCATGGCCTGGCCGGTCCCCACTTTTTCAACTTCCTCAATGGCCCAACAATTGACAACAATGGGGAGAGTCTCGCTATATAAAAACGAATAAAAGAATTAAGACGAAAACAACTCGGCCAATACAATCACGAGCGCACGACAATCACTACAACATCTACAACAGCCAATCTGACAGGGCGTCCAGCCGGACAACCCGTAAGTCTGTGTTATGCATAAGAAGAAATCACGTGCAGCTTGAATTGCGTCAAACGGGCTGCTTCAACTATTCAAGATATCCCGATGGACTATCAGCGGCCGTGAGCAGCATGGGCGCATCACGGTATGCCACATCGCGGCAAAAAGCGTGTCAAGCATGTGTGAAAGCAAAAGCCAAGTGCGACAGGCGGCCGATTAAATGCTATCGTTGTGAAAGCCGGGGCTTAATATGTGCCTATCCACAAGCACAACCCGGTGTCAAGACGTTGGGACCGACGGCCGATCCGGCAACAGCCACGACACCAACTACGGCGACGATTACAGTCCCAGCTTCTCCGTTATCTATATTGGCAAGTCCTTTTAGCAGTCATGAATTGTCTGGCAGCATTTTAGACATAGCGGTAGGCGAGCTGATCTGCCCTATCAAAGCAGACGACATCAGCATCCGCTGGATGAACGCATACGTGCCGACGCCAGAACAAAGAGTCAAGGCGTACCAGCCATCAACAATTGCGTTTTTATACCGGTCACTCAAAGCATATTCAGGCATGGTTGTGCGAGGCAGCGGTATCCCACCATTCATTCATGCGGCACAGTTGGGCTTACACAGCCGCATGGAAGTGCCAACACCTTCAGTCGGGGCAACAGGCGTGAGCGGTGTAGGTTCATCATCGGCCACTCTCACGACGTGCCTGAGTCTTGCGCGAATCTGCGACGCAACACTGACGAATTCTACGCGGCCAACAGCCGAGGCGGCGGCAGCTGTGCTGAAACGCGAGATGGACCGCATCTATGCAGAAGTACAACAGCAAGCCCAGACAAGCATTGCTGTCGACCATCTGGCCTCGCTTGCCGCTTTCCAGGCATACTTGCTCTATGCCCTCATTCTTTTTTTCCAGCTCGAGCACCAGGGCGATCCGTTTCTGCGCCAGGCCATTATGGCGCTCCAAGATATTGCCTGCACGAGCTCACGGCATGGACTCGTGTGCGTGGCTGAACAGGCCAATACAGCTCCACGTTGGGCAGCCTGGCTTGTTGCCGAAGCCAAGCGGCGCACTCTCTACGTTGTCTATCTATTTGACAGTGTTCTCTCGGCGCATGATGGGCTGCCGACGTACCTGGGCACGGAGTTGCAAGGCCTTCCGGCGCCGGGTAGCAAAGCACTTTGGCAGGCGACGTCGCTGGCGGACTGGAACCGAGCTTACCGACTGCACCTCGATGAATGGACGGAGACGGGAGACGATACTGTCAGAGACTACGCCGGTCTGTGCATTGACGAATTGTGGCCGTATCCAGACCCAGAAGATGCACCAGGACTTGCACGTCGGCGTCGGCGAGTCGACCAATGGCTCGAAAGTGTTGATGAGTACGGCACGATGATGTATGCCGTCACAAGCAGTACACATGGAGGGTAACTACAAACATATCATTTTTCTTAATTATACATGCTTTGACTATGAAATCTTGTATATCATAAATTCTGCACGAAGACTTTATATCGTTTATTTTCATGAGTTGGCAGTACATATGACTGTTCATTTATTGTTTGTTTGTTTTGCTTGTTTGTTTGTACTCCTTTTGGCCAAACCAATGAGATGCGACGGAGAATATTCCCTTGTAGAAGCCGAGCAGAGACACAGCATATCATAAGATGTCTGAGACCAACTGCATGCTGAATTGGACACCCACCAGCTCTTACGAACAGCCAACACGTATTTTGCATATTGCCTCGGGTTCTCCCTTGCTTCGCGTCAAAAACTCCAAAACAGTACCTTTCAGCCCTTTTCGCCACAGCTGTCAAAGCCCCCAGGAGTTCGGGACATAAGACGCTAATAAAAAACTCAGCTCCAGCGCCCAGCTCTCAACTCCGGTGCTCAACTCCGGCACTCATCGCCGCGGCTAGTGGCAATCGTTCACTTACAAGTCATTCAACCACACTTTTGAGACTATCACCGGCACATATATAACCGGGTTCATGCCCACCGATTCCAGATCGGCGATGATTGCTTTTCTAAGTCTTCAAAAACACAACTTCATATTGCACTAGTATATAAGTGCCATGAATGATCCTGAACAACATGAATCCTCACTTGCTGCCGCCCCGGCCCAAGAAGCCGCCGCCGTCGTCACCTCATCGCCGGCCGAGATCAACAGCATCGACGAGCCTTACAGCGTCTTTGACAATCGACAACGAGCACTGATTGTCTTTCTCGTTTCCGTTGCGGCGACTTGTAAGTTGACGGCACTGCATCAAACAATCCTTACGGTTACTAACACTTCTCAGTCTCCGGTTTCGCATCCAACATCTACTTCCCAGCGCTGCCCACCCTTGCCAAAGACTTTGACGTCTCGTCCGAGCTCATCAACTTGACCGTGACAACCTATCTCATTCTGCAAGGCCTGGCCCCAAGTATCTGGGGTCCAATTTCAGATGCTCGTGGACGAAGGGTTGCCTACATTGGCACGTTCTGCATCTTTCTGGCCGCCTGTATCGGCCTCGCTCTCAGCCGCACCTATGCCGCCCTTATTGTCCTGCGCGGCCTCCAAAGTGCCGGAGTGCGAGCACCATTGCCGTCGGCTCAGGTGTCGTCGGCGATGTCAGCACACGGGCCAACCGCGGCGGGCTCATGGCCATGTTCCAGGCTGGACTGCTCATCCCTGTTGCTGTCGGGCCCATTATTGGTGGTGCTTTGGCCGGGTCTGCGCTTGGGTGGCGGTCCATCTTTTGGTTTTTGGCCATCTACAGCGGCGTCTTCCTCATGTTTCTGGTTGCCCTGTTGCCCGAGACATTGCGGGCACTTGTCGGCAACGGTGGGCGAGATACACAGGCGTTGGGGCCATTTGCCCGGTATCCGTTACGGCTCTACCAAAAGTACACCAAAGTGCCGTTTACGCCTGCAGCAGCTCTTGCATCTGGAGGGAACAGCAACAGCCGCAAGAAAATTGACGTTTTTGCACCACTACGTATCCTCTTTAGCAAACAGGCTGGCCCTGTCGTCCTCTTCTTGGCCATCTACTATGCCGGCTGGCAGTTGTGCATCACGGCCATGTCCACCCTTTTTCAGTCCGAGTACGGCCTCTCAGAGACGCACATTGGCCTGACATTTATTGCCAATGGTGTGGGATCCATTGTCGGTACGCTCATTGCTGGAAAGCTCTTGGACACGGACTACCGACGAGTGAAAGAGGCGGCTGGAACGACCCACGGCGATGGGATCAGTACCACGGGTGACTCTGTCTCTCTCGAAAAAGCCCGCCTTCGTCTGCTACCCATCTTTGCCGCCCTCCAGTGCGGCTCCCTTCTCATGTTTGGATGGACCATTGACCGCCACGTCCACATTGCCGCGCCCATTGTGTCGACTTTCATTACAGGGTGGACCGCCATCACAACCCAAACGGCCATCAGTACATACCTGGTGGACGTCTTTCACGCCGGACATCACGCGGCCGCAGCCGGTGCGAGTATCAATCTGGCACGTTGTCTTCTGGCAGCCGGCGGCACGACATTCATCATGCCGCTGATCAACCGCATCGGCACGGGACTGGCGTTTACCGTGTGTGCAGCTGTCCAGGTCGTGGCCCTGACTGGTCTCGCAATACAATGGCGGTATGGCGCTGTCTGGCGGGAAGAAGCACTGCAAAAACAAAGAAAACATGGAGAAGAGCAGGCCCGCCAAGAGAATGAAAGTGGTGTTCAAGAACGGGACAAATCTTAAATGGCCATAATAACTGGTGGTCATCATCGAAGCAAGCGTGCATTTATTCTCTTTTAACAATTTGCATTATCAGCATACACCACTTACATACACACCACATAGACTGTTGTATTTCAGCATAGATACCTCACATAATTACAGTCTTCATAGACAGTCAAATATCAAGCGATTGAAAATTGAAACGAAATAACATTGCTTTTGTGGTATCATTTAGTGTATCATAAACCCCTTCCTATCCGGCACAGCAAGGTGTGCGTATCCTCATACGGATTTTCCGTTCAATTACCAGGCATAATCGTTCGCTTCGGCCCCATCACCTGTCCAGTCATCGTCCGAGTTGGAGTCGTCACTGTCCAGGAAATCCGCCATGCGATACTGGATCTCGCCGGGCTTCTGGTTGTCGATACGAATATCGACCACGTCACACATCCCATGTATAAATGGGCGGGCCTTCTTGGGACGTGAAGACGACGTATCGTCACCGCCGATGTCCATCTTGTCGCTCTCGCTTTCACTCTTTTGAATATCATGATCAACGGCCTTGCCCTTGCCCTTCAAGTCGGCAAGAGGCTTGTTGTCGTCTTCATCCTCGTCATCGTCTTCATCGTAGTCATCACTCGACGGAATGTCCTCGTCTGTGTCGGGTTCACGGTATGACACCCGACTGCTCGGCGCCATGTGCCGCAGACCGCGTACTGTGCTACTAGCACGCGACGATGGGTTGGACACATGTGTGGCAATCCGGTAGCTGCGCCGCGAGGGCTCCGAATCGCTATGCCGGGCCTTGGCTTTAGACTTGGGCGACACCTGCTTCTGCTTCCGGTTGTGCTTGGCATAGTATGCCAAAGAGCTGGCCGGTTCTGGTGGAGACGTCCTACGCTTGAACACGCGGTCCAGTGTTGCCTCCCAGCGGTCCCGCATCTCGCACCGCTGCCGCCAGGGGATGTCCAACATTGCCTTGATGGCGAGGACGCGAAGTCGTGGCAGATTCGGTGCACTGTCCACAAATGATTGGAAAAAGACTTCGGCGGCATCAGGCTCCCATTTCCTCAAGTGCTCAAGCTCAATAACCTGAATACTGGCCGGCCAGGTGGGCACTTGGTCAGGCATCAAAAGGCTTTTCATACGTCGGGTTGGAATCGTTGTAGAATGCATGTTGGCTGAAGTACGTCATGTTCATGCGCAAGGCCTGCAGCTTCGGGCACGCTGTGCCCAGCACCGATAAAAACGACAGGCTTAGCGACCCGTTGTAGTGCAGCGTCAGCTGTCGTAGCTCCTGGCCATGTGTCACCAGGTACTCAGAAAATTGGTCCGCCGTCACATCCCAGCAGTTGACCAGCTCAAGATGCTGCAGCGTCTTAGGAAGCATAGGGAGAATGAGGTCGTTGGCTGCTGTTGATGACTCCACAGAGAGGTGTGTCAGATTAGGCAGTGCATTGATTAACCCTGCAAAGTCCACTGCCTGCTGCCGATCTGCTTCAATGACATCCGGGTCTTCGGGATTTCTGGCATTCAGAGACGGTCGCTGGTAGTTGACAAAGCTTATCTTGCGGAGCCCCGCAAAAGTCGAAGACAAGTGAAGGGTCCGCACTTTGTCCAGATCGAGGTCACGGCCCATTAGCCGCTGATTCCACCGCCAGCTCTGAAGCTTAATGGCTGTGGGCGCGGCAGCCTTGGCAAGGGGAAGCCGTGCAAAGGGAGCGGGAGTCATGCTCTCGCTCGTGTTGGCGCTGCTGCCTTCTTCTTGTGGGTCGGCGTCTCCGCTGTTGTTCATGTTGGTGTCGTCAGCAGCAGGCTGGATCGCACCTAGTGCCTCAAAGAGGCCATCCGGGTACGTCCACCGCAGGTTTTCTGCCTGCTCTCTGTAAGGAGGCATGTCCTTGTAATGGTACAGATCGAGGTTGACCAAACGAGGGCAGAATGATACCAAAGCCGGGATATCAAGATGGCGCCCTTTGTACACACGGCTCGCCAAGGACCCAACGTCGATATTCAGCGTCTTCACTTTCTGGCGGTAGTCAAAGCGTGTCGTAGACGGGTCTTTGGCCAGGTGGTCAACTAGGTTGTGTGCCATGTTCATCGTGAGCATGGGTGGGCTTCTGTACAGTGCACGCAGTGCAGGCTCCGTGAATGCCCGGCATGTGCGGCTCACGCCCAGCAGCCACCGCACTGAGGCGATGGTGTCGAGCGGTGCTGCGCCGTACGCAAATATACTCGACAGAATCAGGTATGGCAGTGTCGCCCATGGTGGCCTGTTGGAGCGCGGCGGTGACGGGTCCCGCTTTGTCGGTGTCCGCACACCCTCCCCTCTCTTTCTACTCGGACTCGCTTTGTTGTTGAGATGAATCACGACCTGCTTCATTGCCTTTGTTGGTGTCATCTTCTCACTACGAGAGCTCCGCCCGTTCCGGCCATGTGTATCTCGTCTGCTTCTCAGAGGAGAGGGTGTCGATGCCGTGGAGGCTGCAGAATGTGTAGGGGCGGTCGATGATGAGGCAACTGTGCGGGGTCTCCGGCGTCTCCGCGGTGCGTTGTCAGAGGACGGCGAAAGATAGGCATCATTTCCAGCGTGAGATGCCCGACGTTGTGGCTGGCGTCTGCGCTTCGTGGAGCTATTGTCGGGTGCGGATGCATCGTCTAGGCGAGCTCGTTTCGATGGCCGCGACCGGGCTATGAAGTTCCCATCACCTGGCTCCTCGTCGGCATCGTCGCTATCGCTATCTGTCTCGGAGTCGTTTTCGGAGTTGTCGGCGTCTTGTTCACGATCATCATCCTGCTCCTCGTCCTCGTCATAGTCTTCCTCATCCTCGCTCTCGCTGATCTCAGCATAGGTGCGTATTGATGCATGCCGTGTTGCACGGCCGTTTGATGGACGCAGAGGCAGGCTGGAGGACGAAGAAGATGGTCTAGCTGCTGTGTGCGCAGGCCCGCGTTGCCGTAATCGAGAAGTCATGATGGATGGCCGTGCTTTGGAAAGAAAGGTGGGCGCAGTATCCTTCCTGGCGCAAAACCCAAAGTGCGCGGCGAGCGGTCGCTTTTTATCGAGATAAGTGGATGGCCAGTCGCATAAGATGGATCAAAAAGCTGACGGTAGGTTTTGCTGATTTGTGTTTAATCGAGTTCGTTTTAGGAAAGACTCCACAGTTGCTGCCTGGGGATATGGACGGAAAGAAGGAATGGTGGAAAATTTTGTCGAGATGAGGAAGTCGCAACTGTGAGTAAATGTGAAAAAATAATCACAGGCAGCAAGAGGCGATGAACAGTGATAACAAAGTTCAGTGTACTCCGTAGTTGGAGTTGGAGAGCGGTCATTGCGGGCTCTTTCTCGCATTCACGCTGCAAACGACCCATTGCACCGACCCTCTGTGGGCACCAGTCAACTCCAGTTTCCCGCACAGTGCCGCCGCTTATGCAAGGCACACGCTAACAAACCTCAGCCTGGACGTCGTATGGTCGTACTGTGACGCGAGTGCTGTGCACGTGACATTTTCAGCCTCTGAAGACACACCAAGGCCAAAACAAGAAAAAATCGGGCCAACCCGACACAATGGCACCCGTCACCTCTTGGCTTTTTATGTGGACTCCAACGAGGCTGACGATAGTGCATTGGCAACAAAGAGAGACCAACATACTTCGTAGATAAGAAGGGTCTTCAAGGGTATCGGGTTTCTGAGTACTAGTTTTGTAGATTGCAACCGCTTTAAATCACCGTTTCCTCTTTTTTTTGACAAGATTGAAGTGTTATATATTCTATATATCGTTTTTTGCTGCCCAGTCATCTGCCGCAAGCAGTCTAATCGTGTTCGTCCCGGAAAGAAAAAGAGGAAGAATAAAAAATAAACAAATAAAGTACAAAGCACCAAAGTTTTGTAGAGAAGTAACGGGAATTGTGAGAAAAAGTAGTAAGAAAAGCACAGTAAAATCAAAAGAACCCAGCCGCTCCAAAACTCCTCTATGGGGGAAAATACAACATTGAACGTTTTTCAGTAGTAACGCATCGTTCTCAGAGCAGATGGCAGCTGACAAGCTGGCTATTGCTCAGAGATACAATCCACGTTCGGACGTATCATCCATAAATGCACTGTAGAAGGAGTGACCGTAATATTAGTGTAAAAGGAACCACAATCTTCACCGCATCATGGCTCATGCCGAGACTGGACAGCTCATGATGCAGCAGACACCTGGTGGTCGCCCACGCGCCACGTATCTTCCTGCCGCGTGCGAGGCGGCATCCAGTTAGCAGCGCCAGCACTGCTTCCGCGAACAGTTTCGCGGCCGAAATCGTCAGACTTCTTGTAGTCTTCGCCCGCCGATGCGGAGTAGCCCGCTGTGTACGGGTGAGGGCCTGCTGCATAATTCGAAGAGCCATTCTCGAAAATGACCCCAGTGTTCTGCAGACCCAGACCAATGCCGTTCGCAGACGGGCCCGCGTTCAGCGGCAGAAGAGGCTCGCTGTCCTTGGCGTTTGTCATAGTACGTGCGCGACGGTCGGCCTTGTTCTGGTTGGTGCGGTCGTAGAAGTAGAGGCCAATAAAGGTGAGGGCGATACCAACAGCCTGGACCCAGGTAGTCGGGCTGCGAAACCAGACAATGGCCACAGTGATGACGAAGACACGCTTGATTAGACTGGCCACGGAGTAGGTCACGGGAGATACACGCGACAGAAGCACAAAGGCCAACATGTTCTGGGCAAAGTGGAAGAAGCCGTTGAAGACAAACTCGACAAACAGCCGCCCGTGGTCAAACGAGTTGGGGCCCTCAGACAGGTCCAGCGAGCCATCATATAGGAAATCGCCCAGCAGACCAATACCCTCGGACCAGAGCCAAATAGGGCCCGTGATGACAAAGGCCATGCCGGATGAATAGCACAGCAGGTTAAGCTTGTCGAGCTTGCGCGCCTGCGCACCTTGACCCTCGGCCTCATAACGCGACGCCTCGTTAAACAGCTTCTTTGAGACAATGTTCTGCGTCACGAAGATGCCCGTAGCAACCAGTGCATACAGGATGCCTAACAGCTGGCCACCGCTGAAAGAATGGCTACCCGAGCAGGCAAGCGCCACACCGAGTGTTAGAGGGATGAGGGAGAGGTAGGTCGTAGTGGGATAGCGGATATCGAGGAAGATGCGGTAGGCGAACACTGTAAAAAGCGGGGACAGGCCCTTGATGGTATGCACGAGTGAGACGGGGATCTTGGTCGTCGCGGTCGAGCTGAGGAGATGGCCAGCAATCTGGAAGCCGGCCAGCGGCAGGGTCGTGCGGATGATTTCAGCGTCCGGGTAGCGAATGCCGTGCTTGAGGACGGGCATGCTGCGCTTCATGGACGGAAAGATTTTTGCGAGCCATGAGAGCAGGAAGCAGAATATCGAGACGAAGGCAAACTGGATGATTGTGAGGGTGGCCGGCTTCTCGAATGCGTTGAGGATCGATTTCGACGAGGTATTTGTGAGGGCAGACGAGCCATACCAAAGGATGCAGAGGAACTAAACACAAGAGAAAGAAATGGTCAACTTCTCGCTCTTTTGCTCTTCAATATCAATGTCACGTCAGTATACTCACTATCAGCATAGGCGATACCGGCGCCTTCAGTGCATCGGCAATCTCATGCACATTCTGGCTAGTACTAGCAGACCGCGTGCGTATTGTGCGCAAGGCTTCGCCAAGACTCTTCTGTCGCGAGTGACCATGGACATGGCCGCCGCCGCCGCTGTAGCCGTTGGCAGCCGCCGTGTTCCAGCGCACGCTGCTGTCTTTGCGGGCCCGCCACTGGTCGACAGGAGGAAGAGATGGCTGTGCGGTCGATGTGCCGTTTACTTTGCCGTTGAGGCCATGGTCGAGGCCGGTGGTATCGTGCACATCAAGTTCGGGGAATTTCTCGAGGCCCTCGTCTTGAGAGCCCATTGCTGCTGCGTCGAGCGTGCGTCGGGGCACGGGCGCGTTATTTGGTGACGGCTTTCGATGGACAGTTGTCGATGTGGTTGTCGCATGAGGCATAGTAGGGGGAAGGAGGACAAGAAGAAGCAGAAGCAGAAGAGAGAGGAGGAGAAGGCGAAAGGCGGAGGATGGGGCAATAGCAGAGTGGATGGCGAATCAAGCGATGCTTTCAGAACGAGAGGACAGGGTTCAGTGGCACCCACAGCCAGCGCATTTGCGTCTTACTGAATATTGAGTAGACTCTCTGGTCTCAAACGGTGATAGCGCAAAGACGGCAAGTCGAAGGGCGGACGTAGACTCGACGAATCGGCGTTGGAGTGGTCGAGGCAACGGACGGAGCACAAAAGCACGAAAGGGAATTGGCTGGAGAATAGCTGGTGAGGCTAGGATTTCGAGGATTCGGACGGGAAAATCGGCGACACGGCACACGGGCTGAAAGGGGTGGTTGCAAAGACGAGATGGCGTCGCATTTCAGCGAGATATTAGAACGTACAAGCGTGTGCAACCTGGTGCAGGAGGTGCAGGAAGTGCAGGAACTGGCGTCAATACGAAATTGAGAAGCGGGTCTTTCGTATCGGCCAGTGGTAGCTGACGAGTACTCATCACTGTTGTGCTCAGTTGTGTTTCTGTGCTTGTGGAAAAATGGAAGGACGTAATTTATGGAACTAGTCCGAATTAGGAAATTTTCAATCTGAGTTGCACCAGCCACATTCATGCGCCACATCCTGATTGCGCTAGGTGCGCTCCTGCCAGGCCAAGCATGCAGGCGAGATATCACCAAAATTTCGCGTTGGGGCGCGCAGAGCAATTGCAAGGCTTCGAACTGCCTGCAGATTTGCAGTCAACTTATTTCAACCACCACAACGCCAACATCGCCAGGCGACATCACCATAGTTGGCCTTTGGACGACCCCTTCCTAATACCACACGAGAGGGCTCACTTTATACATACGTTACTCCGCGGCCAGCGGTCTGGGAGGCAATCATGGCGGCCCCCAAGATGACCAAGAACCAGATGCGGCGGGCGAAGAAGAAGGAGGAGAAGAAGGCCAAGGCAGAGGTAGGACAAAGAGGAGGAGTAGAACCGTCTTGGAGTGGTCCGATCATTATCGATACTGACATTGTCCAGTCTGCGGCCGAGCCACAGTCCACAGAGAAGAACGGTGCCACCGAACCAACAACCGAAGCGAAGCCCGAGGCCACATCACCAGCAGCAGAATCAACAGTAACCGCAACAGCAAATGGAGATGCAAAGAAAGTGGAGGGCGCATCTGACGCCGGGGTTAAAGACGAGCCCGACACCGCATCGGGCGGCTTCGACTACGACGACCCAGCGTTTGCGCAGTTCAAGGACGTCTTCAGCAAATTCGGCCCCAACCCCGAGGACGATGATGTGGCACGCGAGGCCAATGCTGGCAACCAGGGCGAGGTCTTTATGAACGACCAATTCGAGATGATTCCGGATGAGGATGATGAGGACGGCGGCCGGCCCAAGATGTCGAAAAAGAAGCGCAAGAAGCTCAACACACTCTCTATCGCAGAGCTTAAAGCTCTTGTGCAGAACCCCGAAGTTGTCGACTGGCACGACGTCTCGTCCTCGGATCCCCGTCTTCTAGTTGTCATCAAGGCGCAGAAGAACGTCGTGCCCGTGCCTGGCCACTGGTCCCTTAAGCGCGAGTACCTGTCCAGCAAACGCGGTGTCGAGAAGCCCCCCTTCCAACTCCCACCCTTTATCGCCGAGACGGGCATCACCGAGATGCGCGATGCCGTGCTCGAGAAGCAGGCCGAGCAAACGCTGAAACAAAAACAGCGCGAGCGCGTGCAGCCCAAGATGGGCAAGCTGGACATCGACTACCAGAAGCTCTACGATGCCTTCTTCCGCTTCCAGACAAAACCATCCCTGACCCGCTTTGGCGACGTCTACTACGAGGGCAAGGAGTGGGAGACAGAGTTCCGCAACTTCAAGCCCGGCCCGCTCAGCGAAACGCTCCGGGAAGCCCTGAACATGCCTCCAGGATTCCCACCACCATGGCTGCTCCAGCAGCAGCGCATCGGTCCTCCGCCCTCCTACCCAAACCTCAAGATCCCTGGCCTCAACTCAACACTACCTCCCGGCGCATCCTGGGGCTTTGCTCCAGGACAGTGGGGTAAGCCACCTGTTGACGAGTACAACCGGCCCCTCTACGGCGGCGACGTCTTTGGCGTGGCAGGTGCGGACGGCTTGTCAGGAGCAGATGCTAGCCAGGCAGCAGCCGGTGAACCAATTGAGCGTGAGATTTGGGGTGAGCTGCAGCCGCCAGGAGACGACGAGTCTGAGGAAGAGGAAGAAGACGACGATGAAGAGGAGGAGGACGAGGATGATGAGGACGATCGCGATGTACCGGGCGGCCTGGAGACACCAAGCGGCTACATCAGCTCTGTGCCGACCGATCTCCCAACAGGCGTCGACGCAAACTTGTCGGGCGAGTTCGACCTGCGCAAGCAACGGCGCGGCTACGAGACAGAGGAATCCTCGGCAGGCGGCCCGCCGCGGTCAGCCTACACGGTCATCCCCGAGCGGCAAGCACAGGGCTTCTTCGGCAGCGACAGGACATACGATCTGTCAAAGCAGGGTGGCGGTCCAGCCGTGCCTGTACTTGGCCAAGACGATGATGGCGCACGCAAGCGCAAGAAGCCTGGCGATGTGGATGTGGCGCTGGATCCCGATGCTCTGCTGAGCAACGACGGCATCAGCAAGGACGAGCTGAAGCAGCGGTTCGAAGAGGGCCGGAAGGAAGAGGGTGTGGGTGCGCAGTGGCGGCATTACGACGACGATCTGAGCGACATGATTGCGCAAGAGAGCCGCAAGCGCCAGAAGGTCGTCGAGGACCGCAAGACGGACAAGAAGAAGGAAGCCAAGTACCGCTTCTAGAGTTCGTCTTGTCTGTCTTTGTTATATTTGTTCTTTCTACTCATCTTGTTTCATTGTTTGGGATACTCTATTGTGCATGGACGTCATTTTGTTTTACTGGGAGTTGGTCGGCGGGAATCTACAAAAACAAATTTCTTCGACTCTGTAACAAAAGCATATTTGGTCTCTTATTTTCATTAATATCCAGTCCCCGTCAATTTCCTATATCCCATAACCAGTACGCACGCTATGCCATATAAGTGATGAAATCAACCCAGTAATCCTCCGTAGTAAACACGCGCCCAGCTCGGTTTAGTCAATCAGCCAGTCCTCCATCTCGATGCCCATGCTGCGGCCCAGGCTCCGTACAACCTCCCATCCAACATTTACGCGCCACTTGCCAGCCCGATCGATGGGGTCACTGGCCGCACCGCTTACACGCACGACTAGTCTCAAGCTCGCCAGAGTAGCAATCGCCGTGTTGCGGTCACCGTCCATGAGTGCTGCCGCCGAGTTCCGTCCTGTCGCCGACACGGGCGGTGCACGTGTCCACTCGCTGCGCACAGCAACAAAGATGGCCATCATACGCTCCAGCGTAAAGCTGTGAGCACCCAACAGCTTGCGAGCTATCTTGCGGTGCTTGCTCTTTGGTCCAGTGCGACTTGCACCACCAGCCATACCACCGCGCCGCTTTTTTTTGCCATGGTAGTATGTCGAGAATAGTGTCATATCGTGACGAGTCGCGTTGTGCGAGGCCAAGTACGCGCACAAAAGAAACAAACGCGCTGTAGCCGGAAGAAGTGTGGCAAGGTGCCGAGCAGCAAGAGGGTTTTCGGGAGAAGCGTCGGTTGCATCTTGGGTTGCAAGCTGCGCCTGTGCCTGAACTTGTGAGTGCACTGTTGGTGCCTCCGCCACAACGAAGCCTGGGTCCAGCAGAGACTCGTCCTGGAAGTGAGAGCGTGCTGCAATCAGTAACTTCGAGAATTCTCGCGGGCCATGCGTACCGGCCAAGATGGGCGCCGTGAACTTGGGCCACAGCGCCATGCAGGCCTCTTGGAAAGCAGGCAGCGTCCGGCCAGCCGTCCGGGTCAGCGAGTCGTGCACTGCCGTGCAAAGCCTTGTCCACAGCTCACTGGTTTCCTCTTCGGTGGCACCCTCCAGTGTTGGTGGTGGTGAGCGGCTGAGGATTTCGACAAACTCGGCTTTTGAGTAATTGCCGAACTGAATGTGAGGGACGAAGCTCGTGCGCAGCATAGATGGCGAAGGGAATGTGACGATGAAAATCACCGTGATGTTGGGGATCTAGAGGACAGGTCAGTAAAAGTAATTCAACTTCCGCTTCAGCTTCGGGTTCACGTTCTTGGACATACCACTTCTGATAAACGGGCCAGGCCAGGCAAAAGCGTTGTCGGCGCATCCCGCTGGCGGTCAATGGCATCAAATACTAGAACAAATCGCCAGTCCTCTGGATGGTCGCCGTATTTGAGCATATTTGAGAGCTCGACGGTCAGCTGGGACAGTGTCTCGCAGCGCCGGGCCTTGGGTTCCGAGATAGCGCACAGCATCCGAGACCTTGGCCACCGTCCGTTCAAACAGATGCCGTGCCGTGACACACTTATTGGAGTCGATAATGACATAGTCAAGGCTGCTTTCGGGGGCAACGGCGTCTGGGCTGGTACCAGCTGTAGCCTCTGGTAGCGTGGCCGACGAGAGCATGTCCAGCACGCCAGCTGTGACGGCACTCTTCCCCGACGCCTCAGTGCCATGGACGACGATGTTCCCACATGGTGCTAGGAAGGCTGGATATCAAATGTTAGCTAGTGTCCACGCAGCACTTCCAATGGGCGGCCTCCTTCGTCAAGCTTCTCCCACTTACATCAACCAGTGTCGACAGAGTCTTGATTTGCTGCTCACGGCCAGGGAAGCTCTTAAGAATGCGCACAACGGGTTGCGCCTCAGTGAGCTCTTGTGATATCGAAGGCATCGTGTACATCGATTCACAAAGAATGCTTTCTCGAAACGAGCTGTGTGAATGGCACAGGTCCCTCCGTTCCGACAATGGTTCCAGAGGCTATGCTGGGCGGTGGCGTCTCGTATCACGATACTCACAATTCGATATCCAGTGTCGATGGTCGTTTATCGGCATTGGCCGTACGTCGTTCGCATGCGCAAAAGGGCCGTTCAGGAACCAGACGCGTAAAGTGACGCGCTAAGAAATTAAAAGGTTGGCCCACACACTGGGCTGGGCGCTATTGTCGTTTTCGCGACCACAGAAAGGGCAGGGCGCTAAACGAGAACGACGGCCGGTACACACACCGCTGTAACGAAGTTTTAGGTATTGGGATACGGAGTAATACATGTCGGCATTGCGCTGGCGCAGCGTGCTGTCAAGTAGCACTCTAGCCTGCTCAATGTATCGCATAACTTGACCCCGCCCGCCCTGGTTCGCAACTGCCTCCGTTGCAGTCACAACTTCGGGCAGTTGGGACTTTAGAACGGCAAGAGCAACCGAACAGGCAGCTACAATTGTTCGACAGGTGTGGCTGGTTGTCGTCGTAAGTACGTTGTATTCTATAGAGTAGTTCCTGCCTTGTTTAGATATCGGGCACACACCACCAATATGACAGTAAGAAAAAATTCTGAAGATATGGATAATGCAAATAGGGCCACTCATCCCATGCAGAGAGAGTATGCACGAGAACCCGGCATGCTGTTCTCCGCTATCTCTGCGAAAATTTTCCTCTCCCAGTAAATACGATGCACCTATCTTGGTGTGGCCCTGCCAAGAGAGTCAGCACTGATGTCGAGCCTACGACGTACATACAACAAAGCCTGCCCAATCTGTCCTAGGCTGCTTCGAGGCCTGTTAGCGGGCTGCCAAACGTCCGTCAAAAATACAGGGAAATGGCAGGCCAGAAAGGAAATAAAGTCCACCATTCCTCTGTAGAAAGATAATATCCCTCTCCCTTGTGTGCTTCTTTATGTCAGATTGTCGGGGCGCCCGTTGCTCTTTCCTTCTCTTCGTTCCTCGCAGCTTCCAATTCGTCGCTAGATTCGTGTCTTGTGCAGATCGCACCTTCCGTTTCCTCATTACTGCCTCTTTGCTGCTCTTAAATATCTTCGTCACTGGCTGAAACTGCCTGTTCTGTCTCTGCCGAATAATTATTTTACAAAGCTCTGACTGTATCTCACCCCCCTTCCCCCTACATGCATGCCAGCCAGCCCTAACCGCTGGATCGCCGTTCTTCAAGCCTAGTTTGGTGCACTTCTCCGGCCCATTTCCAAGCGACAAGTGCCACCTGTCTTGCCCTACCGGCGGTTTTATCGGCACACTCTCCGGCCCTACAAGGAACTTCGGGCTAGATGACCACCGCAGGAAGCGCTTGCATATAGACTCAGACCTTAAAGAGGGGTTGGATCCCAGCAAAAGAGCAAAACGAAGGATCTTGGCTTATATAACGGAGTTTTGCCAAAAACACCGCCGACGAGTGCTTAAATCGACGACAAGACCGGCGGTGGCAGTGGTGACAACAATATCAGGAGCCAGACGCCGACCTATATTACATGTGTCTTGTCAGGACTGAAAGCTCACGACGTACACCAAACAGCAAATTAACCACGATGGATCCGTTACCAGAAATCACCATTGAGTTCGAACAACCGGGCAGCGCCGCGTCAGTATCTGGCCAAACCGCGCCCGCGAGAAATATCAACGACCGGCCATACCATGCAAAGCGGCCACACAAGAAGTCTCGCGCGGGGTGTATAAACTGCAAGACACGCAAGGTCAAATGCAACGAACAGCGGCCACGGTGCCGGGCCTGCACATTGCGCAAAGAGAACTGCGTCTATCCCACGGGACAGAAGCAGCACACGTCTTCCTCTGCCATCAGCACCGCTTCATCATCATCGCGGAGCGCCCGCGTGGCAGCACCATCAGCACCATCGACAGCGACCAACATAGTTGTTGCTTCATCCTCAGCCTCTTCTTTAATCCAGCATTCCTCCGACTCGTCTTCGACAACCTCTGAAGATGGCTCAGCTGCTCATTTTAACCGTGTCTATTCTCGAAGCGCCTCACCAGGTCCATATTCGTCAAATGACAATATAGGCCACGTTGGGTGGTTTCTGGATGCCTCCATAGGAAGCGGGCCGTCGGATGCGCATATCAGAGGTGGTGCCTCTCTCATCAAGAGCGGCTTCACTTTGATCGACGAACCATTGTTTATGCCGCAGGAAATCGACATGACAGACATGAAGCTGCTATGGTTCTACACGGCCAAGGGTTTTGACGCATTTGCCGCCGAGGCCGGTCGCCAGCCCAAGGTTGATGAGATTCTCAAGGTCGCCATCCCACGCCATGCCTTTGCCAGCAGGTTTCTTATGGACTGCCTGCTGGGACTATCGGCTGTCGAGCTGCAGTTGTTGAACCAACCCATTGATCCGTCTCGCGTGATCATGTACCGTGCCCGCGCATTTGCCGGTTACCGCAAGGCTGTCGAGGAGGCCACGCCAGAAACATACCCGGCGCTTCTGGCCTGTTCACTCCTGCTGTGTGCGCTGTCGTCTGAGATGTTCCGTGAAGCAGACAAGCAACCACTCTACATTCTCAACTGGATGATGGTTTGGCGCGGCATTGGCATCATTGTCAGACTCATCCAGCCCGAGATGCTCTTCAGATCGGGCATGTCTATGCTTTTCGCTCGGCCACCCATCAACCTTGATGCGTCGACAAAATACATACCAAACATGTTGCTCTATATGGTGAGCTCCATTCGCCAGGACGAGCCGGACTACACGCACATTGATGTCTACTACGAGACACTCAAGTACCTGGGATCGCTTTACCGTGAACTTGAGTCGGGCATCGGCCGTATCCTCAACCTGCGTACCATCACGTGGTTTACTTTTGTTCCCTCAGGGTTTGTCGAAGTTGCCCGCGAACACCGGCCCCGAGCGCTGGTCATTATCGCACACTACCTCGTCTTTGTCAAGTTGTGCAACCGGCTCTGGTGGATGCAGGGCATTGCCGACAGGGAAATTAAAGACATCCGCAACGTTCTTGATGAAGAATGGCAGTCTTTTATTACAGTGCCCCTTGCAGCTCTGGACACTGACGACGAAATCGCTCTCGGCAAGATTCTCTTAAACAACCAGAGCTGGCAGCCTGACTTTATCTATGACCAGGCCCGGGACAGCCAGCTCAGGAGCCTCACTCTCGTCGACAACACCGGCCACAATGTTGTCTACAACGGGACGTGGGTACAAGTGGACACTGGAAAACAGGCGGTCTGGAACAGAGAGCCAGCAGCCCATACAGCGCCAGCAACATTCCAGCCCGACGAACTCATTGGACTTCGACATCTGAGTCTAGAAATTCCAGGCGAATCTTCTTTTGGAGATTATGATACTGCCGATAGCGAGATTATCCCCGCACCCGAAGTTTTTCCTTGAAGAAGCCAAAGAGGGCAGTCACAATAAATCACAGTTTGGCCTTGATAGATCGATACGAAATTCTATAACCTCTCACACGGGGCCAAAATCACAACCACGTGTGACTATCCAACCTTCGTTAAGAGTCCCCTTTCCACCCAATGCTTCAGCACGCTACACCAAGCCAAACCAGATCTCACTAGCAGTGAGATTGGACGGCACGGAGTGCCCAACACCCGTGGCATAGATGCCCTCAACATGATCGCCGTAGTCGTCCGTCTGGTAGTTGGCCTGCGGGTAGTTCTTCCTCGTGTCTGTCGGCGTCTGCGGCACGTTGAAGACATTGGTCCACTGCTTGATCTCCTCCTGGTAGTTGCCGGGCGCCAGCGTGGTGTCGGCACTGCCGTGCCAGATCTGCATGCGCGGCCGTGGTCCGCTGTAGTCCGGGTACATGGCACGAGCGACATCGCCCCATTTCTCGGCCGTCGCCTTGGCCTGTCCACCACTGCAGCTGTTGTTCCACTGGTCGACACCGCCAGATGAAGAGACGAAGCAGCCGGCAGCCACACCGCTGTACAGAGATACTGCCGAGATGAGCTCGGGGTATGTGGCCGCCATGACATTGGACATCATTGCTGAAGCGAGCATCAGTATGAGCTCGTTAAGTGCCAAACCGGAAATCAATGGTGGAAAAGAGCTTACCTCCCGAACTGCCGCCGGTGACAAAGACCTTTGCAGGGTCCACCTTATACTTGTCGATCGAGTACAGAATCATGTTGGCAATGGCCTGCGAGTCACCGCCACCACCGTGGGTGAGACTGGCTTTGCTCGAGACATCCCAACAGGTGCCGCTGTGCGGGCTACTCGGCCACACAGTAATGTAGCCCTTTTTGTCAGAGCCCTGCTTCCAAGGGATCTTGCTGTTGCGGAAGTATGTCTGGGCCGTTGACTGGCAAGAGTGGATGACGACGACAAGCGGCGGGTTGGCAACGACATTGTCGGGCACATAGACAAACATCTGCACCTTGCTGGTTGCGTTGTTGGGGTAGTCGACCTGTTTGAGTTCCGCGGCCAGTGCTAACTGGGCCTGGGCAGCCAGAAAGACGCCACCGAGAATGGCTGACAAGAACATCGTGCGGTAGAGTAATGAGTTTTGAGAAGCCGAAAGAGTCAAGATCGTTCTCAGTGCGTCGATATCAGTTTCAATAGTCAAAGACTGGGTCACAATTGAGCCAAAAACTTGTAAATTCTGGGAATGATGGTTTATTATAGACGCTTCCTTTGCCTTTTTGTACATCAATTTAGCAGTTTATACAAAGTGTACAGTGCCATAGCTCTGCGGGGTGGACGGAAGTCTTGCCGAAAACCATCACTGCCTTGACGTAGGGTCAATATAAACAAGCATAGTTCGTTATTCGCTTCCACTTTCCCCACGTTTACAAGAAGACATGTTTAGATTCAGGTATTTTTGCAGTAATATGCCAGAAGTAATCGGCGGATTTTGGTAGTTTTCGTCCCTGATATCTACTCATGGCCCAAATCTTTGAATGCTGTGTCTTCCAGGTTCATGGTGCGGCCGTTTACTTCTGCCCCTCTCGCCGGCTAAAACATAGAGGCAGTATATACATTCAACGAAAAGAAGAACTGTTGCTTGGGCAGGATGGCACTATGGTAGGCGCGCTGTATTTCATATGTCTAAGAGGAAGCGAAATGCCAGCTCGCCGTACTTTCTGATTGGTGGCTTATTTCCAGTTGGTGGGAGTTCTGGAAGATATATTGATTGCTCTGTGCTTTCTCCCGCCGTGTGTTTTTCAAACACGTCCCGTGTTAAACACCGGCCAGTCGGCGGAGCTCCTTGTGCCGAATCGCTTCCATGGACGCCTGTCTTGATGTAGAATCGATTGGACGTGTGAATTATTAAGCTGCTCTTTTCAGGTACGACCTTGTGGGCATCTTGCCTGGTGCTCGACATCGTGTACATGTGATCTTTATGCCCTTGCCTGGGTCGCAGAGATCAACAACAGATTACATTTGTTATTGTCCGTTGCCGTTTTGATTTCTTTTCCATGTTTACTCCTGTCCGATTGTATCTCGTTTGTTTGGATTTTTCAATAATTAATGTTTACTGGTTTCACTTCCTTATTTATCTTTTTGCCTTTGTTAATATTTGTGCTTCTTCTTTTTTTTTTTTTTTTTTTTTTTTTTTTTTTTTTTACTTTGGTGCTACTTTGGTGCCTTTATTTTTTCTACATAAATTTATTCAAAATCATTAGAAAAATCTCAACAATAAATAAAACACACGCGAATAAATTTACATTCGAATTCAAACACTTTCATGAGTAGCTCAAATCTAGAAACAATGGCTTTGACATGACAGAGAAGACATGTATGGAAGATAGCCCTTCAAATCAATAGCTAGAACAGAAGCTACATAGCATACCGACTGTTAGTATTCCTACACATACATGCAGCAGTTTTAAAATGTAATAGTTTCAAGAAGATGTATATACGGCTCTCTCATACCAAAGACACTCGCATTGACATCTCGCTTGGTAATATGCACTGGGAGAAGTCATGGTATTAAAAGTCGCGATACGATGGAACACATGGGCAAGAGAAAAAAGGGAAATGCTTAGTCAACTGCGCCTGCTACTACATACAGTATAGGAAGAGAGTAACGCTCAAAGCATCAAGACAAAAAGACATACAAAGAGATGACGGAAACACAAAAACGCTTTTTGCTTGTTGGCTCGTTGGGCTGAGTTTTGGAAGTTTGTTTTTGTCGCTTTCGAGATTCACACGCCCCTTTTTTATATAATTTTATCTTGCTTTGAAAAATTTCTTTTTGCTGCGGTCCCTCCCCTATACAAGATTTTTTACTTCTCTCGAGAAAAAAAAGAAGAACTGACAACAAAAAATGTACATCACCCGAGAACACGACACTAGATTACAAAGAGGATGAAAGAGATATGAATTTCCCACCAAACTTAAAAGACAGAACATGCACCTAGGGGTGGCCCTAGACTTAGTTCTGCTCAAGCTCAGCCAGGATCTTCTCACCCTTGGCCTGGGCAGACGCGAAGTTGCCAACCATGTAGAAGGCACCCTCGGGAAGGGAGTCACCCTCACCGCTCAGGATGGCCTTGAACGAGGAGATGGTGTCCTTCAGGTCGACCAGCTGGCCCTCGATACCAGTGAAGACCTGGGCGACGGTGAACGGCTGGCTCAGGAAACGCTGGATCTTACGGGCACGCTCGACAGTGAGCTTGTCGGCCTCAGACAGCTCGTCCATACCCAGAATGGCGATGATGTCCTGCAGCGACTTGTACTCCTGGAGGATCTGCTGGACGCGAGTGGCGGTCTCGTAGTGGTCGTCACCGACAATACGGGGGTCCAGCATACGCGACTTGGAGTCGAGGGGATCGACAGCGGGGTAGATACCCAGCTCAGAGATACCACGGGACAACACAGTGGTGGCGTCCAGATGGGCGAAGGTGGTGGCGGGGGCGGGATCCGTCAAATCGTCAGCAGGCACGTAGACGGCCTGGACGGAGGTAATGGAACCCTTACGGGTGGTGGTAATACGCTCCTGCATCAGACCCATGTCCACGGCGAGCGTGGGCTGGTAACCGACAGCGGAGGGAATACGACCCAGAAGGGCAGACACCTCGGAACCGGCCTGGGTGAAACGGAAAATGTTGTCGATGAACAGAAGCACGTCCTGGCCCTCCTCGTCACGGAAATACTCGGCCACGGTGAGACCGGTCAGGGCGACACGGGCACGGGCACCTGGGGGCTCGTTCATCTGACCGAACACAAGGGCGACCTTGGACTCGCCATCCAGCTGGATGACGGAGGTCTCCTGCATTTCGTGGTACAGATCGTTACCCTCACGGGTACGCTCACCGACACCGGTGAAGACGGAGTAACCACCGTGGGCCTTGGCGATGTTGTTGATAAGCTCCTGGATGAACACGGTCTTGCCGACACCGGCACCGCCGAACAGACCAATCTTACCACCACGGGCGTAGGGGCAAGCAGATCGACGACCTTGATACCAGTCACGAGAACCTCGGCAGTGGTGGACTGGTCGACGAACTCGGGGGCCTCAGCGTGGATGGGACGGAACTTGTCGGTCTTGATGGGACCGCGCTCATCGATCGGGTCACCAGTAAACGTTCATGATACGACCGAGGGTAGCGGGACCAACGGGGATGGTGATGGGGGAGCCAGTGTCAGTGGCCTTGGCACCACGGACGAGACCCTCGGTACCGTCCATGGAAATGCAGCGCACGGTGTGCTCACCCAGATGTTGCTGCAGGAATGGTTAGCGGTGGTTGTTCAGCCTTGCATCAAATGTCGAAATTTCTTCGCCATCCGAGGTAACAGGGGGTGGTGGATATAAAAAACATACGGCGACCTCAAGGACAAGCTTCTGGCCATTGTTCTGGGTCTCCAGGGCGTTCAGAATGGCGGGCAGCTTCTCCGTGTCGAACTTGACTGTTAAGAAGAAACGAGATAAAGTTAGTTGTTGTTCAACAACACACACACAAAGGACATTGATCACGAATCATGTCCGGATCGATCCATCGAGGCGTTTCGGGGTTTCAGTTTCCGGGTCTCCGGCGACAAGAACCGACGGCGATGAGATGCAGTCGATCAATGGCGCTCTGTACGATGTGCGGACGACTGCGAAAGGACTCTAGATGGCGATGGAAAAAGTTTTTCGGGTTGGATTCTTACCGTCGACGACGGCACCAATGACCTGAGGGATTTATGTTAGCAATTGCGGCGACACAAAAACCGATTGACGCCGGGAAAACGAGGCTGGTTCTTCGAGCTCGTGACGTACCTGGTGAATCTTGCCATCACCGACACCGGACGTGCTGGCGAACCGGCTGCCGTGCAGGAGGGAAGGGGTGATGAAGTTCGGGCGGACGGTGCGAGGCGTCGCGAGAGACGAACGGGCTACGCGAGCCGCTCTGGCGAAGTTGGCGCTGGAAGAGGAAAAAAACAGGCGGTCAGCGGTCAATTCAATTTCCTCAATTGCGTCTATGGCATTCTGTCGTCTGCGTGAAGCCAATGGCTCTTGTCGTCGGGCACTCACCTCTTGAACATCGTGGCGATGGTACAGAACGCTTCGCAAGATGTGTTTGGAGAGGAGAAAGTGAAGGAAGAGAAAGGTTGCGGAGGAGGTCGGGAAAAAAAAATGCGAAGCAAAACGGGAGCTCCTAGTGCACTGCGGTTGTTTTGGTTTTTCTGCCTGGGGCGGAAATAACGGCGGCCTGAGGCACCAAGTTGAGGCCGTCGAGGTCGTTGCTGCCGTTTTGGCTTGTTTTTGGCGTGTCAGGCGGCCCCTGCTCCTGCCCTCTCTCGCTATTTTCCCTCTTTTCCCTCTTTTCTCTCTGCATTTCTCCTTCCTCCCGAGGGATCCCGCGCCTTTCAATAACCGAAAGCCCCACTATGGCGAACCCACTCCAGCACGCACGCAGTCCAGCAAAAGAGAGAGAAAAGGGAGAGACGAGAGAAAAAAGGAGCACCCCATGAGAGCCTTTTTTTCCTGACCCACCCGCTTTTCCTCACTTCTCCTCTTTTTGCTCGTTTCGCTCTCCTTTTCCTGTCTTTTCCTGCTGTTCGTCTCCCGAGCCTGCTCGCGCTCTCCCGTATTTGCTTCGCGCACGTGACTCGGAATACTGGAAATTGGCGTTCCGAGAGGCTTATTAGTCACGTGGAATTCCCGGAACGCTACTGACCCATTCTGACCCATTTTCTGCAGTCCATCTCCATCGTACCTGCCCGATAATCTGCGCAAAACTGTCCACCAATTCAGGTACCGTCCAACACGCACTTTTAGCCTCGTCTGTTGCCACCTGAGCTCCTGGGATACAGGTACACATTCTGCACCGGATATGTCAAAATAAGTCACGCTTATACCCTATAGCAACATTCACGAGAATCTTTGCAAACCGATTAAACTACCCAAAAATGCACGTTTATTTTTGCACTCGTTAAAGCCATACCCAGCTAGCTAGCTATGCCCATGGCGCAGCGGCAGCTCTGCCTGCGATTATTATTGCCATATTATTTGCTGTTCTCCATAATTTCTTCCCTCCAAGACTGGACAAGACATCCATTGATCCTCCTTGCAAGAAGCTAAGTTGTCGACTCCAGGGCCAGGACCTGAGGAAGAAAAAAATTGGTATTAGCAGTGGAGACGCGATAATGCCGAGCAGGATCGCAAAGGGACGCGGCTGCGGTTGCTGGAGATACTTGACACTTACAATAGCTGTTCGGCTCGGGGCGTAGACGTGCGTCCAGTTGCTCCGCTCATTCCATCTCATCCTGTTGCTCATGTTAGTATTCGTGTTTGAGCTAGAGAGACGGCCAATCTTACTGCCTCCCAGGATAAGGCAATAATAAAATACGTACGGAGTTGTGAAGAATCTCGTGTCGTGGCTGACCCGTTTGTGGCCGCCGAATTGCTCGTCGTCTGAACTCAGCACAATCTTGTAAGTGCCGGCTTGCTCCACGCCCACTCGGTAATCGCTGAATGACGACGTCGGATGGAAGTTGAAAACGAAGAGCAGACCGGCCCGCTCAAACACAATGACCTTGTCGGAGTCGTTCTTCAGAGAGATGTACGCCTGGTTGTCGTGCAGCCAGCCGTACTTGGCCTCGAGCTGGTTCATGGCGCTGTCAAAGTTGTTGAGGAACTGGTACCGCAACAAGCGGTCCTCAGTCAGGTTCAGCTGCCGTCTGGCGTACCAGAATGAGTTGTTGTTGCCCTCGCGAGGGAAGTCAAGCCACTCGGGATGTCCGAACTCGTTGCCCTCGAAGTTGAGGTAGCCCTCGCCTCCAAGACCGTGGGTCAACAGCCGGATCATCTTGTGCAGTGCCATGCCTCTGTCAATGACAGGCGTCAACGGTGATAGGTTGGACATGTTGGTGTACATCTCGGCATCGCAAAGGTGCATCATCAGGGTCTTGTCACCCACCAATCTGCAAGAGAAGAAATGTTAGTCAAATCCGTGTTGAGATCCAGACCTTTTCTCCCATGGTCCACACTGTACTTACGCTTGATCGTGGCTCTCGCAGTACGCAATGGTCTTCTCGCCATGGCGTCTGTTGGTTAGTGTCCAGCAGATGTTGGACATATCCCAGTCCTCATCCTTCGTTTCCTTGAGAATCTTGATCCACATATCGGGGATGGCCATGGCAAGGCGGTAATCGAAGCCGACACCACCTAGGGACATTGGAACACACAGAGCCGGCATACCCGATACATCCTCAGCGATGGTAATGCACTCGGGGTACAGCTTGTGGAGCATGTCGTTTGCAATCATGAGATAGGCCACGGCCTCCTCGTCGACATCGGCGCCAAAGTACTCGTGGTAACCACCAGAGAAGCCAGTTCCGATACCGTGGTGGAGGTAGAGCATGCTGGTGACACCGTCGAAGCGGAAGCCGTCAAAGCCGTACTCGTCCATCCAGAACCGCAGGTTGCTCAACAAAAATCTTAGCACTTCATGGTGTCCATAGTTGAACAATCTGCTGTCCCACAGCTCGTGGCGGCCTTTGGCGCCCCCGTGGAAGTATTGGTGATCTGTGCCGTCAAACTCATTGATACCATCCAGAACGTTCTTCGAGGCGTGGCTGTGGACAACGTCCAGTAAGACAGTGATGCCTAAGCCATGGGCTGTATCAATGAGCTCCTTGAGGTCCTCCGGGGGACCATAGCGGCTGCTGGCAGCAAAGAAGTTGTTGATCTGGTAGCCGAAGCTCGCGTAGTATGCGTGCTCCATGACGGCCATCAGCTGGATCACGTTGTAGCCTAGTGACTTGATCCGGGGCAGCATGTTCTGTGTGAACTCTTTGTAGGTTGCAACCCGCTGGTCGGGCGAGGAAATGCCGACATGTGCTTCGTACACCCGTGCGCTGAGCGGCTTCTTCGGGTGAGGGTTCTTTGCGACGTACCGCTCCGAGGCGGGCGGGTTCCAAAAACGGGCATCGTAGGCGGGCGACACCGAGAGATCTTGTGTGACGTATTTGATCCATGCGGGTAGACGGTCGACGCGCTCTCCGCTTGGTAGGACGAGGGAGATCTACAGGCCGAGACAATGGCAGTTAGTAACAAGGACACCACTCCCAGGACGACGGGCATATGTATGAGGCTGACGTACCTTGAGCTTGGAGTTGTGAGGAATTTGTGCCTCGCCGTTCTTGGCTGGCAGCTTGATTTCGAAGACGCCAAAGTCGTTCTTGGTCATCAGGTGGGAGTCAGGGTTCCAGCCGTCTAGTATTGTCAGTTCCTGGGCCCGAATTCGTAAGACATATTTGCATGCTTGCTCGACATACTGAAGTCGCCCACGAGGGAGGCCTGAGTGGCATTCGGTGCCCATTCGCGGTAGGTGATGTTGTTGTCCTTGTCTACATTCAGACCAAAGATCTCAGCACCCTGTGAATTGATTATGTTAAAATTCTGCAAAGAATACTTTGACACAACCGTGTAAGCTCGGACTGACCTTGGAGAACTTGTCGAGGCCGCCTTCCGTCTCCTCGATCTTTTGGATCCATTCTTGCGATTTGGCGAAGCGTCTCTTTAGGGCATCTTTGAATGGAGACAGCCACGGGTCGATGACGGTGACACCTAGAGGTTCGGTTGTTAGTAAATGTATTCCCTTACTACAGCATCCCAGCATCCCCAGCATCTCCCCATGTGCTGGTTCTGGAAGTCTAGAAGCTCAAGGTCGCGGAGTGGGGCACTCACCTGTGCCATCCTGGGGAAGCTCCTCGACGGCTGACGCCGCAGCGGGTTGGGTCTCGATGGCAGGCATATTGTGTGGTCGTTCGTGTCAATTGCTCTGAATATTGTCTCTGGAGAAAAAAAAAATCAAGAAGGAGGAGAGTAAGAGAAAATAAAGGAGAACTGAGGGAGGCGAGCTGCAGGCAGTTGAGGGGAAGTTGCAAGCTCTGTCGTCTAGACCGGTATTTATTGTATTATTATGGGGCGATAAGAAGCTGGGCTGGACCTGTATTACGGCGTGCGCGATGGCTCGTTGCGAGGGGAACACTCCGGATTGGGTGAGTAGCAAGACACGGTGAGCGACTGGAATTGAAAAAAAGTCTCAGAATCTGTAAAGCGGCTTTGAGACTGTGTTTCTGAAGAGTTTTCAAAGCTCTTTCTGTTTTGAGTTTTGTGTTTTATTTGCCATTCTATTACAGTACTTCTGCTTGGCAGGAAAACTGCATTTGATCTCAACAGTTTGCGTCGCTCTTTCCCTCATGCCGCCGTGCGCAGCTGCCCGCTCTGAAATTCAACATATAGATGACGTCGTGGCGAATTTCTCGCAAGAATTTCTTAGCGGAAGGTGCAGCTGGCCAATCGCTAATGGCCCGCTGTATGTGCGAGCCTGTCGAGCCTGCATTGCATGCAACCCTAGCAGAGGGACAGATACGGAGCAGGCTCTGCGCCTTGCCCCTGAGCAGCTTCGAACGAGCAATTCTCCGTAATTTGCAGACTGCGGTTGTTGGACGCCGCTTTTGATCTTTTGGTGCCAGCATTCTTGCTTCTGATTCAAAGCTTACGTATCGGGAAGGAAAGCTCTTTCCCCGAGTTTTAATTTTGAGTCTGCAAGCATTTCTGAGAATGGAAAGAGCATCCAGACACTGCTTCCCCAGGCTGTCTTGTTGAGTGCGCCACGGCCCCTAGCTTTAGCAGCAGCTTAGCAAACGGTCGAAGCACGCTTTAGTGGACCTCCCTATGGGAAGCAGATCTTAGCGTGTCTGTCCCCTATTATCGCACCGCTCATAGCTGCCCGATCAGGCCACTGCGATAACGCCATCAGGGCTGTCTTTGTCCTTATCCGTCCCCGCGCATCGGTCATCTGGGGAAGTAGCCAACCACAACTGACGCCGCCTTCCTCGTATGCGGCTCGAACAATCTGGATATCTGACTCAACAAAACAACCACAGCTTCTCCCATATCTATCAACCACGAGAAATCTACGATTACCGTCTCCTAGACTCTTTATACACGCGACGATAATCCGTACAATCGCTTCGCGCGCCATAAAGACCGTCAGCCTCGCAGCGTGCCGATCTCGCTCCGGCGGACTTATTCCGACGTAAGCCGTCGGTGAGAGTCGACTCAGACGATAGACATCGACGCAATCTGACTTTCCCACGTTCGCGATAAAATCCTTCCGATACTGTTATCTGAATCCTCTTCGAAAACAAAGAATACCCATAGTTTGGAGCATGCTCGACACGCTATAGGCTCTGTACAATGTCGGTCGTTGCGAAGCCGCGCTCGATGGCGCTCCTCGGAGTTCCGTCTCCAGCCCCGGGGATTGTGGTATCACACTCACAGACTCCTATCATCCTCGTCGCTCATCGCAGACGGCTTTCGACCTCTCGGACTGTGTGGATGGCGAATCGGCGGTCACAAGAATTTAACTCGGGCTTCTCTAGCAGCTATGACCCGAGCGAGGATGGCGGCCGTGGACCCATGTTCAATAAGGCCAAGTTCGGCGTGCCGCAGTTCTATCCGCGCGACCTGAAGAAGCGAGTCGACGATTACGTGATCGGCCAAGACCGGGCGAAGAAAACAATATGTTCTACAATCTTCAACCACTATCAACGACTCCGACGGAAGCATCACCAAGAGGACTCGGACCGTGTACTTCGCGAAAAGCTGCAGCGGCAACGCTTTGCCCGAGACCGGGATCTCCACGAGAAGATGGATGGTAAGTATCTTCTAAGCTCAGTTGAAAAGGTCCAGCTTGCTAATTTGGAGTTACAGACGAGTTCCCAGATCGCGTGCAGGAGGCAGCATACGCCGAGCACAACCCGGACCCGAGCGAGAGTTTCTATGCCAAAGAAGACACGACAATACCACATCATACTAAGATTGACAAGAGCAATCTTCTTCTTATCGGCCCCACGGGTGTGGGCAAGACGTACATCCTCGAGTATGTTGGGCTTGGTTCTTCGGAATATATTTGGTCATTTTCGCTACTAACAATTGTGCGCACAGGACACTCAGCAAGAAGCTCAACGTCCCGTTCACAATAAGTGACTGTAACAGCTTCACACAAGCTGGCTATATTGGCCAGGATGTCGAAGCGTGCATCGAACGTCTCCTGATCGAAGCCAACTACGACACTAAGGCTGCAGAGTATGGCATCGTTGTACTTGACGAGTTTGACAAGATTGCAAGGAGAGAGACGAGCCATGGCCGCGATGTCGGTGGAGAGGGTGTTCAGCAAGCCCTGTTGAAGCTTGTTGAGGGAACGAGGGTCACTGTGAGCGTCAAAGACAACCGGTCATCGTCTCGCTCTGCAAGCCCAATCACAACCACCTACGGATCACCCAACTCGACATCACCACCCCAAGCAACACCGCCGTCGGGGAAGATGGACCAGTACACCATTGACACGAGCAACATTCTGTTTGTCTTTACAGGTGCCTTTGTGGGGTTGGATAATCACATTATCCGGCGGGTGGCTCGTCCGTCTATGGGCTTCGGGTCTGAAATCCGGAGTACCAAGGGCTCATCCCTGTCTGGCAGCAAGGCCATCCTGCCGGCGGAGTCATATGCACACCTGCCTCACCAGCCGACGTTTGTGGACCGGACGACAGTCGGCTTTACGCCTCTGGACCTCGCCAGCCCGCTGGACCTTCAGGCATTTGGGTTCATCCCAGAGTTGATTGGCCGTGTTCACAACATTTGTGCCTTGTCTCCGTTGTCGCTTGATGAGCTCTACCGTATTCTGACGGAACCTCGCAACAGCCTGGTGGAACAGTACACATCACTCTTTGATACCTATCCCAGCCGCCTTCGCTTCACACAGCGGGCACTTTATGCGATTGCTGAGCGGGCTCAGAAGAACGAGACGGGTGCTCGGGGCCTGAAGATGGAGATGGAGCGTGTTCTTGCGGAGCCCATGTTTGATGCCCCAATGGCGTACGTGCTGATCACAGAAGCATGTGTCAAGGGCAAGGAGAAACCCGGATACTGGGGTAAGGACGGACGGTTTGAGATTGAGCGGCGGATACGTGACGAAGATGAGGGTCTCAATGCAAACGGTGAGGCGGTTGCAGGTGCATCGTTTGAGCAGTTGAGAGAGGCCGGGCAGAGCGGTGCATAGTAGAGAAGTCATGACCTAGGCCTATTATATATCCAGCCTCTAGCCAGTTGCATGCCACGCCACACCATGATTTGTAGTTTTGTATATGAGAATTAAAGCAGCACATGCTCTTTGTAGCTATTGAACATTTAGAGAATATGATTGTATATACATGTGTTTTTAAATGGCGGACACTACTGAAGAAGGGCCTGGGGCCTGTTGGTCTAGGATTGAGGACGAAAAGTAGCGTGTTGTTTTTCTTTATTCTTTTCCTTTTATGCTGGCTCCCTATCCTTCCCGTCTTTGCTGGGGTGCCATTCTATCACCTCTTCTTCCCCCATGTATACATAAAACAAAAAGACACTTAACACGGCAGCATCACGCCAACAATCAATGGACAAAAGAAATGGACAATGAAGATGATTTAAATAACAAGAGAGAGAGAGAATAGACAAGTAACAAGCGGCAGTAGCAAGTAGTTTACTGCTTGGGAGGCGACTGGATCTGGCTCTTGCCCTTGTAGCCCTCGGAGGCGATACCAGTAAATGGGTCGGCCTTCTGCTCGAGCAGCCGCTCGTTGGCAGCCTCCTGCCACTCGCGGTTCATGGTGTGAGGGGCGGGGCCGGCGAAGAGACGCAGACCGGCGAACAGCAGCAGGGAGGCACCGACACCGATGACGGTGTACAGGGCAACCTTCTTGCCCTCACCAGGTGGCGGCAGAGAGCGGGGGCCATGGGGACCGAAAGCAATCCAGTAGGCTAGTGGAGAGGGAAGAAAAGAGATGTCAGCTGGCATGTTCTTTGGTCAATGTTTGGGGGTAGGGGTTGTGCACGATATATCAAGGTATCATAAGGATATCAAGATATATATGCGAGCACGGTTCCTGATATCGGAGAGCGAGAGCACGAGAAACGGGACACGCCAGACCACGTGTGAAGCCGATATTCATCAACAACAGCAAGGCCACGCAGTGGTCGATGCCAATTGATGATATGGAGGTCGGCCCGATGCCAATTGATATCGGCCCCGCTGCAAGGCGCGTCCCGCGTGCTCCGCCGTCTCAAACCTCCGCAATATCATATCAGATCATCACCGGATCTGGCCGTGCTCGATTTCGCGACACAAAAACAGCAACGACAACAACAACGCTGTCCAACAAGCAGGACTGTGAGACTCACCGGCCTTCTTCTCCTGCAGAGTCAGCTCCTTCCAGCTGCCCTTCATGCGGTCGCGCAGGGCCATCCACAGGTCGGCCTGCTCCTGGAGCGGCAGGCCCTCCCACCGCTTCTCGATGTTGGCCAGGGTCGGGTTCGAGATGGCGTGGGTGGTGGCGGCGCGGCGGGCGACCGAGGCGATCTGCGGCTGCTGGACGGCGCGCTGGGCGAGGGTGGTGCCGCGCACCAGGGTAGTCGGCCGGACACGGTACATCGTGAAAGTGGGCTGCGGTCGCAGGGAGAATTAACTCGAAAAGGCGAAAATTTTTCCGGAGCTCTGCGCTGGACGACGCAGAGAAAAAGGCGCGAGAAACGGTAGAGGGGAGATTGGGGAGTTGAAAAGGCTTGAGGCGAGCTCAATCGATGGAAAGTCGTCGGGGGGTGGGTGGTGTTGTGTGGTTGGCGATGCTGCAAGGCAAGGAAGTGGTGGCCGTCGGGTGGAAGAGGAAGAGAGAAAAGAGAGGAAATTCTGCGTTTTGGTGGCCTGCCCTGTTAGCTGGCTGTTCGGGATCGTATGACAGAACCTGTCCAGGGCTCCACCAAAAACCCGAGGGAGCTTGCCCGGACGAAAGAAATCGCTCGCAATTACCCACCCCTCCTAACAATTTCCGCCGATGACTAAGCCCAAGCAGCCAACAATCCAATCACCGCATGGGCTAAGTCAAGCAGAGGGGGGCAGGAGGGGAATGCACGAGACAAAGCGTTGTCCGTTGGAGCTGTTGATATGAGATAGCATTGTGTCATTAATCTTCTAAATCTAGCAAAAGGATTTATATATATATAAATGTATAATATTGTGTTTTGTTGTCATTTTGACGCCCTCACAGTCCACCAATTGAGCAGCATAGCAAGCGCAGCTCAGCGTCCCGGCGTCTGCTGGCGTTTCTTCCTCGCCGGCCGCACAAATACCCAAATATTTTGCACATGAGGCAGGTGTGCGGGACACCTTGAACAATTGGCCAATCAGAGTCCGCGAAGCTCCGTTGGTCCCGACAGCCGGGCAGCAGCGCTGGAAGCCGTCGCCTAGAACTGCCTGTTGCCGCCCGTAACTCGCTCTGTGCGACGCACAGCCCGCTGGAGAGCGATTCAAACGAGACCAAAAAGAGACTCAAAAAAGAGCCCCGTTCTGCAATGCGACGACAACAGCAGATGTAAGCCTGGAGTCGTCTGATATTCTGTAATTCGATAGATCCGATACGACGGCCGGACGCATCGTGCAGCTTTTGCGTGTTTGGCTGCACTCGGCCTACCGCTTTTCTGTCTTTTCTGTCTTTGCTATCTTTTCTGAGCTCTCTGTGGCTGTTGGCTGGGTGGCCGTTTTCGGTTGCTGTGGTGCTTCTGGCGCACTAGAGGCGCTGGCCGAGTTGCTGTAGAAAACACGTGCATGCCTTAGTAGAGTGCTTGGTGGACTGCCGAAAAAAAATACAGGCCAAAGATTTCATGCCGGGAAGGAGCATATGGGCATCGGGGTGGTGATACTTACGCATTAGGAAGGGCCAGTTTCCCTGCCTCATCCTTGTTCTCAAGATATGGCTTGAAGACATAGATTCCTGGATTGGGATTATGTTAGTCACACGTCGCTTGACTCGTCATGAACCAGGTGGTATGAAATACAACTGAAACGATTGGCAGTGAATGTCTCATGAGCCGGAGAAAGGGAGATGTATTACGTACCATTCACCACGCCGGCAATGACAGCCAGGCTGAGAGGAATCATCTTTTGAAGAGACATTTTGACGACAAGAAAATATGAGGAGGTATGGACAGAACTCCAACACCACAAGACAGTGGCGGTCGTCGTGAAGTGGTGAGTTGTGACGAGTTTGAATGAGAAGAGAAGATCTCGCCTGCGCTTGCGCTCATGGCTACAGTGCCTGGGACAGTGCCTGGATGCACTGTCGTTCTAACTGTTGGCGGACGGCTTTAGTGGGGTTTGGCCACAGGGCCACCAGACGCGTCTTCTAGCAGTAGATTTTCAGATAGACGCGTCCCACCTTAATTGCACTACCATATCGTCACCAAAAGTCGACCTCAAAGTACACAACGACAGCAAAAAAAGGTGCAGCAATACCGTATTTTCACGACATTTCAACAGATACGAACATCCACGACCCCAAAAGACGACACTCGTACACGCCACCTGTGAAACCAAACACAAATGCCCTCTCTCTTATAATGCAGCACCCGTTTCAATGGGGAGAAACTGGCAGCTTCTGGGCGAAGTCCCGGACTCAGACGACGAAGAGTTTGAAAGCCAGGAGCCGCTAGAGGACGACAATGTCGAGGATGTTGCTCTCGAAGAGTCCCAGAACAATCGCAGAGAAGCAGATCCCGCAGGAGAACCTGTTCTAAAGATTGTGCTTTCACCGCGGCGGGACAACCACTTCACGCGAATCATATCCTCGAGCTCGAGACATGCGGCTCAAAGCCCGAGAACACCCTCACCAACTCGGGTCTCTACACCCCGGAGAGTCTCTCTGCTACCGGACGACTCAGGTGACGAGATAGATCTCGTCTACGACGGCTTCCAGGACGACGAGCCACCCCAAGATCCTCTACCCTCGAGTCCACCACAAATCAACGGCCTCGAGGCAACAGCTGACGATATAAAAGCTGACCAGTCAACGACCGAAAACGACACACTCCCTCAACAACAAAATCCTTCACTAAAACACTCACAACATACGCATACCTCTCACCAGCCTCGTTCGTCCCAAATCTCCCTGCAGTCACAGCGGTTCAAGCACTCCAATATACCAGATGGATCACAAACAACGCCCAGGCAGGGAGACCTGCCGCAGCAGCTCATTGACTCTCCGGCTGCTGCACCTCCGACCTCCACACCTCCACAGCCTGCTGACCCTTTCTCCTTCTCTCCAACATCATCTCTCTCAAGCCTCTCCCGGTCACCCTCTCCTGTCGCCAGTGGCCCTCAACTAACAGCCTCTGGTGGCCAGGCTCCGGCCCCCATGCCCCCAGTCCGCATGTCCTCTCCTTTCCCCGTTCTTCCAGACTCGCCTCCAGCTTTCCGACTCGGATTTGTACGATCTCTTCGGCCCCGGAAGCCGATCCAGCAACATCCATATCTACTAGAAGGCGCTCAATATGCACGGGCCATGAAATCACACGGCGTGAAGCCTGTCCGCACGGAATACAACAGTGCTCCTCGGAAACAGGCTGTGGAAGAGGACTCGCAAGAGCAAGAGTTTCAGCAAGAGGAAGAAAGCCAACTGCCAAGCAGGACACAAGGGAACGACTCTACCCTCTTCGAAGACAGCTTGTACGACTTCCCAAGCAGCCAAGCAGATATGGACGAGCTTGCCATGTCTTCGTTGACACCTCGGACGTCCACACCCACACACCGCTTGCTACCTTTTAGCAGCCAGGAAGCAGCAGAAAACGTCACGGACAACACAAGCCTAATTGACGAGGATGACTTCCCAACTCCTGAAGCCCTGCTGCGTCGACTGCACGAGCGGAAGAAGAACCGAGTGTCTAAACGGCACAGCTCGCCAAAGACATCTTCTGCAGCAAAACGGGCCAGGCTTGTCGATGCCGCTCTTCAGGAAGATCCACCGCTTGCAAAATGGATTCCCGTCCGCATGGACTCGTCGCCGGACCAGCTTCCACGCTCAGCTGCAAGGGCGCGCGTGGCTCGGCCACTTTCTCTATCCCCCGTTGCATTTCCCCCTCCGAGACTTAATCTCGGTGCGATTGCAGACGATGGTATAAGCGATGATGGCAACGACGATGTTGAAATCACCAACGCGAGGCAGCTCTCTGCATCCCCCACAAAAGACGCGGCCGACGAGAGCCAGAGCGACTCGGATGCTGTACGCAAAAACAGCAGGCGGATCAAGGGAGTTTTGCCTGCATCCTGGCTACGGCTTGACCAGCAAAAATCAACAAAACCTGGTGGCTCTCACCAGTTACCAGCCACGCAGCGGCGGCCTGGTCAACAAAATAATGACCAGGCTCCCAGAAAGGGTGTTGCATTGCCGAGGCAGGGACACGGCACCAGCTCTCTGGCAACTTTCACCTCTTTATTTGACGAATCTGATGACGAAAACGACAATAACAACAACAATAATGATAATGACAGCGTGGTGGACATGGGTAGCCGGTCAAAGGCGGCTGCGATGGAGTCTTGGGACTCGGACGATGAGGGATATACCCCAGTCCCAGCTGTTTCTTTGATTGACGACGAAGATATTGGCACCGTGATGGAAGACAACTCGATTGACCGGATGGCACCCGGACTGAAGCGAAACAGGCCGTCGGCCGCGACTGGCCCGCGACCAAAAAAATCAAAGACGCGAACACACAGCATGCCCAGCGGTGGTCTTTCCCTCACTCAAAAGACAAGGCAGCCCAAAATCACAAAGATGATGGGCCGGTCTGTTTCTTCCTCTACGGTCGGCCGCCAATCTTCTCGCAAGCAATCGTCGTCTACAACTGCCAGCAGGCGGCAAAGCATCCCGAGCACAGCCAGTGGCACAAAGAGAGCACGGAAGCCACCTTCGGTGCCTCCAATGTTGAGCATTCTGGATTTTGTCGAGCCTTCAGCACCGGCTTTCATTCGTATTGCTGCTCGTACGGCCAGACGAAGAACCGCGCTCGGAAAGACCAGCCCTTCTAGAAAGATGATCAATCTGGGAAGCCGAGGTGACAATGTGGATGCTCTGTCTGTCCTCCGAGACTGGAAGGCCGGGAAAATCAGACCCAAGATTCCAAACCCACCAAAGAGACGGCCTAGACAATCTGGCCAGCAACCGGCACTCCAGGAGATGTCACCAAATCTCGCACCACACTCGGCACCCCGACCACCGCCTGTGCAGAAAGCAGCAAATGTGAGAATAAACCAGCCCGGGGCTTTTGTGAACCGCATCCCGCAAAACAAGCTTGCCGCACCGCCAATACCACCCAACCTGCGGATCAACATGGCTTCTCGCACAGAGACGACCATGATGCGGCCGGCGCAGCTTGAGACAGCAGCGAGAAGCAAACCCGGCGCTGCAGGATTCATATCTCGAAAGAAAGAGCTCGACGACATGTACCGACGGAGGCGGCGGGACGCTGCTCCTCTACCAAATGTGCGGCTCGAGCAATTTGTTGACGACCGGGCATATGCTTACGGCGCTGTGGACGATTATATATCTGTTCACGACCAGCCTTTTGAATCTGTGAGCTTTGATGTGGAGGACGACATCCAACCTCCACCTGCACGACAAGCACATGAAGCCGATGCAGCCCAGATCACGCCAGAGAACAACAGACAGCGGTCAAGATTTCGCAAACGCTACAACCCAAGACAGGTCGACACAACTGCACCGCGATTTGCCCACGCTTTGGACCCCATTCCACTGGACATTGCTCCTGCAACGGTCGACCTCATTGCTACACTGTCGACCATGACGCAGACAAACTACATGGGCTTGGTCCCTTTGGATCACAATACCCACAGCACTTTGATATCTTCCCACTCGACGGTGATGTATTCTTCCATCAAAGCACACTGATAGGCAGTGGTCGACTCAGTCTGGCGTTCGGCACGGCTTCCTTGGATAGCTCCCAGCCTGCCCGCTTGCCGGATCCTACGACCTCCTTCCAGCTTGACGAGCGCACTCTACGATGGAGCACCTGGGACGAGGTTTCGTCTTCTGAGTACGGCATTCTCATGGACTGGTTGGCAGACAGTATTTGTTCACCAAACTTGCCGACTGACCATGCTGCGCCAAAAGTACACACCATGGTCAACTTCATTCTCGACTTTGTCCAGTCCACCATGGCAACGACAGCATCTGAGCCGAGTTTCAGGAAGGCCTTTGTTGTACGGAATCTCGAGGTCATCAAAGGATCCATTGCCCGCTTTGAGACATCGCAGGCCGCTGGGAATGGCCTTTTGGCAGCGCTGTCCGGAATTCTTGTCATCGTCACGTGGCTCCTTCAAATTTGTCGAGACACGCCAGAATGTGTGTCCTACTCGTTCCAGGTGGAGGACATGCTCAAGGCAGCCGCAAAGCTCTCTGTAAAGGTCTTGTTAAAGCACGGTCTTGACGACATACGGACTTCGTATATTGATTTTCAGCGTGGCCTCTTCCGGGAACGAGGTATTCGAAGAAATATGCAGGCTCTGAACTCCTGGGTCGTTCTTATGCAAGTTCTGGAACAGGCGAGGATTCCACGGGCGGGCTTCTGGGACGTGACTTACTCGGTCATGCTCGCAGACAAGATGTCGGTCAGCGCCTGCACGAATGCAGGCCAGCTTGAACAGCTGTGGGAAGACATGTTTACACTGCTTCCTCTTGGTGAGTTTGACAGCTCCGGTGCTGTCTGCCCTGGAATCCGGCAGACCATGCCACTCGATGGATGGGAATTGCCAAAGAAAGCTCTAGACCGGGTCTTCCAGCTTTATAAAGGCAACCCTCACCAGTCGCCGAGTTTCAATGCTTACTGCCGAGCCATCGTGGGCCGCTCCCATTACCTTGTCCAAGAATGGGGTTGGCGTCGCTGTAAGACTATTGTCGGTATAATCTTTGACTTCTACGGATCGCAAGGCTTTGCCCACCTGCGAAACGAAGAGGCGCACCGGTCTCCTCGCTTTCTTGAAGAGCTTGCCGGCACACCATCACTCGACATTGAAGTTGACGACAAGTGCTTCCACATTTTCATCAAGATGCTTGGTCTGGTCATCCGACAGCTAAAGCGACTCGGCCAAACGAAAGAGATGTCCAACCTGGTCTCCCGTATTCTTCCAAATCACGACCGCCAACTGCTCAAGGAAATGGACGTTCACGAGAGAGACCTCGCTGCCCTTCGAAACCACCACGATCTGCTGTGCACTCTGTATTGGGCAGCTTCTCCCGATATCCGGCCACCCATCCATCAGATCGAGAAACTGGTCGTGCCTGCAACCTCGCACAAGGAAGCCTGCCTGATCAACATCCGTGCTTGGAACCAACTGGCACGGTTTGTGATTTCCGCCAACGAAGGCTACGTCGTCTACAAGGGCTTCAACTCCTGGATGAAGAACATCTTCCAGCAGATGCTGGACCAGTACCTTTCTGCCGAGACCGACATGCACAGACAATTCCAGAACCTCTCGACGGCCATGATGCAAGGAATTAGCCCTGATATGGTCAAGGCTATGGCTGCAGCGAACAGGTCAGCCGCTATGGACGTGCTGCATGCGTGCGTTGTATCGTCTCTCGATGTTTTAAGGCACGCCAAGTCTCTTGGGGCGGCAACATACTGCTTCAATGTCGACCAGCTGAGTGCAATCTTTATGAAGATGGACCTTCCAGGACCTAAGACGAACTGGAGCATCCTCAGCACAGCTCTCGACGTTGTCGATCACTACATGGACAGACTCGAAAAGGCCATGGATGACCAGTACTCCAGTTCAGCAGAAGCCACGGATCCGCAGGAGGCAGACGATGCCGTCCTGATGCTCGACCACAGGCTGGCCAAGGGCTTCTTCCGACTCAACAACACGCTCACGCACATGTCTTGGGACGACCTGCCAAAGGCCACCGCTGACAGCCGTGTCGCTTGCACGGAGCGAAGCGTGACCGTTGCGGCTCGGCTGGCAAGTCGATTTATTCACTCGGGTGTGTACGGCCTATCCCGTTTCTTTGGATCCGGCGACTACTGTATTTTCGAGCGGTTGCCGCACGCACCGGGCCTCATGCAACGCAAATTCCTGCCTCTCTTTGTGGCGGCTGTGGTTCGGAGTAACGTGTTTGATTTCAAGGACCTCGGAAACAGTATCCTGGAGCTGTGGATGCTTGCTATTGTCAAGCCGCGGAAGTTCCTGGCCTACGAAAACCGACTCGCCGAGGTTTTGAGGCAACACGACCTTCCCTATGTTCGCCGAGCAAATGTACCGGCGAATGACCAGACGCCCAACTACGACACCAACCGCGCCTTCTTTGCTTGTGCTATGGTATCCATACGACAACAGCTGCGGGACGCAGACGGTGCCACCCGGCGACAGCAGCTTCGAGGCGACTTTGCGCGAGCACTGAAGCTCGTGATGCATCATATGAAGGAGGACCTGAAATACGCCAAGACGGAGCCTACGGAGCACGAAAAGTACATTGTTTTTGTGCGAGGGATTGTGGCCCTAATCAGGTCGCACGGCAGTGACATCTGCCAGCTCGACAACTTCTTTTACGACCAGAGCCAGGAGTTCTCGCCCTCGCCTGAAGATCCCCAGTTGCGGACCGCCAGTATCATCACGTACGGCCTGCGACTCAGCGAGGGAGAGGCCACAGCGGCGCCACAGCTCTTCCACTACCTGCACAACAACTTCAACATTGCCCTAGCCAACAACAAGCTCGACCAAGAGTGCAAGATCCTCGAGCGCAGTATGGAGAACGACAACGTTCTCGGGTTCATGATGGAGCGGATGCTGCCTGCGATTCTCCGCGCGACAAGCGAGGCGGAAGAGGCGTGGCCGATGCTGGATGTGTACTACAGCGCGATGGAGCGGTTTGTCACGCGGTCGCCTGTGCCTAAGGACATTGGCGACGACAACGTCACGGGTGGAGTGGTTGGGCTGCTGGAGGACATCGTGGCATGGTTGCAGTGGGCAGTGTCGACATTGGCTGCCGATGCGGCAAGCACTGCTAGGAGTGGTGCAGCAGACACGATGGATGCAGTGGATGCAGCTGGTAACACAAAGCCGACGCCATTTTGTGTACGGGTGCATACGATGGCCCAATTGGCAGCCCTGGCCAATCTGCTGCAGCCGTACTTGATGACGTGTTCGTGCCTGCCAATTTCCGCGACCATACAGGCGAGGCTCGACGGTGCTATTGCGGGATTGTACCGGTTCGTTGAGGCCGTCCTGGCCGATCTCGTCCCTCCGCGCATCGATAAACGAAGACGATACGTTCCGCCTCCCGACGACAATAACGACTTTACTGGCGAAGACGCAGGCGATGTTGACGACAATGTCAGCAACCCACCGGGCCAAAAGACTTTGTTCTCGACATTCTTGATGGCCCAGGACGATATGATTTCTTCGACCCTGCAGAACAGCAATAGTTTCGGGCCGTACAGCGGCAGCATGTCCAATGCAGCAACCGTCACAAGGAGGTACACTGGAGGCAACACCGGACCAGGTGACCGGACACAAGTGGATCTTTTTTAGTAAGAAGGTCGTTAAGCATGTACGCGATAACTGGATTGTGGACAACGGGTCGATTACGGTGCGCAAGGCTGGTGCACGACCCGGGATGGGAGGAGTCCATGGCATGGCGGCTGCTGCAGCGATGCCGGCAGCGGCAGGCCCAGGTGTGCCATTTGGGCCGTGGTCGATGGAGGAGCTTTTGGCCGAGCTGCAACGGCAGCTAGAGCTCTGGAATTTGCGGCCGGCCGGAGCTTACGGTATGAAGCGGCACTCGAAGCGCCTTTTCCCAGGCAGATTAAGGGAGACGAGGAGATTCTCTAGGTACACATAGTAGGCTGGCCATATGCAAGATAGGAACCAGATAGGCTGGCGCTATGACGAGAATGAAGGATACGGTAGTAATATGAATTACGTTCCGAGTACCGGTCAGCGTTATAAAAGTGCAAAAGTTGCCATGCGCGACACGCAATAAATATAATTAAAACTGCAAAAACACTCTTTGTCCTCGATGTCATAGCGTCCTGTTTTTGTTTTTTATTTCAAAGCCCCAGCCTCGCGATCTCTGTTGAAGCCTGATCGAATCGTGGGGCAGCCTTGTCCGGTGCGTTTACTCGATGATGACATCTTTTTGAAGCCCAATGGAAACATGAAGAGTATTACTTCATAGGCAATGCTGCATACGGAGTATGTGTATGCCGCTTTCTCGTTTTGTCTGCTTGGACCAAAGCTTTGCCCTATCTCGGCAGTCCGCTCAGGCACTGCCCTGTTTTCAACCAGCCGCCCTGCGGCAGCATGCAGGAGAGGCTGGCCGAAACTTTGCCGGCAGGTCTCACCGTCTTCCCACATTTGCTTTCTTTTGTCTCCCCCCCCCCTTTTTTTAAAGAGAAAAATAATTGAAAGGGTCTGCATATTAACAGTGACAGGTTGTCCTTCAAACTATGACACACGCCCCCCCCCTTTTTTTTTTTTTTTTCCTCTCCCCAAATTGATACTTGTGACCATTTCAAGGCTTCGTTGTATCACGCCGTGCCACCCCAGTGAAAACCTAGCAAACTGTGACCCATTCCCTGGCCAGTCCATTCCCAGGCATATGAGCTTTTACAACAAATAGATACAAAAGCAACAAGAAATAATTTGAGAGAAAGCAAAGGTGTGGAAGTGCCAAAGAAATAAAAGGTGCATTGACCGGATTTTGATAAAGTCGGAAAGCATTCAAAGGCCTGAGAATAAAAGACAGCTTATTTTGCCGAATCACAGGCCCTCGTCGCACACCGTCTCTTTGAAGTGTTGTATTTCTCTGTTTCTCCCTTCCTTTTCTGTCCTCGCCGCTCTCCTACCCTGGTTTGCCATGTGGCTCCACACGAGCCATTCTTGTACGCCGGCAGTGTCACTTGATTGTCTGGTCCTGTGCGTCGCCCACGCCCACGTCCGGCCTCGTTGGGCTCATCGTTGGGCCTTGTTTTTTTTTGTCTTTTTGTCTGTTCCAACTCACACATTTCCCATTTTGTCCCCCTTATCATGCATTTCGGCGTTCGTCATAAGTTTGCTAGATCAAAATTGATGTGAATAATGGTTGGCGATCTCATTCACTATTGTAACCCGTTTACTTCCCGCCGGCCACCCACCTACGTACAGACGATGCACTCACCCTCGAGGTTAAATGAACGTCACACAGCCATATAGCAATATCGTACTGTGTATTCCGTATGTAGGACACAGGACAGAAGGCCGGGAGAAACGAGGCACGGTGCATCTTAACATTACTTTTCTGAGTAACATGCCCAGGATAAGGCCGCAACGGACAAGGAACACCTTGTTCCCTGTTTTTTCTTTTCTTTTCTAGAACAATCGTACTTGGTTCTTGGAGACAGCAAGGCCCATGATGGTGTGCCCTGAGCCTGTCCAGGCTTGGCCGAAACCGCAGATTTTGAACGAAGCACATACAATCGTCACCCACGCACCGTGATGCCATGGCACAGATAAATATGGAGTCAACTTGCGTGTGCCTGCCTGCTGCGGCCGCGACGTGTACACAATGCGACTCCACTGCAGGGCCGCTGAGGAGGCAGGTGTGTTGTGTGAATGCATAAGAAATATATGGGAAACTAGAAAGAATATAAAAGGAATATATTCTGTAGAACAGAAAAGAAAAAGAAAAAAAAGAGAAACAGCAAGGAAAGAGGTTCGAAGGAAACACGGGGAAGGTACGATCCTGTGGCTTCCAAGTCGCCTTTTCACACACTTACCATTAATACCGTATCCACCGTAATCTAGACTGTCCTCCGGCGATTGCATGTCGTCGATTTCCCCCGCCGGCACGCGGCGAATCGGAGCGGTGCATATTCCATTGGGCTGCCATCGTGGCTCTTTGGGCGAAGAAGCTATTGGGAAGATGCGTTGTTCACAAGCGGGACGGCGGTGTTGTAGGGTTGCACTGAGCTGGCTGGTCGCTCCTGCCCTCTCAGATTTCGCGATTTTCCCACCCCTTCCTGCCTTCTCTTTGGCTGATTTCGCTCCTGCTTTCTTTTGCCAATCATTTTAGCTCCATTTGTTGTCCATTGTTGTGTTTTATTTCTTTTTATTTCTCTTTTTTGACGATTGTTATTGGTGCCCTCTCTCGTGGCTGGTTAGGCTCGCCTCGGCCGTATTTCTCACGTGACCGCTCGGCAAAGGTACGATAAGTAAAAAAAAGGCTCAGAGCCCGGCCGTTTTGGCGTCAACGCGCACACATGCAAGCAACACCAACCGCCTCCACATTTCTGGCATAGTGGATATCGCTGGCGTTCGCTCTTGCCTTGCCTGGACGTCGTATTGTCTCTTCTTTTCTGTCGGTTCTTGGTCGTTCCTTCCCTCCGCTTGGCCTTGCCAGGCGAATTGACTCCCATTGCTCTTTCTCTTTCCATCTGATGAACCAGTAGCACCTTCTTGACATCCTGCCTTCTTGTGACAATAAGACACGCCGTTTTGCACGTCGTTTCCATCTCCAACAGCCGCGTGTTGGCAAGAGCCACTTTTCTTTCTTATTTGCTCCTTCCTCCTTTGTATATTTCCACACCTCTAGCCGTCTCCTTTGGGCAGCCTTTCTCCATGCGATTCGGCTTCTCACGTCTTTTTGGGCAACTAACCCCTCTCCTCCTTTTTCCCTTTTTGCTTTCTCTTTCTTTATTATTTTCGGTCCTCATGTTCTTTTCTGGCTCTTTTCTGACCTTCTTCACACCGTACCTTTTTTTTCTCAGACGTCACCGCAATTCCGGGATTTCTTTACCTCACCCCGGTTGTTTGCTGGCCCTGCCTCGCGTCTTAATCTGTCCCACCCCGTGCCCACTTCCACATCCGCCAGCCTCTCCTCTCGCGTCTCACCAAGCTCAAATGTAGTTTCTTTAAGGCTGTGTCATTTAGATGGTCATTTTTTTCTTTCTTATTTCCTGACCAGTTCCCTTTTCCCCGACTTTCTTTGTCAGCCTTCTCCGTTTCTTTATTTTGTTTCCCATTTCGGTCAATCCCTCTTAGGACACCTGCAATTTTTGAGTTATCGCATCATATCAAAGTCTTCACACCGTCAAACTTCCTCGCCATACAACCGCATTTATCGCTCGGCGCATCCCATCCGCGTCGCAGATACCGGACACCAACTGACCGCGCACATGAGGCTGTGACCTTTTGCGGCAACACACAACAGTACTCGTCAATTGGCCTCCGCGCCGCCTTCTGTCGCCGACTTTTCTTGTAAATGGACAACAAGCGGTACTGGGACGCGGACAACGAGGCTGCCTCGGCATCTGGGAAGCGCGCGCGTCTCGGACTCGGCTGGCTCGCCTGGTTTTGGCTCCATCAAGAGCGTTGCACACCAAGCCCTCTACAGGAGCCAAAGCAACGACAATAACAGCAGCAACAACAACAACAACAACAACAACAGCGGCCGCAGCAGCAATGGCTTCGTAGCCATCAACAGCCCCAGTCTCAACCACAGTCACAGCCATGGTCACGGTCACAGTCACGCGCTACCCAGCGTCGCGCCAGCGCCCGACTACCGCAGCGGCAGGTCTAATGGCCGAGTATCCGACTATGGCGGTGCAGTGGGCAGCTCGTATGCGGCCTCCAGAAATGGCAACGGTCCTAGTAGCCGGGCAAACCCCGCCGGCAGCAGCATCGCCGCTGCAAGTGACCGCGCACCTCTCGAGACCATGACGGATATCAGCCGGCGATTTAACAGGCTGTCAGCACAGGCTGGGATCGGCGGACTCCGACGTACGCAGAAGTCAATGTCCTTGCTTCTCTATTGGGAAGAAGACAGCAACGACGTCAAGGAAGCTACACGGCGCCTTGACTCTGTTTTTCCGGCAATCCTTCAACTTCGCCACGGAAGTCGCCTCGATCCCATCCGCCCACGCCGAGCACGAGCTGAATTCGATTGTGGAGGCATTCTTCCGCAGGAACAACTCGCCTGAAAAACTCGCCATTCTCCATTACGCCGGCCGTTGTCTCGCGAATGAGGAGGTGCCAGGGTCGCCACCGATCTGGATGCCGTATGTCACATTGCAGCCCCACCTTGTGCCCCAGTTGCAGCTTACCGGATAGCCCAAGATCCAGACATGCTAACATTATATAGACGGCACGATGGTGCGGACATTGTGGTGGACTCCGGAACCATTGAGTCAGCCTACAACAGCTCACTTTTGTGACGTGCTGCTGCTGCTGGACCACAACTGCATCCGCCATCCTCGCTACACCAAGAACCCTCTTTGGAACCGCCAGACGCAAAGTTGTTGAGGTTGTCGATGCACCACCCGTCGAAGCCGAGCAAGCTCACATTAGTTTCACGAAGGCGTTGGCCGATGAGTTGGCTGCCGTTGCATACGGTGATTCACTACTGGTCGAGACGCTCCACAAGCAAGTCGCCGCCCGGATGACTATTCACAAGCCCCGTGGCCGTGGCCGCCCACCAAAGGAACCGGTTCCGAGACCCATCGCAGACCAGCAGCACTTGCCAAATCACTACTACCTGCAAGAGAGCCGCAGCATTGTTCTGGCCCCATTCCCAACGAGCCACAGGGTAAGTTTTTCTCTTTTATGTTTGATTTTGTTCATTTATTCAATTTTACGAAAATGTATGACTATAAGATTGCTGACACTTACTTCATAGTTGTACTTTGCATCCGTGTTCTGAACGGTGCTCCCGATGTCAGCAGATGGGCACAGTGGATCTATGACGCAGATCCGAGGGCACGGAACAGCGTTCAGTTCGAGGGGTTGTACTCGGGATTCTCGACCATGATCGTGCTGCGAGTGCCCGCCGCCGAGTGGGCATATTTTCCCGACTGCCCTGCCGGATCATTGGTTGGTTATACAACAATAGGGGACATTCCCGCCGACTTACAAGACAAGATCGACGAGAACCTCGCCGCAAAGCTATGGCCCGAAGACGAAGCTCCGCTGCCCCCAAGAGACCAGCCAGCACCAACCACCAGCTATCTTCATGTACCTCAACCCATCGTCAATAGAAATAGCGACAGACATGAGACTTCGGCCACCGGTGTTGACAGCGATACTGGGCCCAAAAAGGCCAGGAAAGCATTGCCGACCGAGAGAAAACTTCTTCCTTCGGGCCCAAGCTCTACCCCAACAACACACCGGAGAATTGAACAGACTCCAGTGGCGATTGATCGACAAATGTATAGATCTCCACAGCCCAACATTTATCAACAACAGGAGCAACAGGGCATATCCAAGCAGGAGTTGTCTTCGTCAGCTTGTTGAAAGTGGTCTCTCGGAAAGGGACGCTCAGCTTGTGGCAGCTGCACAAAAGCCGTTTAAGATCTCGATCAAATTGGCTGGCCAAAATCACATGTGCAACGAGTGTAATGCCGGCTTTAAGGATGTCGACTCTTTACGGAACCATGTGCGCAAGCAACATACACGGCCTTTTCACTGTGTTTTCAACTGGGCTGGGTGCGAGTCAACATTCGCCAGCAAGAACGAGTGGAAGCGGCACGTTATGAGCCAGCACATCCTGCTGCACTACTGGGTGTGCCAGGTGGAGCTGTGCAGCAAGGTCGTCAACAAAGCACCCGGTGCTGCCCACAGCAGTTTCTCTCTTCCTAACGGCGCCATCTTCAAACCGAAAAGATCTCTTCACACAGCATCTGCGGCGGATGCATACACCGACGAACGTCAGAAAGCTTATGAAACAAGCGAAAATGGCAAACAAGGCCGCCAACCACCGGCCATTCTTGAGTGGGAAAATCGAATGAAAGACTTGCAGGAAGACGGCAGGAAGCCGCGCTGCCAGCTGCCCGACTTTATGATTTGCCCATCTCCAGGCTGCGGTGTCGAATTTCACGGCCAGGGCGCCTGGGATGATCGCATGGAGCACGTGGCTCGGCATCTTGAGGGAGCCGCTGCGGGCCGCGAGACCTTGGTCTCCTTTGGCGGCAAGTCTGATCCTACGTTGACGAACTGGGCCACACGGCCCATGGTGGGTATTGCAAAGAGGGTTGGGCCAGATTCATGGCAATTGGACAACCCGCTTCGGCCCGAGATTCGAGAATGGACGGGAAATGATGACGAAATGGCGGCTGAAGCTCCGCCTAGGACGGAGCCGAGCGAGCAGATCCTGCCCTCAAGCGAAAAGCCTGGACTAGAGGAGGTTGTTCACGACAAGGCTGAAACCGAACAACACCACGACTCCCACTCTGACGAGAGGAGCAGCCGAGAAAGATCCAAGTCGGTGATTGAGGTGGCCATTCCTCACTCGCCAATCAGAGACGACTCAAGTGAACACGACCCCGAGCAGAACAGCGATCCCGAACAAACGACGGAAAAGGGTACCGCGAGAGATTAGGAGACCGCAGGCCCACGACTTACGTTTAAGGAACAAGCACACATAAGGCGGCATAAAAATGACAGACGACGCCTTCTACACGAATTCAAATGACGAGAAAATAAAAGGAGTTTTCAGAAAATCGATATTACTAAAGGGGAGGTTTTCTTCCTATGGGCAACCATTTATGACGAAAACGACCAGTGCCACGTTTTTCTTTTGGCGCATTGGAGGAGAAGCACAAACGATATGAGCTAGTTTGTATCATGATGTACATTTATTTTGTCTTTTCTGTATCTTTTTGGTGTGCGGCGATGGATAGGGTTATTTCGCCAACGTTTTTTGTGTGCACTTTTCATGTACTGTAGTACCATCTGCCTCTCTGTGGCCGAATGATATATTTTACGTTTAACGAGACCAAAACAAATGTACGATGAGTCAAGATGATATATGTATGTGAACACTGTCTTATTTTATGTGCCTTCTATCTGGTGAATTCATAAGATAAACAAACTGCTTTTTTTAACTTTGATATGATACAAGATAAAAAATGCCTATTTTACACTGCGATCAAAATGTCGCCTCGCCTCTCACATTTTCTTTCATCCTCCTAAGCGGGCTGTCGCACGCGAGCTTCCTCGGTTCCAGAAGGGCCTTGACCACCTCGAAAACCCATGCCCCGCTGCCGCTTCCGCCGGCGCTTGCTGCTGTTGTCGCCGTAGCGCTCGTCAAAGCGGCGGATGGCTTGCAGCGATGACATATCCTCGCTGATGCTAGCACCAATCTCTTGGAGGGCGCGGTCAAAGTGGCGGCCCGGTCAGAATTGCGCCGTTCGGGAAAGACGAACGGCTCTGGGCCGGTGTGTTGCAGCCTGGGCGCGGACCTCTTCACGGACGGCTTCCATAGCTTGCCGCGACACACAGGTTCTTGAGATCCGATCCAGAGTACAGCTCCGTTATCTTGGGCCAGCTTCTCGAGGGACACTGTAGCCTCGTCGAAGAGTCTCGTCGCGCAGCATCACGCGAAGGATGGCCAGGCGGCTTCTCACGCAACCGGTAGATCCACAAGAATACGCCGGGGGAGGCGCCGCAGGACGGCCTCGTTCGAGGTCAAAGGGCCGGTTCGTGGCGACCATAATAAAGGCCTTTCATGTTGGATGTGAGGCCGTCCCATTCACGCAAGAACTGGTTGATCGTTTCGCGATGGCCGCCCGCGACCAGGCCGGGCTTGCCGGCACCAAGAAGGGCATCGGCCTCGTCCAAGAAGATGACGACGGGCGACAACTTGCGGGCAAGAGAGAACAGTCCCTGGACGTTCTTCTCGCTGTTGCCGACCCACATATCGTTGATGCTGGCGGCACTGATCTCGAGCATGTTGGCACCGCTCTGCTTGGCCACAGCCTTGGCATGAGCGTCTTACCTGTGCCGGGCGGGCCGTACAGCAGACAGCGGGGATGCGTTCAGCGGCGAGCACGCCGTACAAAAAGGCTTCTGGACGGATGAGCGGACAAGAGAAAGTCAAGGCTTTGAGGACTCCTTGATCTCCTCTGGAATCACAATATCGTCAAAAGTGGTTTTGATGTCGTTTGCGTCAATCAGGTCTGTCAAAAACTTCTTTTTCGTACTCGGTGTAGTCCCCCGACGAGACCTTTTTAAGGACGCCGTTGACCCGAACCTCATGAGTCGGTTCGCTTTCGGTATCCTTGTCTTGGCCGACTGTAAATGGCGAGTAGTAGGGTTCTTGGGCGCCAGTGGTCTCCTTCCACATTTGGTCCTGGTCTTTCATTAACCAAAGGGACTGCAGAAAGGATTTGCTCATCAAGGGCCTCCTTCAGTGTGCCGGCGACGTGGATGAGTTGGAGGAGGAAGAGGGTGAGGATGAAAGTGGAGGAATGTAGCCACTGTTGCCGATAACCGTGTAGCAAAGCGGTATACCCAGTGGATTATCGTAAATCGTAGGATGACAGAGCAGAGATTTGAGCTCTGAAGGACAAGAGTTGACTCGCTGCCCTTGGTTCTCCCAGGGAAGGAAACTCTTGTCAAGCGAATGGCCTGTCAGCGCTGAGATCATGGCGCGGATTGTTGCTCATGTTCTCGTCAAAGGGTGTCCTGCGCTTCCATTTCACGGGTTGCCGGTCCTTCGGCAACGCGGTAGGAATAATGTGGCAGTCTTCCTGGCGCAAGTCCTCGGTACGCTCAAGCAGGCCTGGGTTTGCATTCATGTCGGCTGATGTTGAGCCGACAAGCACAATCTTGCGGCCCTTTTGCCAGAGCGCGATCAACCACGTTGCGCAGCTTGTTGAGGATCTGGGTGCCCTCGACCGTGGAAGTGAGTTTCAAGGTAGTGATGGACGTGGAGGATCAAGTTGTGCGGTTCTGTAGATGTCGGCGTCAACTTTGCCGGGGCCGATGATAATGACGGCGACGATTTTGACAACGAAGACGAAGTAACTGGCGCAGCATCTGCGGCGCGGACCATGGCCTCGAGAACATTGTTGATCTTAAGGTCGTCCCACCGGTCGTCGGGCTCGGCCGATGCGAAATCCCTTCATCGACATTCGCGACAGTCCCGTAGCCCGCATAACGGACACAGGCAAGCGCGTTATGGTCAATGTCCGAGTCGTCGTCGTCCGAGGCATTGCGAGCAACCGTCTGGCCGTTCTTGAGCGCGGCCCGAATAGCCAAGCATCGCAATGTTTCCACGTGCCCAGTAGGCTGTTCTGTCCGACATAGGGCCCGGCAATGTTGGCAATGCTGCCAGCGTCGAGATGAACTAACGTGAGCAGACAAGGCGCGGGCCACATCATCAATAATTGACACGGCCTTGCTGCGGCCCTTGTAGTTCATAATGGCCAAGACAGAGACGGGGCGCTTCAAGTCCTTCGCCGACTTTGCTGGCGACACAGCGCGCAGTTCGGTGGCGACGGTGGAGTACAGTTCCCGGAACACGAGCTGCTCACCAGGTCGGTCCTTGTCGGGATGCCATGAGAGATGGCTGAGTCTGCTGCCCTTGCGATAGAGCGGGCTGAGCCTTCGTTAGGCTTTCCCTGATCGCCTCTGTGGTCGGCTTACCAAAGGGCAGGTGTGGGATGTTCAGCGCGTTATCGGGGTCCAAGCGGCTGAGGTCTGCTGTTTTTGGCGCCTCAGCCGTGTCTTCTGAAGATGGTGGCTGTGGTCCGTGGTATGCAAGGGCTGCAACAGCGTATGACGCAGCGGCTGCGACGGCTGCTCCTCGCCTCGCAACAGTCTCGAGTTGCTGGCCGTCATGCAAATGTGCTGCAGCCTGTGAAACCTTACGAGCGTCCCAGGCGGCACCGTCTATCCAGGCGTCAAAGTACTGGTACAGGGTCTCCCGGTCGCTGATTGAGAGAGAAGAGAGGTCGATGTTGTCTGACGGTGTTGTTATAGTGTAAAGGAGGCGGAGTGTTGGTCGGATGTTTTGGGGAAGATGAGGGAGCTGGCGGACTCGAGGTCGGAGCCAAGTGGCAAAGGTGCCACAAGAGCAGTCTGTCTCTTGTTGTGTAGGCGAACACGGTCTTTCAGGAACCAGTCAGGGAGAGTGATCGCCGGCATGCCATCCTGTTTGTTTCCGGGTTCGAATTGGTCGGGTTCGGCCACCGCCAACGCCGACTGCGACGAGAATGTCTCTTCAAAACCGTCAATTGGACGTGGTGTCGCAGCACCTTCTGCGTCGGCTTTTGGTATTGTCGGGACAGTGGGCGTGTGCGGTGTAAAGGGTGTTTGTCTGGTTCGTATTGTTTTGAGGTCGAAGTCGAAGATGAGGCTGTCGACGATGCATCTTGGCCAGAGCCGCTGCCCTCCTCCTGCGAACCGACGCCTCCCTTGGCCGCATTCTCCGGTGTTCAACTCATCATCGCGGTTGTTACTTGTCTCGTCGGACCGCGGGGCCGTGCTGACGAGGCGACAAAGCCCCGGACAGCGCCGAGGGTCGGTCGTTGGCAGACGATGCGACGGCGGAGTTGTTTGGGAGCCGCCGCCACCGACTGCAGGGCCCGAGCCCCTACGGTATGCATCCGAAACACGATCTGTTGGATACCCGTCGCATTGGGCTGTGGTGGGAGTCGTAGCGTTGTCCCTGTGTTGTCGCCGACTGAGGAAATCGTTCCTGGGTCTGGTGCGGTGTGTCGTCTGAATGTTGCGCCAACAGAGGCAGTAAGTTACCGGATTTGAAATTCGCATTTTTTAAAGAGTTTAGATCGATAATACGTCGCTGCGCTAAATCTGGCCAATCACAGCACAGCCTGTTCAACGCAACAGTCTTCCCGGGGCCGCTGAAGGTTAGCGCACTCATCCCCTGTAGATGCCATGGACGGTACAACCCGCTCAAGAATGGCGGTTGTATCTTATTATTCTATTCACGTAAAATCCACTTTAGAAATCAAATAAAAATGGGTATTTATTCATGTTGGATATCGATATAATAAATATATGTCCGTCTCATGACTCCGTGCTCTGGCTTCAGTCCCTCGGCTGCCAGTGCTGCCTTGTACAGGTTCTGGGCTGTCTCCAGACTGCTGATAGTCGGGCCCAGCAGCACACGAACGGCCTTTCTGCCGCCGCCGATCATCTCTGGCCGCCATCTGATGCGCCGACCTGAACGAGCGTAAAGCTCACGGATCTCTTCCTTCTTCTCGCTAATGAACTTGTCCCGTGCCTCCTCAGCCTCCTCGGCCACGGCATCTATGCGTGCCATGGACCGTGACAGCGACTCGACATGGTATGCCAGTTCTTGCGCTCTGTCTGGATCGCCCGACAGAAATGCGTTCCAAAATTGCTTGAGAAACTCGGTGGTCGTTGCGTTGGTGATGTACGCTTTCTGTGCCGTCTCCGCCGGGATGCCCATGGGCGTCTGCTCGTCGCTGCTGTGCCCGTAAAGCTCTGCGCGTTTCTGTGCAATAGCTGCGAGAACCTGCTTCTGTGCCACCTGCCTTGCGGCCCGCGATCCCACATGGTCGGCTCGCCGCGTGCTCTCGTCGTCGCTGTCGCTCTCTTCGTCAATGCCGAGACCCGCGTGTAAATCAATACCACCAGCACCATCTCCTTCGAGTGTGTCAATGTCGGCTTGGACATCAAACAGCACTTCAGACGGCACCTGCTTCTCATACACCGCCTGGTCTTGTGCCGAGGCTGCATTGTTGTCTGAGAAGAACCGGCTCTGTTCGCGCACGTTGAGGATGATGCGGTTGGTTTCGACATCGCCTCGTAGATCTCGCAGCGTCAACTCCTCCTGCGTGCCGGCATCTGCCTGTGCGCTGGTGGTGGGATCCTGGTCGGACGGGGCGACCGTCGCCATGATCTTTTCACTCAAACTGTTCAGCGTGCGCACAATGGGATGTTGGATCGTGGCCGCATCTCGACATCTTTGCGGTTTCCACTCTTGAAGCCGCCCTGGTTCTCCTCGTTGGCCTCAAGATCGATGATGTGCGGGACGTGTGACGAGAGGATCAGGCTCGATGCGATTGTATCATCTGCCTCATCATATCGGTCAAATAGCGGGTCGGCGCGCTCGCTGTCCAACACACGCTCGCCTCGCAACTTCTTTGAGAGGCGACTCAAGAAGAAGCGTGACCAGAACTGGGACTCGGATATACGCGGAACATTCTCGTTGTAGATGCGCTTCACCAACGGATGCTGGTTCAGGATCATCTGCACCTGTTCGAGGCTGATGTTGAGCTTGAGTTCGCCATCCACCGTCTTAGGCTTGATGGTCGACAACACATTGTATGCGCCCTTCTTCTGGTTGGTCTCGATTGCGTGTGCTCGCAACAGCGATGTTCTCGTTGACCAGAACTGCGAGTTGAAGGCTGCGTCCGATATTGACTCGGGCTTGGACTTTTGTGCGTCCATGTATGTTTGGTGGAGGGTCTTGTCCTTTTTCATCAAGGACTGCTGCAGCTCAATATCCACTTTCAAGCTGGTTGTCGTCGAACCAGCGTTCGCCTGCCGGCTTGGCAGCTACCGTGTTGGCAAAAGACATGGCCCCAGACAAGCCTCCTCCGGCATCTGCGGCCTTGGCCTTGCCGGTGCTTGCCGGAGTGCCTGCATCGGGCTGTGGTGTGCCAGCGGCAGAGATGGGTTTCGGAAGGCTGGGGTCGTTGACTCGGCTGTCTGCTATTATGCGCGACAGCAGATCTTTTAACAACGTTGGCTTGGGATCGGGCGTCGGTCGGGGAATTGAAGTGGAAGAGGTAGGATGTCGGTTCGCCTTCGGTGCCGGGGACCTTTTCAAAGATCTTGAGCATCACCTTGGGACAGAGTCGGGTGTTTGCTGGAGGTCTGTTGTCCTGTCAGTTATTGCGAAGGGATTTGAATGCCAGCACCTCACGACTCAACTCACTCGTGATGTTCGCCGTCGCCAGCGTCACGGGCGATCCCCCTGCGACCGGCGTCCATGTGACTCGGGTGTGGTCGTCGGACACCGCAATGATGCCGTCCTTTTTCTTGTACACCGCATTTCCCTGTACGGATGCCATGGTGGGCAGACGTGGCGGAAGTGCCGGGCTCTGAGTGTCCGTGAAGTTTGTGAAGTTCGTGAATTTCGTAGAGTTCGGTTTTCGTTTAGCCTCGTCAGACGGGCCTTGCTTGATATGCCGTCACGCAGGACTGTCTCTTGTTGTCGACGCAGCTTTTCAACTGCCGTCCAGCAGACAGCAGGCCAGGCCAGACGAGTTCAAGGCGCCATTCACGTTTGTGTGTGCTTTGCCGTGTTGGTTGCGGTCTTTGTTCGTTCGAAAGTTGTCAAGACAAAGGGTTGCAAAGTTACCTGCATCCGTCTGCATTCAGTTGTCGACGTCGTTGTGAAGATCTAGCACCTGCAGCGCCAAGGGAGCTAGGTAGGCAGCTCTCGAAGTGGGGCCTCCCTTGCGCGGTGCCTGGGTGTTCCTTCCTCTTTCGCCGTCGTCGCCTGTTCCCGTGATCGCCCACGTGTGCCGAACAGACATGCCGCGACCTCATACCGCGCTGTAACAATTCCGTCGTCTCCACCCCCGGTCCACAGTGTCTCCCCAGTAATGCACGGCCCTTTTCCAGTGGTTTTCAGTGGGCTCCAGGGCGTTGGAGCGTCGGATCGCTGTTCGCGGAGCAAAACGGGCACTGAATGCACCGAAGAATGGGCGGTAGTAGCCAACCGTTACCGTGCGCCCCACTTTTTCCCCCTTAGCAAGGACCTGAGAGCCGGAATTGCCGTCATAAGTGTCATGTAGCCAATGAGTTTTTCGTCCCTGTGCTGTGCTGTCCTGTCCCAGCCTATCGCACTCGCGCATTCTTGTTCCGTACAGCTGAAGTTTTTCCTGTTTCTCTCGTCTCCCATTGGAAACTGGAAACTAAACTCGCCTCCTCGCGCCTCGCCTCGTCGTAATTCGATTTCTGTTCTTTTTCTTCCGTCTTCAAATTGCTGCTGTGTTGACTTACTCCGCCGCTCTTTATCGCTTCATCTTTTCTTTTCTTTTCTCAACAGCTTGTTGTTGTTGTTTGGTCTCGTCTTGAGATCACGGATGAGGTGAGTTTTTATTTGTTTTTATTTGTTTGCTTGATGATGATGGCTCTGTCGTTCCTGCCGCGCCGGAAGCTTCAAGAGCTCTTTCCCTCTTTCCCTCACACTTTCCCCAAATAAATGAGTCGAGTGCGTCCCGTGCCTGTCAAAAAGGCGCACAAGGGTCGCACCTGTCTCGTCGATCGGTTGTAAGATCGGTGTAACTGACCTTCACTCGCAGCTTCCCTTTCCATCTCCTTTTCTTCTAACGGCCCCATCGCCGCCTGCTTCTTCTGATCCACGCCCGTGGTTCTTCTGAGCTCCCGCTCACAATATCGACATCTCCTCCCTTTCTCCCATCTCCTCTCCATCGCGTCGACCCCGTACACCCATCGCCCACCATGTTGCGCCGGTCACTCTGCAAAAGCCAGCGGCCTCGCCGTGCCGAGTCTGGCCCGTGCTGCCTCGTCGTCGTCAAGATGCGCCATGACCGCCATGCCGCGCACTTCTTCGACCAGCAAAGCCCTCGCCGCCGGCCGTCGTCCTCTTGCGCTCGCCGTCCACCAGCAGCAGAAGCGCTTTGCCAGTGCACGCACTCCGCGCCGGATCCGAATGACAACTTCCTGTCCGGCAACGCTGCCAACTACATTGACGAGATGTACCTGCAGTGGAAGCAGGACCCCAAGAGCGTCCACGTCTCGTGGCAGGTCTACTTCAAGAATGTCGAGAGCGGCGACATGCCCATCTCCCAGGCATTCACCCCGCCGCCCTCGCTCGTCCCCAGTTCGTCTGCGGGTGTCCCTGGCCTGGCCGCCGGTTCCGGTCTTGGCCTCGCTGAGGGCGCTGACGTCGACAACCATCTGAAGGTGCAGCTGCTGGTGCGTGCGTACCAGGCTCGCGGTCACCTGAAGGCCGACATCGACCCCCTCGGCATCCGCAACGAGTCCACCAAGGGCTCTGGCAACGTCAAGCCCAAGGAGCTCACCCTAGAGCACTACCAGTTCACCGAGAAGGACCTCGACACTGAGTACACTCTTGGGCCTGGCATTCTGCCTCGCTTCAAGCGTGAGGGCCGTGAGAAGATGACCCTGCGCGAGATTGTCGCTGCCTGTGAGAAGATCTACTGCGGCTCGTACGGTGTCGAGTTTATTCACATCCCCGACCGTGAGAAGTGCGACTGGCTGCGCGAGCGCATCGAGGTGCCCCAGCCCTTCAAGTTCTCGATTGACGAGAAGCGCCGCATTCTCGACCGTCTCATCTGGAGTTCCAGCTTCGAGTCCTTCCTGTCCACCAAGTACCCCAACGACAAGCGTTTCGGTCTGGAGGGTTGTGAGACCCTCGTGCCCGGCATGAAGGCCCTGATTGACCGCAGCGTCGACTACGGCGTCAAGGACATTATCATCGGCATGCCCCACCGTGGTCGTCTCAACGTGCTCTCCAACGTCGTCCGCAAGCCCAACGAGTCCATCTTCAGCGAGTTCGCTGGTACCGCTCATGCTGAGGATGAGGTTCTGGTGATGTCAAGTACCATCTGGGCATGAACTTTGAGCGCCCTACCCCCTCGGGCAAGCGCGTCCAGCTGTCGCTTGTTGCCAACCCTTCGCATCTGGAGGCTGAGGACCCCGTCGTTCTGGGCCGCACCCGTGCCATCCAGCACTTCAACAACGACGAGAGCACCATCGCAGCGCCATGGCTGTTCTCCTGCACGGTGACGCCGCCCTTGCTGCCCAGGGTGTCGTCTACGAGTGCCTGGGTTTCCACTCGCTGCCCGCTTTCTCCACCGGCGGCACCATCCACCTGGTTGCCAACAACCAGATTGGTTTCACCACCGATCCCCGTTTCGCTCGCTCGACCCCTTACTGCACGGATATTGCCAAGGCCATTGACGCTCCTGTCTTCCACGTCAACGCCGATGACGTTGAGGCTGTCAACTTTGTCTGCCAACTGGCTTCCGACTGGCGCGCCGAATTCAAGCAGGATGTCATCATCGACATGGTCTGCTACCGCAAGCACGGCCACAACGAGACCGACCAGCCGTCCTTCACCCAGCCGCTGATGTACAAGCGCATCAACTCCCACCGCCCACAGATCGACATCTACGTCGACAAGCTGCTGCAGGAGGGTACCTTCACCAAGGAGGACGTTGAGGAGCACAAGCAGTGGGTGTGGGGCATGCTCGAGGACAGTTTCTCCAAGTCCAAGGACTACCAGCCGACCTCCAAGGAGTGGACCACCTCTGCCTGGAACGGCTTCAAGTCGCCCAAGGAGCTGGCCACCGAGATCCTCCCCCACCCGCCCACCGGTGTTGACCAGAAGACTCTGGAGCACATTGGTGAGGTCATTGGCAACGCACCGGAGGGCTTCACTGTCCACCGCAACCTGAAGCGTATCCTTGCCGCCCGCACCAAGTCTGTTGTTGAAGGCAAGAACATTGACTGGTCGACTGCCGAGGCTCTTGCTTTCGGTTCGCTGGTCTCTGAGGGCCACCACGTCCGTGTGTCTGGCCAGGATGTCGAGCGTGGTACCTTCTCGCAGCGCCACGCCGTCTTCCACGACCAGGAGACTGAGGACACCTACACTCCCCTGCAGCATGTCAGCAAGGACCAGAGCAAGTTTGTCATTTCCAACTCGTCGCTGAGCGAGTTTGGTGCTCTGGGCTTCGAGTACGGTTACTCGCTGACGTCGCCCAATGCTCTTGTCATGTGGGAGGCTCAGTTCGGTGACTTTGCCAACAACGCGCAATGCATTATCGATCAGTTCATTGCCTCTGGCGAGGTGAAGTGGATGCAGCGCAGCGGTCTCGTCATGTCGCTGCCGCACGGTTACGACGGCCAGGGCCCGAGCACTCGTCGGGCCGTATTGAGCGGTACCTACAGCTGTGTAACGAGGACCCCCGTGTGTTCCCGTCAGAGGACAAGCTGGAGCGCCAGCACCAGGACTGCAACATGCAGATTGCCTACATGACGACGCCCGCCAACCTGTTCCACATCCTGCGTCGCCAGATGAACCGCCAGTTCCGCAAGCGTGAGTTTTCCCCGCCTTCTCTTTCTAACAATACTATTTCTAGACCCGTTACCAGTACTAAACATTATTTAGCCCTCATCATCTTCTTCTCCAAGTCTCTGCTCCGTCACCCCATTGCCCGCTCGAGCATTGAGGACTTCACTGGTGACTCGCAGTTCACCTGGATCATCCCCGACCCGGCGCACCAGGAGGGCACGATCAAGGGCAACGACGAGATTGACCGTGTGATTCTGTGCTCTGGCCAGGTGTACGCTGCTCTGCAGAAGTACCGCGCGGACAACAACATCGACAATGTCGCCATTACGCGTGTTGAGCAGCTTGCACCCCTTCCCGTGGCAGCAGCTGAAGGAGAACCTGGACTCGTACCCCAACGCCAAGACGGTGGTGTGGGCCCAGGAGGAGCCGCTGAACGCGGGTGCATGGTCGTTCACGCAGCCTCGCATTGAGACAGTGCTGAACCAGACGGAGCACCATGACCACAAGCACGTGATGTACGCCGGTCGCAACCCCAGCGCGTCGGTGGCCACGGGTACCAAGTCGTCGCACACCAAGGAGGAGCAGGATCTGCTTGAGATGGCCTTTACCGTTAAGCAGGACAAGCTCAAGGGCGAGTAAGGGGTGTGTAAGTCGTTGCACCTTCAAATATGAAGTGGATTGGTGAGAGAGAAGAGAAGGAGTGAAGGGATGGCAGATATCTCAGAGTTGCCATCAAGAGACGAAAGCAGGCATATGTTTTGGATATGACATGCTCTCTTGGTGTCACTCTTGTGTATGCTTCCTCTTTCTCCCCTTCCCTTTTGTGTCGTTGTTGCTCTCTGTTTTGTTTTGATTGTTGTTTTGCATTTTGTTCTCTCTCTCTTTTGTTGTCCTTCGATTTCCCCCTCTGCGCCAGTTTTCCCCTAGTCGCATTCTCTCACCAAACCACCCTCGAGATGATTTACACAACTCGCTGTAAAAATATTGTGATAAAAATTAACAAAGCCACACGCGAAACAAAGACCTTTTCTGTACTTTAAAAACTACTAAAAAATCAATTACAAATTTGCATGAGCGGGATGGAAGGGTGTGGGAAAGAAAAAATCACAACCGCCAAATGGGGGACATGGCATAGGGGGGATTTGTTTTTGCATCTACTTGTCTTGTTACTTTCTCTGTTTTATACTTCCATTTTCTTTGCATACATAGAGCAACTGGTTTACTGTTTTCACTGCCACTCATTACTTCTTTCAACATGTATATATAAAACACTTTCTTTATAACTTTATTTTGCTTCAATTCTATATGCATTTTCTATATCGTATATGCACAACCAACAAACCGTCTATGCAACAATCTCCCATGGCCGGACGACACCATCGTCGCCTGTTGTGATCATCATCTCCTCAACGCCTCTTCGGTCGGTACCCGAGTCAAAGCGGCGACACCATGTAATGTTGTTGATCTCATACGGGCCGTGGGCGCTGGCAACCTTGCCGACAACACGCCAGTGCTTGGCCGGGGTACTGCTGTGGTGCGCAGCGTGTGAGTGAGTGTGAGGTTGGCTAGGCTCATCGCTGTCATGAGAATGATCATGGTCATGTGCGTGACCATGGTCATGATCATCATGGCTGTGGTCGTGGTCGTGGTCGTGACCATGTCCGTGATCATGGCTATGATCATGTCCATGGTCATGTTCGTGTGTGTGGCTATGACCGTGTTGTGATTGTGGTTGTTGACACGGCCAGGGCTGCGACTGCGGCCATTGGAAGCAGCTGGTGCAACATCGGTTCCGTTGGTCATGTGAACATCGCCATCAAGCATAGCAGCAGCCTCGTCCTCAGCCGTGGCCTCGTTGTCTGGCGGTGCGGGCCCGTCAAACTCAGCATACACAACGACAGTACCGTCACTGCCTGTGCTGGCAATTAAGCCGTTGGAGCCACTCCACGAAGCCGAGTAGATGTCCCGAGTGTGGGCTTTTGGTAGAAACAGCAGTGCATGTCCAGGGCTCGTGCAGTGAGCGGCGCATTGTGTTGGGAACACCAACCGAGGTTGCTGCGGAACAGAGGGTTTGGCGCCCTGGCCGTTGCCTGCTGCGTCGCCGGCATCCTCGTCCTCATCGTCCTCTTCGAGCTCCCAGATCCGCAAAGTCTGGTCGGCGGACCAGGTCAAAAGACGAGGGAACCGCTTGCGTGTCGGGTCGGCCTCCCACTGCACTCCCCAAAACCGTACCCGCATGACCCTCCAGGACGGCCACACACACCCACTCGCCGTCGCCGTCTTCGCGCCAGATGCGGATCGTGTTGTCGTAGCTCGTGCTCGCCAGGACATCGAGGCTGTAGTGTTTGCCACTGCCGCTGCGGCGGCCGGGCACATCGGGGCACCAGGCGACACACTTGACATCGCCCTCATGCTCGTTGAGCACGGCCACCGTCTCCCACTCGTCGTCATCCTCGTCGCCGCCGACATCCTCCCAGATCCAGACGGACTTGTCGCGGCTGCAGGTTGCTAGGTACTGGCCCGACGGCGAGAATGCGACGCTCTTGATCTCGTGCTCCTGGCCCTCGAGCACTAGTGTAAACTCCCAGCCATCGTCCTCCTCGTCGGCCTTGTCGCTGTCTTCGTCATTGCCCTGTGCTGGCCGTCTGGTGCTAGCCGTCACCTCTGTTTCGAGTCCTGCACCACCACTGCCACCAGGCTCGCCGTTCTGTTCATACCGCCACAGCCCCGCCGTCGAGTCAAAACTGCCGGTCACCAGGCACAGCTTGTTTGGCGGCAGGCTGGGCTTCCATGTCGCCGACCGGATGGACCTGCTATGGCCGCCGGTCAGGGTACTGTGGGCAGAAAAGGTGGCGAGCGAGAAGATGGTGACGGATTTGTTGTGGGCCGTGGCCAGCAGAGGAAGGGTGGGATGCGGTATGGAGTACCAGCCACGCTGGTAGAGGTCTGGTTGGAAGGATGGGAGGGCGCGAATCTCCTTGACGGACTGCAGGCGGAGGGACTGCTGCTGCAGTGTCCGGACGGGATCTGGGGCGGTGGTTGTCGATGATGTAACCGCTGCTGCGACCGCGGGCCAGAGCCGGACGCGGGGTCCATTTTGGCGAATATGAACTTTGGGTTGGCGGTTAATTCAGAAAGGAAAGTTCGGTGTGTGGAACTGACGACAGGACACAACTGTTGGTCGTCCGAGAAGCAATTTGCCGTTATGTCGTTGTGTTGGTGCAGGACCGGGATCGGCGCCAAAAACGGCTTTGTCGACAATAATGTGATGTGGATTGGTTAGCAAGCAACAATTGCGAAAAAAAGCTATTAGCGGGATGGCGTGCAAGTGGGCGTGTCCACACTGTACATTCGCACGGAGTTATGTATGCTATGATAGTGGCCATGTTAGTCTACCAGGAACCGGGAACGAGGAAGGTGTAAGTAAACCAGTATCAATAAATTCAATTAAAAAAGCAGAAGCAGTGAAGCTAGTCTGAGGCAATGAAAGACAGATATGAAAATTCCCAAGTATTGTGAGAGGGCTGTAGTCGTACACTGTGCCGAAACCATGGAAAGAAGAGTACATTATCCGCACGGCAACCTGGATCTCGACAGTTGGCACAGAGAACTACTTCTGTTCTCTTCATATTCACCTCGTAATACTGGGCACTGACATATGAATACCGTATATACATTCTGCCTTTGTTCTAGTGTATGTACAAAGTAGACAGGCGAGGAAGCTCCTACTCCTCAAAAAGGCAACTGCTCAGCCACTCCGGCACACGCCAATTCCAGCACAAACAAAAGGTCTGCTCTACCTGCACATGCTCTGCCCTGGCTCTGTGTTGAGGACCAGTCGTGGCGGACAAAGGAGCAGGAAGAGGTCGGACAATGGGAGCTGGTGCAGCAGTGACGATATTGCCCGTCACCACCTGTTCTGGGGAGTGCAGTCGTGAGATGACCACTCTCTGTACCCTCCTCGTGTATTTCTTGCAAGAAGCTGTAGTCACTCAATGTCACTCGGCGTGCCGGTCGTCCGTTGCGGGCCTCCATCTCTGCCGCATTTTGTACCGAAGTAATTGTTGGTGTGCCTTGACCTGTGTCCGGCTGAGTTGCCGTGCCCACATGGTTCCTGCCATCATCATCTGAAATGGGCCAATGCTGTGGCACTTGTTGCGAGTTGATCAGGTTTGCTTCAACTGGTGTCTGTGGCCTTGGGGGTAGAGGTGGCTCTGGCAATGGTGTAGCAGGTCTTGCAAACGGCAAAGTATCCCGCGCCCAGGGATGATTCACAACCGTATGTTGACTGACTGGTGGTCGCCAGATTGCTTGCGGTGGAATTGGTGGCAGCACACTCTGAGGGGTCGAGGAGTGCCCGTGCCAACGACTAAAGAATCCACACGTACCAGTGCCACTACTGCTTTGTCTTTGTTGTTGTCTTGTGCCGTTGCTTCGCGGGCGACTGCAACGTCCTGAACTGAAGCCAAAACGGCTCCCTGCAGTCGATGGTGGCCGGTCTCGCCGTCGCTAGAGGGAGAGGCCGGAGAAGGCTCTATTGCCGGTGCCGCTGCTGCTTGTTCGTACCGTCCCCACGTTTCTTCTCGGCTGGTCAGCCCCATACCGACGCAAGGCTAGTCGTGCCTCTAGTGTTCGTTGTGTGGAATCAAAAGAGGGCACGCCCGGCGGTGTTGGACGTCGTTTGGGAGGGCTGTATTGTGGCTTGAGGGGAGCCAGAACCGTGGTAGAGCCTAGTTGGCTGGCCGGTACGTCGTGTTCTTGCGCCTGGCTTAGCTGTTGCTGTCGACGGTTGACAAGGACTCGAAGAGGGGGGAGATAATCGACGCTGAGGGCTCGGCATTCCCGCCAACTCTGGCGGTGCTTGTGTCGTCATCATAAACCCATGGCAGTACTTGTTCAAGGCCTGGTGGATCTGTGGTGCCCGAAGCGGCCGAGGCCAGTGATACAGATCGTTGCGAATTGACGCTCGGTGTCCTCCCAGCTGTATTGTTGATATGAGCATAGACGTCGCCCTCTTCCATGGGCAATGGGACAGATCCTAGTGGTAGGCTGGATACGGGTATGCCGGGAGCAATGTACGTAGCATCGTCACTTTCCACAGTACTTGGCGTCTTTTCAGACGAGTCTTTGTGTCGCCATGAGGCTCGGCGGCTGGCGGCTTGGAAGAAGTGCCAATGTTGTGAGCGGTGGAGTAGGCGTGCGGGTTGCGGACTGAGGAGGACGGCATGGCTATTGTCTGCAACAACATTGTGTGATTGATAAGTATATTCAGCGGGACATCGTAGGTGGAGCGATAGGGATGCTTGTGGTCGAGATGGAGCAAACATTGTGGATGTGTTGCGTACAATATTCATTGGTGTTTAAAAAACGTTCATTATATGCGATTGATATGAAATGCAAGAAGGAACCACCTGTATGCGCCTGCCCAAAATAATTCCATGGTGTCAAAAGTAAATAAAACAGGAAAGACCTAACGAACCATGCACAATGGCTCTTTCCTCAATATACGAAACATGGCAGTAGACGAATCAAATTTCCTCCAACCATATTTTATGCAAGTTGTTTTCCGCCTTCCTTTCTATTTTATGCATTTTTTCTCTTTTTATCTCTCGGCTTGCCTTCAACTTTAGTCTGTTCTGGATTGTGGGGGCCCAAAAAAACGTTTGCAAAGTCGAGTCGGTGTTACGAGCGAAGGCGCCGTGATTGTGTATGCGGTAGGTATAGCAGGGCCGGTTTGTGATTTCGGCTGCGTTTGCTGGGTGAATGAAAATAGTGTATCTGTGACATTTTGGCCGGATGGATGTTGTCAGGCGATTTTGTCAGGATAGCCTCCTACACAAGCATGCGGATCGCCAGCGTGGCTTGTGACATTTCGGTACAAACTTCCTCGTTCCCTCTAGGTCGAGGCTTATTCGTTAGGCTTGTCATGGCGGGAGTACATCTTGTACTCGAGAGAGGTCGAGAAGTCAAACTTGCCGGACTCGATCTGAGCACGGGTGGCCGTGAGCATAGGTTTCGGAGACCCATAGACTCCAGGAACGCAACGGCTGTTTTGTTAATAAGTCATTCATGCCAATTTTAAGAAGAAGAGAAAGAAAGAGAGAAAAAATAATGGGAGGTGGATGTAAACTCACTGTCTTTCCACTCGTACTCCTGTCTCTTGCGGTCCCAGTTTAGCTCCTTGGCCATGATATCAATGACCTTGGGCAGAGCCTCTAGCGCTGCTTGGGCGTTCAGGAACGACAGACGGGTCCGCCGGGCCAGAACGTCAATGGCCGTCTGTGCGTGCTCGTGTTGAACGGCGTAACGCACCTCTCCGTCAACAAAGTCGTACAACTCAGAGATGCGCTCTCCACGGGCCGGAAAGCGCTTGTCGGTCGGGCGGCAGAGAGAGCCAACCGTCCAGGCACGGTCACCGTAACTTTCGGTCAGATGCTTGGCAACTTCCGTCTCCAGACCAAAGTGCTGGATCAGGGAATGAAGAGCGTCCGGCTGAAGCCGTGTGCACCAATCAAGCGAACCTGATGCGTCTGGCAGGTGCCGTCGAGAATGGCACCGTCATCAATGGCTTCGCTACCGCTCACAAGGGGTACGTTCACCAGCGGGCGAGGGTGCAAATGGAACTCCTTGATGGCTGCGTCAACACACTCCTCGGCCATTTGGCGGTACGTAGTCCACTTTCCACCAGCACAGGTTAACAATCCCGAGGGCGAAATATCGACCAGGTGGTTGCGCACCAGGCGACTCGGTGTTCTTGGCCTTGGGGTCCTTCACCAGCGGGCGGATACCGGACCACGCAGCCAACACATCACCCCGCCGCACGTTGATATCGGCGACAAGTAGTGGCGGATCTCGTTAAGAATCCACTCAATGGACTTGTCGTCAGGAAGAGGGTTTTTGGCGATTGTAGCAGGCTCATCCGTAGTGCCTGCAATGGTGTTACCTTGCCACGGCAAGAAGAAGATAACACGACCATCAGACGTAGACGGGTCAATCAAGCCCATATTACCGGGGCTGTAGTAGCCTGGCAGAATGACGTGCACACCCGAGGCCGGTGCCACAATCTCTTTGCACGTCGGGTCGTCCATCTTGCGAATGCCGTCGGTGAAGGGACCCGTGCAGTTGATGATGCTCTTAGCGCGCACAGTGATGTCTTTGGTCGACTTTGCCGTTGCGCTCGGGAATGGTGTCGCGCATCGTAGCACCGTCAAGCGGCCGTTCTCGTCCTTGGTCAATGACGTGACTTCCATGTGGTTGACAACGGTCGCTCCGTACAAGGCCGCAGTCATGGCGATGCTAACGTTCATGCGCGAGTCGTTGTGGGCACCATCGTAGTAAACCAGGGCACCGACCAGTCCTGTCTGCTTCAGCATGGGGAAGGCGTCAATGGCCTTACTCTTGGTCAAAAAGTATGAGCTCTCAATGCCTTCGCTTCCGGCTAGGAAATCGTAGAATTTTGGTGCCGGCCCAGTAGTAAGGAATCTTCCACAGACGATCGAGTGGCAGCATGATAGGCAGCCACGAGCTGAGATGCGGTGCCGTCTGCAGAAAATACTTGCGCTCCTTGAGCGCCTCCTTGACCAGCTCATACTGCGCGTAGTCCAGGTTCCACACAGCCTTTTCAAGATACCGTACGCCGCCGTGCACGAGCTTGGTACTCTTGCTGCTGGTGCCGCTGCTGAAATCATCGCGCTCGACGACTGCGACTTTCAGGCCACGCGTGGCCGCATCGAGTGCCACTCCAGCACCTGTAGCCCCGCAACCTATAATGAGCATATCGTACTCGACATCCTTGTCACCGCTTGCGCTCTTTTTCAGGTCTTCAATGTGCTCATCGCGAGGCTTTGTGCGCGGGAAGCGGGGCATCGTGAAGGAGCCATCAGCGCCATAGATGGGAGGAGGAACAGCAGGGGTCCATAGCCGGGAATGTTGCGCGGACGGTAGACATAGTAGACGACTCCACCGGTAGCAGCGGCCGCACCGGCTGCAATGGCAGCCCGGCGAAAGGTGCCCGGACCGAAGAAGCGAGGCATGTTGGAAACGGAAGATCGGATTTAGGGAGGAATCTGTCGCTTGGGGTGCAACAGAGGAGCGCCAATCTGATAAAGAGAAAACAGTGCCGGTTGCTGAGAAGCCAGCTCAATTCGATGGATATATGCAAGGATGTCGGCGCGCTGCAACGTCGATGGAAAGACTCACTTCGAGTCAATTGGACTTCACCAGGGAGACAGTTGTAATGTTGTGAATTTGTACAGCGAAAGCAGCGAAATCAAGCGACGGATGAGCTGGTCGAGTTGGCTGGTGATGACCAGTGGGCAGCGTCGACAACACGTCACTAGCGGGAGCGATGACGACACAGTGGAGCAAAGGGAGACAGATCTAGGTATCTAGGTGAAAAGAAAACTGTTTGATTAGAGTAGCGCAGAAAAGCAGTCGCTGGCGAATGGGACAGGGCGGCGATCCAATTAGTTGAATAAAGAAAAATAAGAGAGACAAGGAGGCTGGAAGGACAACGAGGCCAAGAAGCCACAAGGTCTTGGGAAAGAAAAGGACCAAAAACCGGGAAGGAGCGAAAGTAAAGAGGAAAGACAAAAACAGGCAAGAGAGCCCTTCTTAATTAAGGCCAAGATGACCTCCTCGCATTTTACGGATATCGCGTCCATCGAGCCCGAAAGTCCTGTCCCCCCTCCTGGCCAAATAAAAGGCTCGCGCCACGAGGGTGGCCTGTCCGTTCTACGGTTCTGCCTCAGCTTGCCGTCTGTCTTTTCGAGTATTCTTTGTGTATTTCGGTGCACGACTCCGATCCTGCGCCGGAAGTGGGCTGTAGCTCTGCTAATAACAAGTCTCATTCGCACCTTCTCTTACTGGTCTCACTTGTCTCAGACCTCTTTTCCTCTTCCGAGAAGCTTTCCCCTACTGTCATTGCTGCAACAAGAAGGCACAATAGGTAAGCTCCGCAATAACATGTGCCGACGCCTAAGAGAATAGCGGCCCCTCCTGCTATGCCGGCCAGTATATTTCCTCCAATGAGGGGGGCCTAGAACAGCTACCGCGGGGACACAGGGCGTGCTGAATAAGCGGGGTCGGCGGGATTTACAGAGAAGCATCGTGTACCCCATACTACCATACTACCGTACTCTGAAGAAAATGCCTTATTTAAACGCTCACACTGACATGAAGAGGACTCAATACTGGTTTTTGTTTATTGGAAACTCACAATTTGAACGCCATGTTCGGTATATACCAACATGATTGAAGCATCCGGGACGTTTGTTTAAGGTCATCGAAAATAATTAATTGTCACTCGTCTGGGTGGGCCTGGACCCTTTTGATTCATGTCTGCCGTATTTTCTTGTTTTCATGAAAAAGAATAACGGCAGAACCATGATATCTTTCTATTGTCATAACCATATCCGGATAACTCAACAGACCAATGGAGGCCAGGTGCCAATTCACTGGTATATGCTGTTTTTGTTGAGAAGAAACCGTCCTTGTTTTTTTCGCTGGGTTGTCCTCCCAAAAATGACCAAATCGGTCTCGTATATGCATAAACCGTTCAACCGCCTAATTTTTCTATTCGTCCAATGACTCGAGCAATGCTAAAAATGAAAAACGAGTGAAATGAAACGAGGCTCATGGGAATATCCAACGCAAAACAAGAAGAAAGACCAAAATGATACGAGCAAAATCAAAAATAAAAGGATAAAGGTGAGGAAGAAGAAGAGGAGAGATCCGGTCATGACAACAGGTGCTAATGATTCCGAACTAAACAGATGGTTTAGAAATCAAAGCCGATTGCTGTCGCGCATGGTGGAATAGTTGCTGAGCAATGTCGTCAACTGTGGCACACTTGGAAACTGATCTGAAGGCAGAGATACTTGCGGCGCCACTCTCGGGATTGCAGATGGTCCAGCAGCAGCAGAGGGATCCGATGTTGTCGAAGACGACTGTGGCAAGCATGGGCATTGCGCATCTTTTCCGCTGTGGTGTCCAGGGTGGTGGCCAGGGCCCTTGCCACTAAACACCCGCTGGAAAAGCTCCGCCGCCGCGTTCGACCTTCCCCGCGGCGGAGTCCGATGGCGCCGCCCCGCTCTGAACTGAGACTGATAACGCTGTTGCTGCTGCTGCTGCTGTTGCTGTGGTTCTTCTTGGTGACACTGTGGCGCAGATCGTCGACAATGGACGGGCGAGCAGTAACAGAGCATGAGCTCGACTTGCGGCGCTCAAGCTCGGCTTTCCCAACCATACAGGTCATCGTCGTCGATCTCATGGCTTACGGTAGTTGCATGGGAAAGACGGCTAGGGTCAAGCACAAACGAGCTAGAGGTGGCATCGTCTGTGATGTTGCTGGACCTGCTGCCAATTGTCTGGCGGATGGTGCTACTACTGTCTTGCGTGACGATGGACCGTGGTGGAACTGCTGACCGCATACCCAAGAAGTTTGAAAAGTCTGTCAATGGGTGTGCGGGAACCAAGATACCACGAACTGTCGATGCATCCCCATCTGAAGTTGTGATGGTACGCTCATCGCCACAAAGGGTTGTTGCAGCGATGGTAGCCGTCTCCAGAGCAGTGGAGGCTGTAGTCTCACAAACGGAGTCACAGTCGATGTGGAAATCCAGTGGTGTGATCGTTATCATCATCATTGTCACCGTCACAACCCTCGTCCAAGCTCAACCAACTAGTGGTGGGGACGGTGTGTGATGCGGGTACTGCGGATCCGATTGGCGTTTCTGGCGATGCTGGCGACACAGGGGACGAAGGAGCTGCGCCTTCGCACGTTCCGTATGAAGATGGGGGCGCACTCCGGGACAGCTCCGTGTCGTGGACGACACTTGGTTGACCCTTATTTAGAGTCAAAATAGAGAGCAAGGGCGCTAGAGGAAGGTAGCGACGGCGATATGATGCGGGGGATGATGAGGAGGATGAAGCCAGCGACTGGTTGTAGTTCTTTGCGGCCATGTCGTTCCTAGAAACTCTTTTGGTTGTTAAACCACGAACAATATCACTTATTCCCACACTCGTTCGACTGCATTCACTATCGCTGCACTACCAATGCCAACTTCCGCCGAGCTGCCACGGTCATCACTTGAGCAACTACAGCTCCCAGCCCGAAGTGGACCAAGAACCAAACGCTGCCCAGGATGAGGCTCTTGCCATTCACAAGCACTATCAAAAATCAGACTACTACTTGACTGCAACAACGAAGCGGCTCCGCGACAAGTCAAAGCATCAGTCTGGTAATCTGGCTGCTTTGGAATAGGAATCGGCATTGCTGTTGCTTCGGTGGAAGTGACGCTGGTGTTACTGGCAGTAGTGTGGACTGCAGGTGCAGGTATCGCTGCACTGTGAGTAGAAGTAGGGAAGTAGGCGTAATTGTGCTCGTAGAGGAGTTTTTCGGTTGTGACACGACCTGCAACCTTCACAAGTTATGGCCGGGCTGCTGCGAGTCGATGTCCATACCGCTCGATGCGTCGCCGTCATTGAATACCGAGGAGGAGCCGTCACAAGCGGACGCGCTGTGGTTGCTTCCGCTAGAGGTGTTGTTTGGGCGGCGGCTGGAGCGCGACATTCTGTTCAGGCCACCAAGACCCAGCTTTTGCGCTCATCCGTTTCCAGCCTGCATTGTGGACGGTGATGGCACGCTGCAAACCGTTGGGCGATGTGCTGAAGTTCCAATCGGAAGTCGGGCGGCGTTGTCGGCGGCGTGAGAGGTTCGCCAGCGGGAGGAGTCGAGCTGCCGTTGTCATCGACGAGACCGACACGTTCGGCCGATGAATGCATCTACAGACGAAGACGAAGGTGAGCGACCACGGCCTTCGCTGCGACGGGTTGAGGTTCAGCTGGGGAAGGAACGATGGCTTGGGAGAGCGGCTGGACTCGTCGCTGCAGGATGACGAATCCTTAGGCATGCGCATACGAGGGCGGCCTTGGCGGCCATCGTGGTGCTGGTGGTCGTCGACGTCACTGGCCGTGTGCTGGTCCTGGTGAGCTGCCGTGTTAACCGAGTCGACAAAAGAGAGCAAGACCGAATCGTTCATCAAATCGTAGACGATAGTGACAGCCTCGTTGAGTTCGCTGGGGTTGGGCGGAGAGCGGCTCTTGTCCAATGCAAGAAGGCGGTCCACGGACAGGGCCGGGAAGGTTGACCTCGCGGGGTCCCAGGGCGTGATGTAGGTGCCGATGAGTCTACGCCAGATAGCAAAGGTGTAGTCCTGCGCATCCTGCGACCATTGGGCGGCATCGTCCTGGCCCTCGTCCAGTTGCACCTGGGAAAATGTGTCTGATAGCGCTCGGCCTCCATGGTGAATTCGAGGGTTTCCAGGCAGTGGTTCTGGGACAGGTATGCCATGAAGGCAACTGAGCGACCATGGCGGCGGTGCGGCATTCGCGAGGATGTCTTTGAGAGTTGGGCGGTTGGCGGCCGCTAGGACGGCCACGCTGGTGGGTCGTGAAGAACTCATGGTTGAGTTGGGTTTTGAGGGCGAGTAGTTGAGGAGAGAGGAAGAAGATGAAGATGGAGGCGAGCGGGTCTGTGACTTGACTGCGCGATCGCCGTGGCCGACTCCGGGCCTCCCCGTAACGGTCGAGGGCTCGGGAGAAAGCTCTCGAGGGCTAGTTGAAGGGCTGAGGATAGGGCAGTTTTGATGTGATCTGGATCCTCCTTTTTTTCATGCTTTCGACAGAGCCGAAAATGTTGCGGTCGGATCTAACCATTGGTCTGGGTCGGCGGGTGCCCGAGAGGAGAGACGGTGCCTCAGATTTTGCAACAGAAAACTCGCCATTACGAATAATTGCGAGAGAAGGCTTGTCGTGTTGGCTTGGAATCGTCAATTTTGATTTGGGTGAGTTGTGCAGGGAAAAAAGAGGATGCAAGGCAACACTGTGGTCTTTATTCCAGACTGGTCCGTTCACCGTATGCGCTTGCCCGCCGTCATTAAAGTGAGGGAATGGAAATCCGCTCGGTCAGAGTTCTCTAGATTTGCATGCAGATTCCCGCGACAGCATAGACTGACTGGAGTCGCAGTGGCGAACGTTGCGCAACAGAAAAGCGAAGAATAAAGAGAGCAAGCGAGAATTAATCAAGTCGACGAAAAAGACGAGAGCAGGTCGCGAGGTGAAACAAGGTGGCAAGTCGGGGCCACAACAGAGTCGTCGAGTCGTTGAGGCGAGAGAGATGAGATGTGAGCGGAAATGTAGCGAGGGTCTCGTGAGCAGAAGAGAAACGAGAAACGATGGAAGAAAGGGCGATGTGATTATTATGAGGCGTGGCCGAAAATGAAGTGATGTCGTAAATAAAGCCTGCGATAGAAAAAAGGATACAAGAAGGGAAGAGGAAAAGGGAAGGCGTGAGGAAGAGGACGAAGAAGGGACGACGTAAAGAACTAAAGAGAACAGGCCAAAACGGGCAACAGTGGCGGGCGTCATACTGAACAAGTACTAAATTCCACAGAAAACAGGCAAGACACGGAGAGAACGATGGGCAGCAGCGACTCAGCGACTCAGCGACTCAGAGTGGCTGTTGGTGGGTACAGGCAGGAAGTACCTTTGTACCAAGTTTCCCTAGAAGGAATTTCGTTGCTTATTGGCGGGCAGGAAGGCGCAGACTGGCAGCGTATTACGGGACTACGAATTGTTCTGTGGAGAAGGCGCGGGCTAGTCTGTCAGATCCATCGGGCAGGAAGGAAAGAAAGAAAGAAGACGAAGAAGACGCAGAAGGAGAGGAAGGTGACCCATCATTGCGGAGTGCGGTACATGGGCGAGCGGACAGGGGGAAGGTGCGAAGGGGCAATGGGGATAGGCACACACCCATGTCGAGACTAACGGGAGGGGGTGATGGGGGTCATTAGCGCTGCAACGCAGAGCCCGAAACCGGGCAGACAGAGGAGTTGGCGTTACTTTTGCAGGGCTGCCAGGCTCAGCCAGGCTTCTACGACGGAGTACTTACAGCGACGAAATACAGTTATGTTTTTTACAGAGAAAGGCGAGGGAGAGGGGTGGGGGGCATCAGAGGGGGGGAAGAGAGGAGAGTCCGTCAGATATTATGCAGCGTTCTCTGCTGTATTACTTACCATCTCGCAACAACAGTTTGCACTCGGTCAACCATGGTACAGTAGCACAATCTGCCACGGATTTATGTGTACACATATGCCCATCCGCGATTCTCAAAAGCACGGAGGACGGCGCCGTGGTTTTTGCTGCGCGTGAGGTTCTCAAAAAGGGCGCCCAGGTACGTACCTACAAAAAAGAGGTGAAAACAGAAAAGGACAGAACAGACAAAGAAGCGGCGAAGAAGTGGGAGGAAAACCGCCTGTAATTATTTCCCACGGAGTATTACGGAGTAGGCACGGGCGAAAAGTGTGTGTGTATGCAAGGACGACGTATGTGTAATATACGGTACACAGTATGTCCTGAGTATGGAGATCGCTTTCATACAAGTGTGCAAACGGTGAAATGAGACGCACTGCGAGGGCGAGATCCGACTCGTCGTATGCGGACTTGCCTCTCTCTCTCTGTGTCTATCCAAATTATCCGCTGCATACATCTTCGGTAGTGTACCTTCTTGTGTGTCAGATACTCCGTAGACATAATTACATCCTCCACGTCTTCACGACGCATATGTAATATGTGTGACGACTCCTCCTTCTGCGCAAAAGCTGCTTTAGCGTGTGCAGCAGGCATAGTGGTGTGTTTGGCTTGTCGGCTTGCAGCCCACAAAGGAATGTGAGTTATGAGTTTGTCATGGCAAGGGCGCGCTGTTGTGGGTTTGGCGCAGATTGAGGAAGGGTGAGTGGCAGACTGGATCTGCTTTGGGGAGGCACCAAGAGAGGGGAAAGGGAAGGAGGGGTGTGTGTACATAGCCAAGAGTCCAGGCCAGACCAGCTCAAGAGGCAGGAGGGTGATCAGGAGGAGGTAGGTGCATTTCCGGCGGCCAGAGGAGCCACAGGAGCCAGAGGCTGCAGCAACAACACGATATCGTCTTCTGTGTTTTTGGTCATTTCTTGTTTTTTCTGTATGTTTTATTGCGATTCGGTTTCCTCCCAGTCTCGCCAGTCAATCCAGTTTCGGGTTTTTCTCGCGTTTGTTCTTTTTCTTTTCTTTCTTTCTTTTTTTTTTTTTTTTTTTTTGGCTGGGACGTCCATGTCGAATGCACGTAGGCAAAAGTACCTGTCCCTGGAGTCGCTGGAATCGCTGTGGCCGCTGTGGCCGCTGTGGCCGCTGGTTCTTCTAGTTTCCCTTACGAAATAGCGCGGCAAACGGAGCAAGGCGAGCGGCTGGACACGCCACAAGTTGGTGTTTAGGAGCGACTCTGGAGTAAACACGGCAGGCCGACAAAGCACGGCAAAAGTGGCCAGGTCGAGGCAAGAAACGAAGCGAGAAAGGGGGAGAGAACGCCAGAAAGGGCAAGCGAGGTAGGATGCACCGTGAAAAGAAAGACAAACGGAGAACGGATGAGGAAAGAACGAGCAAGCACATGTACATACTTCGTACGACGAACATCCTGCGTACAAAAAGGCAAGAAGCGAAGAAGCGCGACAAGGAGTTCAGCCCCAGATAGGACTGGCCTGGGCAGCAAAAGGGGAAACCAGAACCAAAGAACAAGAGACGAGGGCCCAAGCGCAATACGTCGTGGGCTGGTGCAACCTTGAGGCCCTGCAGGATGTACTGTATTAAGTTAGGGTGCGTCCTGTCTCCTGTGTTTCTATTCAAGAGTACACTCGTTGCTTCTAAAAAGAGGATCAGCCTGCTGAACCTGTTTGTGCCGGTGGAAATACCAGAGACAGTTATAGAGGTGGGAAAACACTGTAAAAGCACTGCGAGTGACGATTGCTGTGCGCGCTTGCACGGTGGCACAGGTCTGAGAAAAGCCCGATAAAAAAAAAACATTGAAAATGGGAATTGCGCAAATGCGAAACGAAAGGACTCATCACCCGCCCATTCTGCTCATTTTTCTGGTTTTTTTTTACCCTTTGTTCCCCCCATTGTCGCCGCTTCAGGCAAAGCCTGCACTAGAAGCACGCTAGAAGAGTTCCAGTGGCGAGCCTGGCGAGCCAGGGCTACAACCAAACAAAAACGACACCACAAAGCAGCACAGAACATGGATAGCCAATCATGGTCGCCAGTAGGGTCGAGCAGTCTCCACTGACTCTCCACTGGCGGTACAACAAAGGGCGTGTGCACAGGTTCGACAGGGCAGGAAGGAGCAGGGCTGCTGCCAGGCCAAACCCAGTCCAGTCTAGTCTACCGGAGAAGCAGACGAAGAATAGGAAGGGATGTGCACGCTCGAGCGACGGCTGCTCTCGACGACTTTTTGTCGTAGCTGGGATCTGTCTCGTCTGTCTCGTCTTGGTATTGGAGAATGCGGCGTTGTTTGTGCAGGTATCTTAACTTGGAGGGAAACAGAGGGCCCAAAAATGCAGTTATGCAACATCACGAAGAGCACGTGTTCGGTCCGAGTGAGAGTAAAAGTGTGAAAAACGGCATGAGAAGAGAATGACCTCCCTCTGCTTCCGGAAGTGGCCTTGGAGACACATGCTGAGTACAGTACCGACACTACATTGTTTCTTCTCAATTTACAGCCTACTCCGTATCTTGCAGTTTACAGAGTACTCTATATATGTACAAACGGGCATTTGTAAGGACAACTTCGTGATTCTTACTCCGTACATCAAATCAGATGATGCCAACGGCCTTCAACGGCCATAACGGCCGACAACGGCTGCTGTTGGTTCTCTTTGTCGCCTTACACTGTGGTCGTATGCCTGTCAGAGACGATCGACATTTTCTTCTTTCATTCTCCTTGCTGGCCTTCTTCTTTTTTCATCCTTCTCCCATCGTCTTTTTTTCTTCTCTTTTCTTATTTTTCCTTCGACCGCTACCCAATCCTGCCTTTTCCTTGTTCAGCACAAAATAGCGGCCAGTGCCGTAAGCTAAGCATCAAAAGAGTAAGATTCCACGCGCTGGCATCGCCCCGGCGTTGCTGGAACCTGGCTCGAGCTGGGCGACGTCCACACGTCCACAGACAGTAATTCTGCGGACAGATGGTGCCGGCTGGTAAGAAAAGAAAGAAGAAGAAAAAAGAATTAGAGAAAGAGAACACGGAAAAGACTGCTCCAAACATGCAAGCGCAAGCATGCAGATGCCCAAGGCCAAACCCCATGGGCAGCGAATAGGGGCACCGGGATGGTGTGGGCTCCCATCTAGGCCGTCGCAAACCGTCGATCAAAAATCAGAACCAGATTCGACAAAAAGGCATTACATACCACTGTGCAACGTTCTGGAAAGGGGCAAAGGGCGACAGCGAAGGGAACAGAGTGCGACATAGTAAGATACGTCGTGTGTACTCGTATATGAAATTGTACATGTACACATCCTCGCACAGGCAAGAAATGCAAGGAGCGCGCCCGTCGCGCTGGGGGGATATAAAATAGAACACCAAAAGAAGGAAAGAAGGAAACGAAACGGCCCCCAAGTAGCCCTCGGCCATTGAGGGGAGGTAAGGAAGCAACGAGGGAGCGAGAAGCGAAACCGTGAGACAAGCACGGAAGGAGGGTGGCACGCAGCGGCAAAGCTTCTGAGGAAGCTGCAACCTGCACGCTGCAAGGTGGGCTGCAGCACGGCAGAACGGCGTGTCCCATGCGACGCCAGATGCCCAAAAGACGTGAGAGCCACACGAGTGAGGTGTGTCGCTCGGGAACACCCAAAATCGGTCAAAAATGCGTTGGCTGGCAGGCTGGCAATTCCTCCAGCATCTTCTGCTGGTGCTACCCTTCTCGCTACCAAGATCGTGCCCAGGCTGTCAGCAGACCACGGTGGGCATTGTGGTGGTAGGCGCCGGTGGAGACTGCTGGTGGAGACCCGTGGGATCGCGATGCTCAGAAAAGGAAAGACCCAGAAAAGGCAGGCGCAATGGCTCGTGTTTCTCCCCGTGTTCCCTCACGTCGGTCGTCCAGGATCACGGTCCTGTCTTTTGCCTCTTCGCAAGTTTTCTCTGACGTTCTTTGGAGGGGCAGTCTCGTGTGAAGCCTGGTCCCTGTCGTTTACTCTCGGCTTCCTATTTCGGGACGAATAGCAGGGTAGGTCGCAACATCGGCGGATATATCTTCGTTGACACGTCTTCGACAACTTGTTGACGGCAATCGTATGTTTTCCTTCCAGCAGCACCTCTCCACAATCCCGAGCATTCTTCATTAACAATCTTTACACCAGCCTTTGCGCAAGGGTCGCCTACCCCCGCAGCGTACCACAGTTGTTGCTTTCTGGCTTCGTCGTCTGTCTTCACCGTTCTTTCAAAGCACAGGGACATCTCGCACAATGTGCTCCGCACGCCGGCCACTTCGCCATCCCATCTCATTCCCCCGTCCATCGTATCCAGACATTGGGCCTGTGCCAATGCCAATATTCTCCGAGACAACCCGTCCACCTTCGTGCACACCATGTCAACCACAGCAACCACGACCAACGCCCACGGCGTCGTCATCCCCTTTCAGCCCGTCTTCGCTGACCCCCATTTAATATGTGGCCGTCGCAGCCAGCACCGTCATTTACTCTCTGGTTTTTATATGCCAATGTTTCTTTTATCGCATGCGTTCTGCCGTCTCGCCTGCCAACCGTACCAAAGCCAAGGTCTGTCTACGGAGTAGATACGGCGTGTGGAGTCCCTGCAAATGAAGAGCATAACGAGCTTATCGCGAGCGGAAAACGGGGACTCTGTCAAATAATAATCAACAGCCATTGGTAAGGTCCTGCAGGTGAATGTACAGAGTATTCAGAAATAAATGTACTACTTGATATACATTTCCAAGTAGAACTTATTGACCGTCCTGGCCAAGCCGTCCAAGCCTATGCCGGCCGGCCTCGCTGGGCTTCCTGGGCATCAATGTACAGTAGGTCATCTGCCTCTATCAATCATCCTCGGACGGCGTAGAACGCGCCATGTCGATCCACCGCTTTGTCGATGATGGCACGGCATTACCTTTTGCTTCGTCCACCGTTGCGTCTTCACGGACGTTTATGTGGTTGCAGTCACTCCTCTTTTGAAAGTCATACATCAACACTCTAGCTGGCATACGACGTACCTTTTCTCTTTTTGACTTATCACCTAGCCCAAGCCACAGTTGACACACAGACACATTTGCTGTCACGGCGTCGTCTTGGTTTTTGCTTGTCGCCGTTGCCTTTCCTAGGCCATTTAACCAACTAGCCCCATTTTTTTCTTTGGGATCGCTTTATTTTCTTCATGTCTTCCATCATTACTTTTTGCTTTCTTCTTTGTGACCTTCTAGAACAGCTGGGTGTTCCACACGCATGCCTTGTACGCGTGTCCGGAGGGCACGGGCGATGCGAGTGGTGCGTCTACTGCAGAAGTTGCATATATACAAGCGAGTGCTCGTGCGTGATTCCTCACTTCTTGCATTGTGAGTACTTTGTGCTCGCCGTATGTCACAAGTGTACTGTACTGAGTACACCAAACTCTACCGCCATCAGATTCTGAATCCCTTTTGCAGTAGCCCCGGACTTCGTCACTAGTAGTATCACAGCATACAAAATATATGTGCTTTCCAAACCGACTGGATGCACATCTGCTGTGCACCATGGCCTTTTTATTGTGTACGGAGTACTTGTCCTCGTCTTTCCCCTCTCCTGGCTGCCCTGGTCGTCTTTATGGCCGCTTCTGTTGCACTCGGCAGTTGTACGATCATTGCTTGGGCTCGCCACAGAGAATGTACTTGAAACATCCGGCTTCACCATACTGCCGGCCTAAGGTGCAATTACCTACAAATAAGGTATGCTGTGCTTGCGTCTCTGTAAGTTGTACCGGGGCATCCTTCGTTGAAAATCAGAGGCTTTTAAAAGCAGAGCCTTGTGCTCTCCTTACATCGCCAAAGTTTGCCATTTATTCCGCCACTTCTGCGATATTACACATTTTGATAGCTTACAAGAAACAAGTAAGAAATGATTCTACTTGAAGGGTATCTTACAATTAAGCACAGATACTCTCCACATTGAAAACGTTTCTCTCCGCGCCGCCCCCGTGCTTAAGTCATAGCCTCCAATTACTACTGTGTACGTTCATGAAACGCCTTTTTTGGCCTGCTCAATGAATTACGATACACAACTTCCACTGTCTACATGCTATGTGCACAGATGTCCCCTTTTTGCCCATTCTGCTGCGTCCCGTCTTGGCGCAGCCGCAGCGTCTCCTCCGTTTATGTGTTATGCTTCTAGAAAGATCCTACAGGGTGCGACGTGTCACCCAAAAAATGATAAAGCACGAGCACATTTTGTGCACCAACCCTACATCACTTTCCCCATTCACTGTTTCTTTCTCAGAAACTACGATTCGTCTGCACACACATCGCCACCAATAGCATACCTGCATGCCTCTCCCATACACACTTGTGAACTGCACATCTGTGGAGAATAAATTACCATATTCCGCGCTCGCTATATATCGTACTTGCCATGGACCATGCAACTCTCAGCGCATCGTGCTCTATGATTTCTTGCAGGTTCTTGCTGTTGCCTGTCTGCTTTGCAGCTGGCTAAAGTCGATATTACCTGCCCACCTAACCATGCCTGATATCGCACTCGGTGCCACCTGTCTTTATACGAGTATTCTTATCTCTTTTCCAGCTCGTTGGGCCCTAATAATAAAAATATAAGACCAAGAATGGGGCAAGTCACCGGATGCCAGCCGTTGGGCTAGCTCAGGACCGTTTCGCTTCGGCAAGCAGATTCGGCGAGTTGGCTTTTTTTAATTTTGCAGAGTATTGCCTTCACATAGTGCCCCGACGATTTCTTGACGCCCTTCCCCTCTCTTCCCTTCACCTAAATATATTACATTTTCACTCTGTTTAAATACCAGGATGCAGGACTTGATGCTCAATTACCTACTATCCGTCCCATTTGTAGGGTCCAATAATGATGTACTCATATTTGAGTTGGTTAAGCAGTCCCTGAATGCACCGGGATCAACATTGTAAACCATACATACAACTTAAGTTGTTTTGCTCATATGGGCGGGCCAAATTTATAAATAAATAAATATTGTTCAATGTCAGCAATAGTCTATTTGCGACCGCCTCCGATCGATACATGGTTTGTTTACTCGTGGTCCGGCGCTCAGAATACTGACGGGGGCAGAACTTGTCAATTACATACGGCGCATGAGATGCAAGTCAGTATACACCATATGTATATACTCAATTAGCAAAGAAAAACCAAGTGGTCTATTTTTACTTGTACTTGCTCAGGCATTGATATGAAGGCCATTACCACGTCCACAAACTCACCCACACACCAACTCCTCACCACCCCATAACATGAACAAAAGTACGAAGTAAATATCAGTCTCAAGAGCGGATCAAGCTCGCGTCGATCAGGCGCTCCATTATGCAGCCCCCCTCCCCACCACCTCCATCTCTCTTTTTTTCTTTCTTTATTTTTGCGTTCGTCTTTTTTTAATTCTCCTCATTCGTTTCCTCTCCCCCTCTTTTTTTCACCTTCACCATGTCTTTCACACAAGTCCAGGGCCGAAATCGGAAGATGGCTGTTTTTTTCTTTCTCAGGACTCCACGTCTGCCCTCACGACATCGTAAAAAATTGTGTCACTCCTTGTTATTTTGCTGTGGACTTCGCCTGTGCTCTGGTCCTCTAGATCACCTTTCTCCGTTCTCCGGGCGTACGTATCGTTTTCTCTTTCTGTTTTGGACATAGGGCCAAAATTTACCGACAGCAGCTGCCAAACAACGCCTAAATCAGCGCGGTCTGACCAGGTCCGTAGTGGGCATGACACCATCGTATGTACAGTGCTGTCCATACAAATGAAAGTACGTTTACGGTAGGCAGGCTTCGACAGCGTAGAACGTTGTAGCGGATGCACGGTGGCGAACGATCCGCTGAGTCGTGAATGATGAACACCTTGTGGAGGGGTGCAAAAGGTAAGAATTAAGGCCTGTCAACCAGTCACTTACTCCGTACATCGTCGGGGCTGTTTTTAGATCAGCGCTGCAGCGGGAAGGAGGAGATGGCGTTGATGGCGGTCTGAGATAGTCGGTCGTGGCAAACAAATCGAAAAGTTCAGAGCGATGGGTGTGGCCAGGGCCCAGTCGTTACTGCCCACGGAGGCTGGTACGGAAGAGGAAGGCATGAAGTTTTAGTGTCCCCGTCGACAGGGAGATCCGTACTCGGTCTTTGTTCAGGATGCTCCTACCTGTATTGGCAAGACCTCGTACTGTAAGAGCGCGGTTTGATGGGGCCGTCCATGTCCATTGTTGGAAGGGGCAAACGACAAGATCGTGAAGGACAGCGATAGTCGATTTAGGAAGGAAAGAGCGAAAGAGGAGGAGAATGAGAATTGGCAAGATTGCCCGAAACGGAATGAAAATTTTCGAATGTTCGCCCCAGCTTGAAATACGAAAGGAAGTTAAAAAAAAACCAAACAAGAAAATATTGCACGAAAAAAGTGCAGTGAAAAGAAAAACGAATCGCTTTGGCTGGACTCCCTTGGTCCTCCGTCATCTTTGGTCAAAATGGAATCGCCGAAAGGCACGCCGCACGAGGCCGCGGTGCAACTAGACACGACGATGTGAGGTTGCACCGAAAACGGTCCTCTGTTGGTGTTCCCTTTTTCTTTTCTTTTCTTTTCTTTTTTTTCTCGGTCATTTTTCTTTACCTTTTCTCCAAAGTGGGGCCACCAGGCTCGATCCAGGAGAAGGAAGGAGGCGAGAGTGTTGGACGAGACGCTTGCGAGGCTCGAGGCTTGGTTCTGTTTCTAGAAGATTGCCCCTTTCGGACTAAAAGTGTGTTAAGGTGGGTCTTTTAATTACGGCCAGTCCGGCGGCACCCGCGACACACAGCGTGACAGGGGGAAGGAGCCTTGAAACAGACAGAGGAAACCGGCGGATAGATCTGTTCAATGCTGCCAGCCTTGGCCGTCACACACTGAGTATGTGTACTACTGAGTATGCACGGACGACCTCCCAAAGCACGATGTGCCTGTTTTCAATGTGCATATTGATGCAGCCGACATACGAGCACGGAAATATCTGCTGAAAGAGTGAATGCCGACGTCCAGCAAAGGAGCGCGGAACCTCAAATCCTCGACAGCCATGCCAAGCCCAAGAGGCCATCCGAGAAGCGACGAAGCTATTGTCTGTCCTCTGGGCATACAGCTGAACAAAGGAGACCGCTTCGAATGGCCGGAAGCATCCAAGTACACATGCACAGTACACCATATTCGCACATACAAATACGGCGTGCGGTGTGGTGGAATCAGGAGTGGACACCACGAGGACCAAAGTGGAGCGTTCAAAGGCTGACATTTTGTTTTCTGTGTGTCACCGTTTTACTGTTTGCTTGCTGCAGCCTTTCCTGCGCAAAGGCAAAGCCTTGACAAGCGCGAAAAGCCTCTTCTGAGCGAGCGACGTGGTGGATCGGAGAATGCGCTGATGCTGACGATGGGCTCCGCAGGAAGACTTCCGAGGCGCGCTCCCGGTACTTTTTTTACGCATTTTGCGCATTCTATGCGTTCTATGCATTCTCGAACATCGTGGGCCGCAAAAAAGAAAGAGAGGAGAAAAAGAAACTTGCCAATGCGGACGGCGCGATTTAGGCTCGCGGCACGCCATACTCGACTTGGCAAGAGACAATAGTTGGCGGGCCGAGATCGAGCGCCGTTGCAATACGGCTGTCCGTCGTGGTGTCATCTGGCGATATTTTTATGTCATTTAAACACCACGGGTTTTCACCTTCTGGAGCGGTGAATGCTCCGGACGTGGTGGAAAAGCGAGCATCAGTGAAATAAGACAGTAAATATCGTAACTCTCGTGCTAACATTTATCTGTGGGTATCTCCGTATCCCAATATCACAAATCGACTCAGTAAGTATACACGACACAGGCTCCATTCCGATCCACCTGCCTGGTCAACCTCGCTGGCAATCCCCCTGCGTCCAACCATCCATCCCTGTGCGTCCTTGCACGTCGTGCGCTGGTGTTCAGCGTCTTTTTAATGTCCCTTTGTAAAGCCGAGTTGATCCTCCTGTGACGCCGTTCGCTGTGTGGCCAGATGGCAAATGCAGATAATGAGTCTCTCGGCGAAAAGCAGAAAGAGAAGGGAAAAGAAGAAAGAAAGGAAAGAAGGAAAGAAGGAAAGAAGGAAAGAAGAAAAAGAAAAAAAAAGAAAAGAACGCAATGGTACATGAAGTAAGACAGAAAAAATGGCCGTATAAATACAAGTGGGAGAAAATGGTTCAGAGGTGAGGATGACACAGACTGTCTACCTCACAGCCCAACTAGATCCAGGTCGCCAGAGAAGCCGCCATTGATGAGTGTGGCTGCGATGCGGTCACGCTGGAGAGGCATCTCGACAGCCTTGTAAAAGGACGGATCAAGGCCAAGTGACAGAAACAGGGCGTTGGTGATGGTGTGCACACCGCAGTCCCAGCCGTTTGTCTGGCGCGGAGAGTCGTAGTGCTGAACGCGCCACTTGTCCGAGTACTTGTCCTTGAGCAGGTCCTTGACCCAGCGCATCACCGTGTCCGTCACGGCACGCCGGCCGGCGCCCTTATTACCCAGCGAGTCCATGTGTGTGATGGTAGCACGGCCAGGCCGAACCACGACAAGGGTCCAATGACTGCTCTCACAAATGGGGATGAGGATCGTCTCAATCTTAAGAAAGTTGTCCTTGGTCACACCCACCCGCTTCATCCAACGCTCGGTGCCAGCCGCGCCCTTTGTGGACAACGGCTTCCAGAAAAAAGAGGTGAAGGCATGGCACTTGGGCGTTTGTGTCTTGGGGTTCGTGATACCGGCCTTGCCATTGATATAGTTGGCCAGATGCAGCAGGAAGCCGTTGACAATCTCGTCGTTGAGCCACTCAGACTTGCTAACCACAGTCTTGAAATCGTTGCGGCGAAGAGCGGTTCCCTCAGGCGACTTAGCAATATCCTTGTTGGGGTCGGCACAGACAGCAGAGTTGACGCGCGAGTGCCATGAGTCCGACAACGACGCAATGACCTGGCGAGCAGGGGGCGTAGACCCGATCTCTTGACCAGTTCTTCTTCCTCCTTGCGGCGTATCTCTGCCTCCCTTTTTAGGCGTGCAGCCTCTTGCGTTGCATGCCTCTTCTTGGCAATATCCCGCAGCTCGTCTGCCTTTGCCGTACTTATCCGGAGTCGTGGCGTAAACGCTTCATCGTCCTCGTCTTCTGGGAAGATGGCGGCCCATGGCAGGCGCCGTTGGTTGGCCACATCCAAGGCGGTGGCAGCAGTGGCCGCCGCATTTTCAACGTCGTCGTCTGATGAGACGACCTCGGTCGTTGCTGGCGATGGTGGTAGTGGAACACCAGCAGCTGCGGCAGCTGCAGCCTCGGCCTCTGCCTTGGCCTTTCGTACATCGGAGCGTGCTGCTGTCTCCAGACGAGTCCGCTTGAACTGTCGCGAGTCCACGGTGGCAGTTTGCGCTTTCCGCTTTGCTGGAATCTGATACTCTTTGATAAAGGGCAGTGCATCAAGCTTCATGCGGGTCGGTCGGCCATGATTGCTGGTCCTGTATCTCTCATAGAGCCAAGGCCGCGAGGGCGAGACAAGGAGAGGGCCAGTGCCGTTTGTTCGGCGGCGCGACGCCTTGATTGACTGAGCTGCCGCGGTGACAATGCGCGATCTGCGAAGGGCCTCTTGCGAGTGCGCGTTCGTTTTGCCTTTGCCATACACGCGACAGACTGGAACATTGCGCCTCCCCCAAATTCGGATGTTGGTGTCGGCGTGCTTCCCAAGCCAGATAGCACGTAGCTCTTTTGCTGTAACCGATTCCACGGCTCCGTCTTCGTCGTCAAAAAGATAGCCAGGTGCGCGGCTCTGGCGTTCGACAGAAACAAAACTCAGGATGGGCTGCTGGCGATGGAACGCCTCCAGGTCGACCAGCAACTTCATAAGTGACAGCTGGGAGAAGTTCATGCCCGGATGGCCCCATTGGTGTGATTCTAAGATGGCAAAGGAGAGGAAGTCGCCAACGGCGCAGAGGCCACAACGGCTGTCCCAGAACTGCTGCGCAGCCGTACTAAGGTCGTCGTACGGCACGATGCCTTGAGACTTCATGACCTCGAAGTTCTCTGGCGCGTAGAGCACGGCAATCCACCGTTCTGTCGCTTCAATAACTTTGAGGAATTCCAAGACAGCATCCTTCCAGGCCTCTTCGGTGTTCTGACCGGAACGCTCAAACATGAAGTTGTGGACAACGGCCGACAGGCGGGTCTCGTGGCGTCTCGCATCGTCGAAGCGCCGCACGATGGGCTCGGGGTAGGGGCAGCGGGCAACATGGCCGGCTTCGAGGTCGTCTTTCCAGGCGCGCAAAAGAGAGGCGATAGTCTCGAATCCGGCGGGAGAGATATAGTCATGGGGGCCATCGCGCCAAACAAGTTCGTAGTCCTGGTTGAAGGGATGCTGGTCGGTGGCGCTGTTCGCAGAGGAGGAAGGGGAGGATGAGGGGGTTGGTGGTTTTATGCGGTCGACGGTGATATTGTCTTGGTCTCTTCCGTCGGATGCCGTGTGTCGTGCATCGTCAGAGTCGTCGGCCGATGTGTTGCGAGGCAGTATCCTCTCTGATATGAATGAGAAGCCGTTCCAGAACAGCTCCTTCAGGTTTTCGGGCCGCATGGCGGCCGTCGTGGCTTGTAGCCAGTCGAACACTCTCAAAGTCCAGATGGTGCCGTGTCTTCGAACCTGCAGCGCGTTGGCTTGTGTCCTCTGTCTGATGTCGGGGAGGTACGTTCAACAAACCTCTGTTGCTGGTGGCGGGGTCTCCGTCAGCGTTGTCTCTGTTTGCGCCGGTCGTGAAGGTCGCGATGGATGTGAGGATGGTTGGTCGGTTCGTGAAGGGTCAATTTGTTCAGGTTCGGGTTGACGGTTGCGAAAAAGCGAGAAGAGAAGCTCTTGGCCAAGCGTCAAGAATGCATCGATGGCCATGCCATGCGCGACCGATCTGATGCTGTCCGCGGTCGCGCGATGAATGGGATAGGGGGTCGTTGTCGCCGTTCGCGGACGGTTGTGGTGGACGTGACGGACTTTCGCTTTGTGGTTGCGCTTTGTGGCTGCGCTTTGTGGTTGCGCTTTCTATTTTCGGCGAAAGTGAACTTGCCCTAGGTGCGGCGAAAGCTGCCCTTGATTTCTTTGAAGGCCTGCAAGGAAGGCGTTGCCAGCCTCGCCCCACAAGGAAGCGCAACTACAGGGCCTCGCGTGGCTTTTGATTGGTCAGACCTGCTGATTTATTGAGGAGTGCGGCCATTCAGGCCTGAATGCTCCATATCGAGTGCTATTACAAGTAATTAGTGTTCTGCTGACGACTTGCATAATACAATTGGCCCGGCCCTGCAAGAGCTTTACTGGCATTCGGTATTCACATCTGCATTCACTGCAAATTGACGCCTCACATGTTTATGGGCTACAAAGTTTTCGTTTAGAATAAATTGACTGGTTAAAACTTGTTCTCTATTGGAATGAAAATACCTTTTGTGCCTCTTATCATGCAGCCACGTAAATGAAAGAGAAAAAAAAACAGAAAGGATGAAAGACAGAAAAGGATAGAAATAAAGCAATCATAAGATAAAATCATCTACATCATCTACAGCTGTGCTGATTCTTGGCTGAGCTTCTTCGTGCAGAACGAGCTGAAGTAAGCGTTGAGCGCATCCAGTGTACCGCTGCCCTCTACAAGGCTCGTAACAATACCAACATAGCCATCCGGACGGACGACAACAACACCGCCGCGCTCCTGGTCGAAGCCCATCTTGGCATGCGCCGCCGCAGTGGCGTCTGGGACACGGCGGTTCCACTGATCATCGGCGTAGACGTGGTCGCGGTACTGTGCGAGGAGGCCGGGCACATCGCGCGAGATCTCGACGTCCTGCCGCCGGCCGGCAAAGATGACGCAGAAGGTGTAGAATAAGCTGTGGGGGTTGTGCTTCTCGTGGTGCGAGACGGTAGCCACATCCGGTCTCTGGTAGGCGGCGTAGAATGAGTTGCGCTTGTGAAGGCCCTGCTCAAAGTCACGGAGCGCCTTTGCAGTAGTCGACGACTTGCCGGCAAACACAAAAATGCGGAAGGAGCCGTTCATAGGCACTTCCTGCTCAAGGTGCACAACGTTGGCATCCACAACGCGTGTCACATCGGCGTTGATCAGCAAACGGCCAGGACGGAGCTTGTTGCCTGCCGGGTGGACCGTCGACGACTGTGCCGGGTGGTCAGCCGACCAGGTAATGACGCTGGGCTGGTACTTGACGCCGTAGCCACTTGTGAACTCGCAGCTCTCCTTGAAGGTCTGGATGAAGGCATTGTCCCTTTGAGCCTCCGCAGATGGGGCAGACGGGGCAGCCTCGGACTCGTTGGCGGCGGCCACCGCGCTGGCAGATGGCGGCTTCTGTGAAAAGAGCTTGGCGTACTTGTTGTCGAAGGAAAGCAGTGTTTCGGCGACCTCCTTGCGCTCAAACTCGTACGTCTGCAGCAAGCTGCGGTCGGCAAAGCCCTTCTCGACGAGGTGGATCTTCCATGCCAGGTTTTGGGCGTCGAGGAATGCCGTGTTCATGCCTTGGCCAGCCTTGGGCTATACGGTAGTTAGCAAGGGAAGAGAGGGAGGGGTCAGAAATAGAGCCAGAGGAAAGCAATAAAAGATAGAGAGAAACTTACGCTGTGAGTGTGGCAGGCATCGCCGCCCAGGAAGACACGGTGGTCAAGTGTGTAGTTGTCAGAGATGCCCTGGCCAATGGGGTACACCGAGTACCATTCAACACGCTCCCAATCTATGGAGTACGGCTGCAGGATCTTCTTTGCATATTCCTGTACCTCCTCCTCCGTTGCCGTTTTCCGGGGGTTAAAATCGGGGTCTGTGGACGAGGCGATCTGGATGTACAGGCGGACCATGTTGTCCTCACGGGGGATGACCATGATCGAGCCGTCGCGAGAGTGGATAGTGCACTTCATCTGTTTTCAAAGAGCGCAGGATTAGCAGGCGTATTAAAATGGCGCAAAGTAGACCATGCGTGGCAACTCACCTTGATGTCTGGGAAGTCGGTCTTGACAACACCATCCATGACACCCCATACGTAGGAAATCGGGTCCTTGTGGCGGACCTGAATGCCGAGCTTCTGGCGGACAAATGACCGCGCACCCTCACCGCTGAACAGGTACTTGGCGCGGATGGTCTCCTGAGCAGAGCCGTCAATGTGCTCGAGCTGGACCTCAACGGGGTACTCGGGTTCTGGGCCGCGTCGGAGTGGAAGTCCTTGATCGTCCAGGGCCGCACAATCTCGACGTTGTTTTTCTCAAGATCAGCAATAAAGGCACGCTCGATGAGGCCCTGGTGCAGGAGCGTCGTGAAAGGGTACCGCGCATCGATGAAGCTGGGGCAGCTGGCCCATGTGCCTGTGCGCTCAATGCCGTCACCATCCTTGGGAGGGTCCCAGAAAGCGACCTCGTAGACGCGAGCGGGCTTGTGGCCATGATGGCGGGCTTCAGACCCATGTTGCGCAGCAGATCGAGCGAGCGCGGCTGGATGCCGTCAGCACGGCCTGTGGCGGTCGGCTCTGGCCGGTTGTCAATGTGTCTGATCTTGTAGCCCCATCTTGCGAGGAGAGTCGACAGCATCAAGCCAACGGGACCGGCACCCACAATGACTGCGCACGGGAGCATAACGTGTTAGCAACCAGGGATTTGGGAGTCAAGGACCCAAAGCAGCGGGAGCGCAAACATACCAATGTCATAGTGCGGCACGGATTGGGACGCCATTTCAGCGGTATATTGATTTGCGTGAGACACACACACACACACACACACACACACACACAGAGAGAGAGAGAGGAGAGAGTAGGCGGGAGGGTTCCGCGAGCTGTCTATGCGGTCTGCGTCTTGTCTCCCGGCGCTTTGTGGCGGACGGAAAGTGTCTGTGCAGTACGATCGTAGGGCGGTGATTCGACAAGTAATAAGGGTGTCTGCAAATAAAGAAGAGTTGTCAAGTTCAACGACTCTGAGTATGGGAGGTAGCGAATAGTATTCTGCGGGGAACGGGAGAAAGACACGGGATGGAAGACAAGACGAGAAAGGCGTCCCGGGTTTTATATGATGCACGTCGCAAGGAAGCTCTGCACGGTTATATATAGGAAATATCGGGTTGGACAGCAGGACAGAAGAAGAGGTTCCATCCACACAACGGTCTCACCCGGGCCCGCGATTAAAACATTGCGCAGCGCGAGCCATCCGGAGAGCGAAAGCCATGGCGAAGATACGAGTTGGTGGGATTGTGGAGGAAGACCCCGTGCTACCGATAGCTCAGCAAGCCACGGCAATGTCGATCGGTAGCTAGAATTAGTGTGAAAGACAGCAAGGGACAGCAGAAGATTACAAAAGACTGCAATATGCTGTATGACGGCGTTGTGCTGGGCATTGCAATCGTTGCTGGTGGTGGGACGTCTTCAAAGGGACCCCAAAGGCTGCCAGTGGGACGGTTTTGTTGTGGGGAGAGGAGAGGCCGGAACTTGGTAGCGGCTTCGGGAGATGCAGACGGGAGTTGGGGTGAGGAGAAAAGGGAGGAGCGGTGGAATTACCTCCCTTTGCGGTAAACAACGCAGTAAAGCGCTATATCAACGGCGGCTGATTGACCTGGGGAATCAGAAATAAGTGGTCTGTACGATGAAAGTGCCATGCGCACCTGTCAAAAAGAGTCAAAAAGGGGAACAATAGCCGTATGAGTACTGCACGCCACTGACGCTGGTCAGGTACTTTGTTCTTAGCGTAAGTTGGCACAGTATCAAAAGTCACTTTTTTCGGGTGAGTGGCCCACGTCGGGCGACCTTCAATCTTTCATTACACCATTCTGGCGCAACGGCAGCTCAGTTCGGAGAACGATGCGGCAAAGGCAGACGGATGACAGTGCTGCACTAGGCGCATATAGAGGGACTTTCTCCCAAACATGCTACTTTTTCTGGCGTACTATCCGACTGCGGTAGCCGATCAAGACCACCCAAAAGGCGTGCCTGACCTGCACTGCCTTTTCTGTCCACGGGATGCCAAGGTGTCCACCGCGGGAATCGAGGCCGGCAGTACGCCGCTGTCCCTTCCACTAGGTTGACAGACAAGCACCTGCAAGGCTAGCCGATACATGAGCCGCGAAGAGCTGCGTCGTATTTAGACTTGAGTTGTCTTCTTGCTCCGTCTGTAAACTTGCCAGGCGTGGTCTGGACCGACTTCGAGATACTACCCCATCTGGGCAGATGTCGACTGCATCATTGGGACTGCAGACGGCAGTAGCTGGGTCAAATACCATAAGCTGCGCTCGCTGTGGTGTGGGAGGTGCTGGTGACGACAAGAGGCCATGCAATTTTGTGAGGTTCTGATACGACCACCAACTAAAAGTCTATTGAGTGACGACATGTGAGGGCGACTGGCAGGAAGGAGCGAAACGGCGAGGTTGGCCTGCTGTATCGCTCTTTCCTCATTCGAACAGCCACCACCTTCCAAATCAGTGGCCCAGCGTTTGGCCAGGCAACAGGACAGGAAACAACAAACAATGTAATGAAATAAAAACAAAAATAGTCGTAGTCCACAGGCCAGGAGGCCAGCTTGTGCCAGCACTATAATGATCCTGCTGATATATTGTCAAAGGTCGCCAAGCTCAAAGCCTTCTTCCCCAATATCAAGCTTCCTAGCCAGGCCCATTGAGTAAGCATCCTCAATAGCACTTCAAGGCCTCACCTCACAGTCACGGGAGCAGGTTATCAGGCTGCTCCTTCCCTGACATCTTTTTCAACCTGAAAATAGGCAAGCGCATCCTGGCCTTTTATTCTGGGATCAATACACAATCACGACAACCACAACTGTGTTCTCACCTTGACAAAGATATTCCCAAGATGTCTTCCATTGATACGGAGCCTATGATGGGCAACTTTATCCAATGTCATCCGCCGAGGGCCTGTTCCTTGTTCCGCCCAGCCACCCACGCAGCCCCCGCCGCATGCGGTCACGGTCACCACGCCGCCGCCGAAAGGAGCCCGGCGTCCACCTGCATCTAAGCTTGACAGACTCGCAGATGGACAAGTTGACTTCGACGTATGTTCTGCCCCAGACGATTCTCGGAAGCTCAAGAAAATATTCATTTTCTAACCTTTCTTGCAGCATAACAAAGGAGGACGGTTCCAGATCCAAAACACATCGCCGCTCAGGTACAACTGACGGCTGCGATCTCGCGATGGCTTCAATGCAGCGCCATCAGTCTGTCATGGATGAGCTACCGCTACCGCCTCTGACAGCTCCCATTCCCACTCTTTCTGCGCGCGGGAAAGTGGCGTCGCCATCGTCCGCTTCCTCTGAAGAACAAAGCCTGGACAGCCCCTATGTCCATCAAACACGCGGCCGCAGCCACAATGACAACTACAAGGACACGTACGGCTACGCAAGCACACTGCCCTTCTCCGCGCCAGCGCGCAGTGAGATTCGGGCGTCCTCTCCAGGCAAGAACTCACATGTTCAAGAGAGCATCTCGACACCCGCGACCAGCACACATGCGACCTTGAAAAGCAATATGGGACGGCAGAGCACTGAGTCTGGCCCTTCGGCGCACTATCACACCGAAGGGAGCGGTAAACACCCGCTTCCACCTCAGAATCGTAAAAGGGATTTTGAAGAGCCCGGTATGACAGATGCTTCCTCGTCCACGTACTCCATGGACGAATTAATCAAGACCATCCCGCACATACATCCCCTCTACGTCAAAAGAATCGCCGAGATAACTTCCCCCAACCGGTCACCGGGACTCTCGCCAGAACATCCGCCTTCGCCACTCCAGGAATATACAGCTTAGGCAGCTGTGTCTCCATGTCTGTGTCTGAGCAGTTTGGTGGCAGGAACGGGGACGTCGACCCACAGGTCTCTTCCGGCCTTCACGTTGGCGAGAGATCCGAACAAGCCCTGCATCCCGTCGGTGACGAAAAGTTTAGCGGCGACTACGCGTCTCCTATTTCTCACCCTCATACTCAGGCAGACGAGGCTGGGGATGAAACGCACGAGGTGTACTCGCCCCTGACGAGCTTGTCTAATGGGACCAAATTCGCAAATGTGCGAAGAGGCCACAAGGTCATGGTTGGCCATAACGGGTGGCTCGAGCGCCCGGAAAGCGTCGACAAGAAGCCGGATCCGCCCAAGAAGGTGGGCTTTTTCGATACGTTGAAGCGGGTGGCCAAGGAAGTTGTAAGTACCCGGATCAAAACTAAAATGGAGCCCTGGCATACTTGGATCGTTGCTAACAACGTTTGAACAGGTCGATGCAGCCGATATGAAGTCACCCCGTCGCTCAAAGGACAGTGAGCGAAGGCGGTGTGCATCTGCCCGGATGCGAATCTCTCTCAATCCACGCGAGCAGAGCCTATTGTATTGTGAGCTCGAATTTCTTTTAACGTCAGCCCTGGACGGCTACATCAACAGCCAGTTCAATGCCGGGCGACTGGATGCCGACAAATACAAAAAGATCGTCGATGCGTGGCACCAAAAGGGTCGCCCCAAAGTAGTTGGCTTCCGCTATGACTTGAAACACAGTTGGATCTAGTGTTTTTTCATGTGCAGGAGTTCCGCTTCTATGGAAATCGTGCCGGTGTGCCCGCAGCAATCTCCGGGATCCTGGAGGCAATGAGAGTGAATGCGCGGGCACTGCGTGTTCGCACCTTTTGCCAGCCAGACTCTGCCATGGCTAAACAATTGCTCGATTCGCAGAGCCTTTTGAATCTTCTTGGCAGCGCAGAGCAGCGCCAAATTCAACTCGCAGAGGTAGTGCAGTTTTTCAAGATTATTCTTGAGCGTGAACACTCGCTGTACAAAGCCGAGGAAGAACGCAGTGTGCATAGGTTGCCGACGGCCAAGACACTTCCGCGCGTGTCAGAGAGCCATGATGCGGCTCATGGAGCCCATGCTACGGCTCGTGGTCGCTGATGCTTCGTGCCCTTTTTTATTGGTTTTAATTTCTTTGTGCCTTGAGTGGGGCTTTACCCAACATAGCGGATTGAAAGTTCGAAGTCAGTTGGACGGCGGATTGTGGGACATCTGCCATCTGATAGTGGACACGGGTATCGATCTTTTGTGTTGGCACCGCAATCTCTCGATGATTGATCTAAGTTTCGCGATATTGGTTTGTGGATAATCAAGACCAGTATAGGCCACAGTTCTAGTAGTGCTTTGCTGCAAGTGGTTTTAGTTTATTAATACCGTGTTTGCTTTAACTACATTGCTTTTGTTTTTCGTAACATTCGTTTATTCTCTCTCTTTTTTTTTACATGAATATTTCACGCCGGGGGCGGGGTTGTTGTTTATTTATTTATTATTTATTTTTTAATTTTAAAAAAGGCACAAATATAAATAAATGGAGTATATTAAAAGTCAAAGGATAACAGTCATAGACTCGAGTTGTTTAAGGGTCGAGTCGTTCATCATGGCCATTGAGAACACCAACCGTAAAAAAAAATCAAAAACAAACATAAAACATGGTGGACCGTGTCCACATAAAAAGCAAAAACATCAAAATCACAGGTGGTGAGCAGCCTCATAACAACAGCCGCACCAAACATAATCACCGGCGGTCGTCACGGCCATCATAGGATCTCGACGAGGTGTAGTAGGAGTCGGCGGCACCGCCATGCTGTGGCCGTAGAGCACGGCTGCTCTGGCGATTGCGACTGTTGCTGCGACTGCGGCTCAGACTGGCACTGGGACTGCGGCTGATTACAAGGGCACGCTCGCGGTTGTTGCGACGTCCGCGCCGGCCGCCAGCACCACCATCATAGCTGTCGTCGCTGTCGTCGCCACCGCGGCTGCTGCGACCTCGACTGTGGGCCCGATCGCTGATACCTCTGCTGCCGCTGCCGCCACCGCCGTGATACTCCAGCTCGCGAGGTTTGTGACTACGGTCCCGCGACCGATCCCGGCCATAGTCGTCGTCGTCATGGTTGCGCTCTTGGCGGTGGTGCTCGATGCGCTTGCCGATCGCATTGGCGCCGAGACCGCCGACGGCTGCGCCAACGAGGGTCGAGATCAGCGCAGCCTTTTGATGTTCCTTTGAGTTGTGGTGGCGATGATCGCGCTTATCGCGCGCACGGGAAGCGGCTTCGGAGGCTTCGTGCGCGGCGAAGCCGCCGACAAGGGCACCGAGAACACCGACACCGATGCCCGACTTGGAGGTGCTAAACGTCTTGTCGGCCGCGTGCTTGACCTTTTCGAGCGGGCTGTGCGGGCTGTCGCGATAGTGGTCGGGGGACGGTGAGCGGTCACCGCGGCTGCTTCCACGTCGGGACAGCTCAGAGCGTCCCGTAGTTGACAAAGCAGGCGGTTGGGACCGGGGACGATGCCGTGAGGATGGCACCTGGAGGGAATCGTGGCGACCAAGTCAGAGGTGGAGGCATTTGGGGGTGGTGGGAAGGCTGGCGCATTTGGGTCGTAGGCAAGGCGGCCGCCACCTGCCGCATTGGTCATATACGGGGGAGGCATGCTAGCGGAGTCGTTGTAGACATCTTCCGGCGATGAGTCGCGGTGGTGGCGGGACTGGCCGTGCGAGGATCTTGGGCGTCTCCGGTAGTCGTCGTCGTCGTCGTCGTAGTAGCGCGACATAGCTAGGAGCGGGCTGGGCCGAAATAAAAAAGGAACCGGCGGCGGGATGTAAGGCTGGAGCCGTGGGATGCGGAGTTGCAAGAGACCGGGTGACACAGCGTATTAGAGACGGAAATATCGGATTTGTAACGCCAGAAAACAGATATATGCCCACTACTGTTGTGCCGGTGTTGTTTTTGAGGCTGATGAGATAAAGAAAAAGAGAAAAGAAAATAGCGACGGGTCACAGGTCCAGGGGAGGCACGAGGCTGACCAGCTTAAATAAGTAAAGCAGAAAATGGAAAAGGCAAATGACCAGGCGGCTCTTCGGGTTTTGTAGGCAAGGCCTCAACTTCGGGCAATCAACAAATCGCTTGCTGTGCCTCGTGGCGCAAGAAGCAGGCTAGGAGACTTTTGCTTCTGGAAGCGGGAGACCGAGGGCTAATGATAGTGGGTTCTGGATCTTGGGCAGCACGAAGATGTAATGGCTGTTGCACGGGGCTGTGAAAGTCGTTACTCACCCTCGTCACCCACACAAAACAAACAGTCTGAGAAACAATGGCCAGGCAAGCTTATGCAGGAGACGGGACGACGTGGGACTGTGGAATCGGAGAGCGGTTGAGAAGCGGGAGAACTAAAAGGACATAGAGTTGAAGAGCGAAAGTGGCTGTGATGAGCTCTGTCAAGACAGGTTGAGAATGTCGAGGAACGTCGAGGAGAGGGCTTGGTGGGTAGGAAAGGAGGCTGACGGAATGCGCGGAGGGGGGGACAACAGAGGAGCGAACATGATTTCTTGTTCCCTGCTGCAAGGAGCGAAAGAAACGATTGGCAACTGTGAATGGGCTTGGTAAGAATACGGAGTATGCGATATGCACGTCAGGAAGAAGTGTGCAGGAGGGGAGGGGCTCGAGGGGCTCGAGGTGCAAGGAAGTGGAAGGCAAGTGGGGAACATGGGGTTCTGGGTTGGAAGAAAGCGTCAGAAGGGCCAGAAGTAAGAAGGTTTGGTGAACAATGGTCGCTCCTGCCTCCTCCATCTGCAGCTGCACAGTGGCTGTGTTGGCCTGTGCCTCCGTGCCGTGGGTCTGGAACAGGGACCGGAAATATGCCGAGAGTAGCCTGCATACACGTCGAATACCTCCGTCCGGAGTAAACCGTACATCCCGGAACTTTGGCGAGAGCCCTTGTTTTGGAGCCCGGGGGAGTATAATCACTGACAGCGACTACGTTGTTTTCCGTCTAATCTCTTCTTTTGGTGGAGAGGCATGCTGTGGCAATACACAGCAGCCGGGATGAAAAAGACCGCGCCTTTATTACCCGGCGTGTTACGACGGCGAGTCCATGAGGGGTCTTCTTTCTCGTTCTCGTCACCTTCTGCCTCGTTCTTCTCTTCACTATCCTCTCTAACCATGCAACAGACGTGATAATTTGAGGCCGCTTGGTAGATTGCTGTTGGGGGAACCTGGCCAGGCGAGTGTCAATGACGTTCTGCTGTTCCATTTCGAGGTGCTCTAGCTCCTGGATGAGCGTCGACGAGAAGGACCGGCTGGGAGGTAGCGTAGTGAACCGAGACAGATGGAAATAAGATGAACAGAGAAGGCGATTTGGTGTATATAAAGAACAGGAGCAGATTAACAATAAAAAAACAAGATAAAATAAGACGGGGAAAATATAATCGAATAGACAAAAAGAGGGGGAAGAGAAAGAAGAAGAAAGGCAAGAGAAAAGAAAGATGAGAAAAGAAAATGATAAAACAAAGCGAGAAAAGAAAGATGAAAAAAGAAAGATGAGAAAAGAAAGATGAGAAAAGAAAACGAGAAATTAAAATAGGAAAACAAAGCGAGAATAGGAAGCAAAAAAATGAAGGCGAGGAGAAAAGGCGAATAATAAAAGCGAGGAAAGATAGCGAGAAGAGAAAAGGAAAAACACACGAATGGATAAACGCCGGAAAACAATGAGGAGCCCGTGGGACAATTAAAGAATAAAGCTCGGGCTAGTGAGAACCAGAGTGAGTTTATGAGTCTCTTCATAATTAGGTGCACCAAGTGTCTTGCGACCAAACAACTATCCATGCACGTTGGACAACAGGGCAGCAGCAGCGTGATGCCGCGATGCAGGCAAGGCATCCCTAGCCCTATGCAGGCCGCGGGGCAGTGCTTGTCTCTCTCCCTCTGCGTCTGTCACGCATGACTCCAGGCTGTCAACCCCGTGCAACCCTCACTTATTCTCTCGCCTTTGCCAGACTGCATTTGCCGATGCATCAGAAGAACTGCGACTGGCCTGAATATGCGGAAAACCGGGTGGAGACAATGTCGTGTCCTCGAGGCTTTCCTCAAGGCAGCTCGGCTGTGCCGCTGCTGTTATCTGCTATCATTGATTCAAAGATACTTTCTTAATGCACTTCCTCCGTGATTCCGCTGATGCCCCATACTTGCACACCGTTGCAATCAAGATGCGAGGCAAGGCCCGTTCGCGGACGGGAGAACACCGGATGCGCCTGCTGGCCGAAAATTAGCCGGTGTTCTTGCTCATTGTGGCTCTCGTCATGACAGTGGCACACTGCGCGGAAGGGTCCGCGGAAGGCGCCGTCCCACAATTACATTCCCATTCATGCCCAAACATGCCCGCCGGCATCACGTGTAGCCACACGTGAACCACCGTAACACCCGGTAACACCCTCTCGCACACAACAAAGCCCGCGCGTGACCATGATACCTCGCGGCGTCCTTGCGACAGCGGCAGCCCGTGCCGGCGGCAGAACCTCGGATTTTGGCCGACCTTGGCGGTACTCTTAGCATCTCCACCCGGCCAGTTTTTACCTAATTTGGCATTTCCGCGTCGCGCATTCTGCTTGTCCAAAGAAAAATTTGGGGTCACCGTATTCGCCCAGATTGCCACGCACACCACATCGATTGATTTGGCTTTGTGCTTTTCACGCGAAAGCACTTAATTTTAGGAGCTTTCTTTTTTATTTTACTCGTGTTTTATTTTTATCGAAACTGCGACAATGCGGATGCAGACGCCAATGGACGGACATCGTGCACCCATTAACGATCCGTAAGCAAAGCGTATCCGCCGGAGCCTTTCTCCTTTCTCTTATCCCATCACCCAATAAACGGCCTGTTCCCTATACAGACACACACACGCATATATATTCTCCGGTAGCAGCCCTCGATCTGGTCTGGGGAAAAGGCAGTCTGGATACCGACCCAGATCTTTAGCAACGTCTTTGAGGCAGAACATTGACGACTCCGACACCAATCGATTCGGCCCTGGGCTTTGTTCGACTTCACTCGATATCCCCCGACGATAACAACCAGGCACAGCACGCACCGTCGTTTCACAGGACGCACGATGGCAGCCGCCGTGCCCAAGCAGTCGCCCGTGGCGCATAGCACCGAGGTTGATGAGAAGGACCGGTCATACGCGAACCCGCATCCACAATCCACATCACGGCCATCATCATCACCACAATCGCAGCCCTTGGCGCCTCGTGCAGACGGCCTTGATGAGGAGGCCACAGTAGCAGCTTCATCAGACTTGCCGGTATCCCCTCCCCCAGAGCAGCTGCAAAGATGGAATGAGTCCAAGACGACCATGTTCCGCTTCTTTTTCACCCTCTACTCATTTACAATCATGGGCATGAACGATGGCGCTGTCGGTGTAAGTGTTTCTTGCTTCTGGCGCAGTCCTGGCTACTGACAGGATCGCCCTACATCTTGTTTTTTTTTTAGTTTTTTTTTTTTATTTTGTTTTTTTTTTATTACTTGACGTTGTGCTAACATTGCGTCACAACAGGCCCTGCTTCCTTATGTATGTTCTTATCAACAGTCGTCCACCCACCCGAATACACGGCACTTGTATTGGTGCCTACGCCCTCTTGTCTCGAGGCGTCCCGATTCCATCTCGTACCCACCTACCCGCGTCCTTCTTTTGCTAACTGACCGCACCCCTGTCTCTAGATTGAAGAATACTACCACGTATCCTACACCGTCATCTCGTGCGTTTTCTTGGCAAGCTTTGCAGGCTACCTCTTTGCCGCCCTGGCCAACAACCACATCCACCACCGCTTCGGCCAGTTTGGCGTTGCTATCCTCGGCTCCACTGGCCGCCTGGCTGGCTACCTCCCCATGATGTTTCACCCTCCCTTCCCGGTCCTGCCCATCATCATGATCTTCCCGGGTCTCGGCAGCGGCGTCGAAGACAGCGGCTGGAATGCGTGGGTTGGCAACATGGAGAACGCCAACGAGCTTCTCGGCTTTCTTCACGGCGCCTACGGCCTCGGCGCCACCATTGCGCCTCTCATCGCCACCGCCATGGTCACAAAGGCCAATCTGCCATGGTATACCTTTTACTACCTCATGGTCGGTCTGACGGGTCTTGGAATTGCCTTGGCCTTTGTCGTATTCTGGGGCGCGACCGGCCATGTCCATCGCGAGTCCCACAAATCAACGACAGGACAACAGCGCACCACCACGCGGCGTGTCCTGCGCGAGCCCATCACTTGGCTCATGGCCATCTTCTTGCTTGGCTATGTTGGTGCCGAGGTCAGCTTGGGCGGCTGGATCACCACCTTCATGCTTAACGACCGCCACGCCGAGAATTTTGCGGCTGGTCTGTCGGTGACGGGCTTTTGGCTCGGTATCACGGTCGGTCGTTTGATTTTGGGGTTCGTCACGGGCCGCATTGGCGAGAAATTGGCTATCACCTTTTATCTTCTCGCATCTATCGTCCTCCAGCTACTCTACTGGCTAGTGCCGTCATTTATTGCCTCTGCTATTTTTGTTGGCTTCCTTGGTTTCTTCCTTGGTCCACTGTTTCCTGCCGCTGTTGTGGCCGCCACAAAGCTTTTGCCAAACGACTTTCACGTTTCCGCAATTGGCTTCGCTGCTGCATTTGGAAGCGGTGGCGGTGCCATCTTCCCCTTTGCGGTTGGTGCCATCGCACAAAGTAAAGGTGTCGAGGTTCTCCAGCCCATTGTTGTCGCCATCCTCAGCTTCATTCTCATAATCTGGTGTTTCCTTCCGGGCGGCTATAAGCCAGGTGGCCTGGAATACGCCAAGGAGAACCATGAAAGCATCGGAAATGATGTCGTAGTGGCTTTCCGGTGGGCGACAAAGAAGCGCGGATCAACAGAGAAGCCGCTGTCGCCGCAGCCTTAAAAGACGGCCTCGCCGGCCGAAATGGCAACCTCGCCTACGGGTTCATGAGAGAACCCCGTGCCTCATCATTCGGTTGCAATCTGCAACAGTTCATCTGCAAGCCGCCGCAGATAAAATTGTTTTGTGTCACGTGGGAGGTCCTTAAAGGCACCCGACATTCGTGAAACATCCTGCCGAGCCTTCTCGTAGGCCGCAAGATCTCGGTTGCCGTATACGTCTCTTCCCGAAGAATAGCCTTTCTCGAGGTCCCGGAAGAATACGTTGACGGCGATACTGCTGTCCGAGACGGGAGTTGCTGTATGCAGCCACAACTGGGGAAGAAACAGCACATCACCGGGTTTCAAGATGGCCTCATAAATGTTGCATTGCGGCAAAGAGGACGAGGTCAGCGCTGAAAATACGTCAATGCTAGAGCTTGACGAACCTGGCGCAAACCCGAGTTTGGTGACATCGGTGGGAGGGAAGAGATAAAAGCGCTTGATACCTTCGATCTGGCAGTAGATATTGGCTAAGACCTGTTTTTATGTTCGTGTTAGTGACACGATATAATTTTTGTATATATACCACATTAAAAGAAAGAGCTCGCATTCCCGTCTACTTTCACGTTAAGACTCTAATACATTCCTCTCAATAAATCAAATGGTTTACCCAACAAGCCGTCTTTTGAGCCTTGGAAACCAAAAGAGGGATAGATACCACTTACATCGTAATGCAGCCACATGTTGACTGGGCCAGAGATCCGCAGGACTGAGCTGAACAGTTTGTCATCGACAAATGCCAGCTGTGGAGGCAGAATGAAGTCGCTTGCAATCATTGGGAAGTCGACGTCGAGTATAGATGGGCACCGGAAGGTTTGTCGGCCGACAGAGCACGCAGGTACAGCTTCTTCCCATTATCGACATCGCCAGCAAACTCCTGGAACGTTTGCGTTTTGTATCGGAAATTCTTGGCGAGAAAGTCCATGGCCTGATCCATTGATTCGTGAAACAACAACCTGATGTTAAAAAGGAGAAGAAGAAAAGGAGAGAATGTCAGCCAGAGATTGTCATGCAGTACCGTATTTCCCATGCAAGGCAGAACTTGATATACCTTTCGTTCAGGCCAACACGTTCAGCCAGGTAGGTCAGGCTCCATTTTGCGAGGCAGGACCCGAGCTCGAGATTTCGAAAACCACCGGCTTACCACTTCGAAGTATCGATTCAAAGTGCTCGGCTGATTTTAGTTCCACCCGAGGTATGGTCGTCTTCGAAGGAAGCCGCTGTGGGTTTGTTTCGTGGGGTGTCGCTGGCGCCTCGTTTGTTACTGTCAACGTCCGCGAATATTTCCATACGGCTCGTTCCCTGGTTGATTTGACGGACACGGAAGACCCTCGAATAGGGAAGCTATAAACTCCACGAGACCACCCGGATTCTGTCGAGAAACAATGTGTTCCGCCTCCAATAATTGCAATCTCGGAGTTATCCACGGCAACAATGGAGGCACCCGTGGAAAATGTTCGCCAGGCTTCTGGGCCAAACCCTTGAACAAATTCGAGGTACTCGTATACCTCGCTTCGCTCTCCATATGAACGGAAGCGTACGATCTCCTGACTTGCTGGTAGAGTTCCCGTCGTTCCTATACCACCAACAACAACGACCCAGTCACCAGCACGGGCACTCACAGCACCGTACCTAGCAAGAAGTTGGTTTGGCCAACGGCTGGCTATGGGCTTGAATGTGATGGTTGGCTCTGTGATATTGGACACATCCAGCACCCACTCGAGGGCCTCATTAAAGACAACGCCATCGGTTGTCATGCCTCCAGCTAGAATTCCACAAAATGCGGACGGAATCAGCTTCATTGACCCAGTGCATGATAGAAAGCATCCATATATAGCTGGGGGCTGAAGTGTTCCTTTCACTGAACAACGCATCCATCCTATGTTTGGGTGGAAGACAAGGAAGTCGGAATGGGTTGCTGTGAAGTCTAGTCTTCCGCCAGCCAGGAGAACTAGTTTTGAGTTTCCTAGGCGCTCGACCGAGTGTCGAAACAGAGGGAATGGAAGGCTGTGTATTTCGACCCACTGGTGGGTGTCCTTCTTGAAGATCCAACAGTCACTGAAAGGTGCAGCATGCGAGCCTTTGCCACCAGCAAGAAGGTAGCCAGAGTCCCCGAGGTCTGTGAGGGTAAAGCACGACCTGGCCCCGGGGCCACCTTGGGGCAGAACAATCCTAGATGCAGCTTCTGGATCGCTACTTTTGCTGTACAGGTCGCATGACCGAAGTTGACCGTCAGGCCATGGCCAAATATATTGGCGACAACGTTCTGGCCCATTATAGTTTGCAGTACCATAGGTGCACCAGACCGTCGAGGTGACACGTTCTTTGTGGTAATGGGAGGAGAGAATGTGACATCAACAGCAGTCGTGGGAATTTCAGACATGTCGGTCTCTTCGGCTAGAGAACCTTGAGATGGTGACTCTGTCAATAGTGCAGCCGTTTGTGCGTGAAGAACGCAGCGGTGGCTTGCAAAGTAAACAAATTCTTCCCAGTCATCAAAGTCTTCAACCGTATCAAGTACCTTTCTTTGACTGGGAGACATACACAGCGGGTCTGACCATGCGTGCCACCAGGACCGAGCTCTAGCATTAGGCCAACCCAGGGCTTTGAAACGCTTCTGTTGGCTGTTGATTGTAGGGTAATGCTCTACACTCTTGGATGACACCTTGTCTTTGGCCAACTGCTGAAGCATTGCCTCGGTAAATGGGGACGAAGGGCCATCAGGTAAAGTAGGCTCCAGGAGGCAGAATTCGGCGTCGCCTATAGCACCAGCCCAGCGTATGAGAGCATCGGCATCTCCAACTTCTATATGCGCCATGGATATCTCGGCGACAAATAGAAACTCGCTGGTGTCGACATCGATGAACTTTGGAAGTGCATGTTCAATCTCTGACAGCTGGTGTAAGTTGCAAGCAATTTGACAGTATTGATCACTTGTGAGCAGGATGCTTGAGTTTTCTGGAAACTCGGGGACGTCAGAGGCGACAACAGTTCTGGCGTCTGTTTCACAATATCTCGCTTTGGCATCAGGACCTCTGGGGAGTCGATGTCAACAAATTTTGCGCCTAGGCAGAGCCTAGCATGGCGAAACATGCAACGCCATGGTAGAGTATCGCTAGATCTGGGTCAGCGAGAGTAACGAGAAAAAAAAACAGTTGCTTAAGTAGGCCAAGTTACCTCCCACAACCAAGATTCACAATGACCTTCGACTTTTGAGACGGCCGCGTCAAGAATTGGCAAATTGCTGCATCAACCAGGTGCATGCGTAAATAGAAGATGCGATTGTTCAAGGGAGTGCGCTTTTGAAGCTTTTGACAAAAAAGCGTGCGTATTGAGGCTCAGTCGGAAAGTAGACACGCTCGACATTCCGTTTGGATATGATATCAGATCCGTTGGTCTGTATGACGATAGCTCACATATAATGTCAGTGGACGGTTTCGACAGTTGGGAGTGATATGTAAACGAGAAACGTTTTTCTTTTCGTCTGAATTTAATAAAAAAAAGAGAAGGAAAAGAAAAAAGATGTTCTTACACTCATCGTGGAGATCGCCTCGCCATCTAGCACAAGGCTCTCTTGTTTCCCGTAACTTCCTAGTAGGTGAGACTGCCCGATTGCAGGTGCTTCGTGTTTATTCTTTGGCTGGCCCTTTCCATTGCTTGTAGTTGAAACTCATGTGAAAAGATGCGATGATTTGATGGGGCAGCCTTGTCTGGTCTGATGGTCCCAGCAAAGGAAAGTCACCGTTAGTTAAGAGTGGGTCCACTCACGTGTGTGTACGGGGGATGGACGAAGTACGACGTATGTAATAATACATACAAAGTTACCTGCCAGGCTGCTGCGCCCACATGATCCTATCAAAGAGCACCCGAACCACACATATGGTTGTCCACTAAGACCCCCCTGTAAGCCCATCTACAAGCCCCGCAGCCAGCCTTCCCAATTCTATTACTGCATTACGTCGCTGCCATTTTTGTTTCTATCCACACACACCTACATTCACATTTCCACAAACATCACCAAGAAGCTCCTTTCTCAAAAGCTGCACGGCCTGGAGCCATTTCCGTTTCCGCCACAACACCCTTCGTCATAGATTGATCGCTCGAACCCCAGAAGGCCTCGGCCACCCTGTTGCGCCGCTCTCCGACCTCTGCGGCGTCTTTGCCATCGCAAACAGGCATCGCCAACAACTCTAGTCAAGATGTCGGCCCCGGCACTCAACTTTGTGACGTTCAACCAGGACCATAGCTGCCTGGCTGTGGGAACGTCCAAAGGCTTCCGCATCTATCACACGGATCCTTTCTCAAAGATCTTTAGTAGCGACGATGGTAGCGTGTCCATTATCGAAATGCTCTTCTCGACATCACTCGTGGCTATGGTTTTATCGCCACGGCACTTGGTGATACAGAACACCAAGGTGAGTTTTCTGGCCCGCGGAGGCAAAATCCATCCCGCCGCATCCCTTTGTTGGTATCCCGTTATGTTGATGTCGTTCGGCTTCTAATACCCATGCAGCGCGCGTCCGTCATATGCGAGCTTACATTCCCATCTGCCGTGCTCGCCGTGCGGCTCAACCGGAAACGACTTGCCGTTGTTCTCGAAGACGAGATTTACCTCTACGATATAGCAAACATGAGCCTTCTTTACACGATTGCGACGTCACCGAATCCTAGTGCCATCTGTGGCCTCTCCCATCTTCGACAACTGCTATATAGCATACCCCTGCCCAAACCCCGGGAAGACCGCGATGAGAAACGTCCTCACATGCACCGCCACTATCTTCGTACGTGGCCCCGACATCTGGCGAGGTTCTCATTTTCGATACAATCACACTTAAGGCTGTTAACGTCATCGAGGCCCACCGATCACCCCTATCTTGCGTCGCAATCAACAGCGACGGCACTTTGCTTGCGACGGCATCCGAGACTGGAACCATCATCCGCGTGTTCAGCGTTCCAAGGGCCAGAAGCTATACCAATTCCGCCGTGGCACATACCCATCGACAATTTACAGCATGTCGTTCAACACGACTCGTCTTTGCTGTGCGTTTCGTCGACTTCGGACACCGTGCACATATTCCGTCTTGGTGGGCCGCAAGGGGCTCCGGGTGATGGCTCAGGAGCTTCATCCGGAGGTGCAGCAGCTTCTGCGGGCGGGAACGACTTTGGCTCCCACGGCAAGGCCGCTGGTCTCGGTCGCGCAGCCAGGACAGCTTTAACGAATCCCCCAACAGTGCGGCTGGCTCGCCACAAAACGAGGCGTCCGATCCATCAGGCAGCAGTGCCGGTCGAGATGGTGGTGCGTCCGCGCAAAGGAGACAGAGTGGCTCGTTTGGAAGCATGTTGCGGAGATCTTCCCAAATTATGGGCCGCAGTGTTGCGGGTGTCGTCGGCTCCTACCTTCCTCAAACAGTAACTGAGATCTGGGAGCCACTGCGCGATTTCGCATTTATCAAGATTCCACGATCTGGTGCCTCGGCTACTCCGTCAAAGACAAACCAGGCGGGCCCCTCTGTCAACACCGCTGCCGGAGGGTCCAGTCAGTCTGGCGGGCCGCTGCGGAGCGTGGTGGCCATGAGCAGCAACAGCCCTCAGGTTCATGGTCGTCACAAGCGATGGAGGGTTCAACGTCTTTAGCATTAATATGGAAACCGGCGGCGAAGGTTCCTGGCTGAACACTTTTCGTAAGTTTATCCCGATGCATGTGGGTCGATGCATGCAGCATTGTCTAGGCTCCGAAATGTGGCTAACAATTACTTTCTTTGCTTGTTTAGGATTTTGGACGGCGACGACAAGCTCGAGGCATCCGCCTACGGGGCATAATCCTCGATTAATACGCTCTTACATCCCTTCTACTTCTCCCCTTTTGGCCAAATTGAGAGGTCACAATACAAATGCAGGGGCTGGCGGTCTCTATGCTTGAAAAAAAATCTGTCGTGCAGATTGTGTCTTCATTGCCATCCACCCTTGATGTTACGGCTTCCGTTCCTAACCAACTGCCACTTGTTTTCACTTACCCTTTTTTTTTATACATTTGTTTTTCGACTGTCTTCGTGCCCATCTAGCAAAGTACGATAGTAGCGAACCGCGTGAGCCTATGCTTGCATTCTACCGGTGTTATCCTGACGAACGTGCGAATTTTTTTTTACCTTTGTTTCTTTTTTGGGGGATCTGGTCTTTTTTGTTCGTGTGCGTTTATACTTTTTTTGAATACCTGCTACTAGTTCCACTGTGAGTTAACATTGACGATGGTAGTATAGTCATTTTGATGGACGACAAACTATCAATAATATAGGCTTTTTCTTTCACATGGTTTAATTCACTATGATAATATATCATTGCCAATCCATCATAAGAACCCTCCAGGCGCCTAAAGCATACGTATAATAACATGCAACGGAATAAGATAGAAAAAAGAGCCTTACATACTTGAATTAGACAAGAACAAAAATAGGGAGAATACAATAAACACTGAATTTGCACAACAAACCGGGGAATTTATCATAACACATAAAACCATATAAAACAGCCAAACCGCGTGCCGGGACCACATTGAGCACGCTTATCTTTGCTTCAAGATGCCAGGAACCGACAGCCCTTTGCCAAATATAGGGAAAGGGGTGAAAAAAAAACATAAGATAAAACTAAACACCAATCCTCACCGCACGTAAGGCTGGTTCATTAGAGCCACCTCACGAGCAATCTCACCCCACTCGAGCTCTCTCTTCACACAGGCGTTACTACCTCTGTCAAACGAGTTGTCCGTCGCCTGGTTCTGCCGGAGCATTTCCTCCCACTTTAACAGTTCGTAGGCAAACCGAAGGTGGGGTTGGATAATGACATTGAGGCGTCGTGCTCGCACAAAGCAATATGCCCTGGGCAGAGACAATTTCATCGATCGCATTACCTCCGCGATGCAGATTGTTGCGCTTCGCGACACGCCGACGCGGCAGTGAACAAGTGTTGCAGTGCCTTTTTTGCGCCCTTGTTCTAAATTGAGAAAGTTGGTTAGTGTGGAGAAATAATAACAGGGCCAGTACTTCATTCGTGTACTCCTTTGGGGAAAATGATGGAACTCACCTATAAACTCGAGGCATCGCTCAAACTCATCAGTCAAAGGGTCGATTCCATTGTCTTGGACACCTTGGACAACACAAACATTCTCTTCGCCCCAAGCCTCCAGATCGCCATCACGCCACATGGCCATCTCACCAACGCTCAAAATTTGAGTAATGCCCAATGCTCTGAGCAGATCGGGGTTGTTTGCGTGATTAAGGTTTCCGAGGTACATGTAATCGAGCACGCGGCTAGGGAAGGATCCGTCTAATGCCGAGAACCACTTGGCTGATTTTGGACCAAGGCTGTTACAGAATCGAGGTCTTTCTCTGCACATAATGGCGACTCGCATAATAGCCGTGGAGACAGGGAAGTTAGGAGGGCCACGTCCGTTGGATAGGCGAAAAAGTTCCGCTTCTTCGTTGTGTGAAGGCTGAGCCAGGCATCATGGATTGGGATACCAGTGCTGTAGCTGAAGTAGGCCAGCGCGAGCATGGTCGACTCCGTGTAACCGTCTGCGCAATGGATGAGGATTCGTTTTGGTTGGTGAGCAGCCGTTGTCAGTGGCTCGTCCGTCTCACCAACCATGGCGACATCGCCGTCATCATCGATGGAGGCAATGCTGAAACCCATGGGGGATGTGGACGGAGAAGAAGATGCGGTGCCATGGGCCAGGTGGTATATCCATTTGCAAGACTCGAGAATCGCATCTGCTTCTGTTTGTGACCACGTTGGTGGTAAAATTGTGCCCGAGGAGGGGAAATCCAGGTACGTTTTATTTCCCGGTGGGACGCCTGTTTCTGCCAAAGCCCGTAGCGCACGAGGGTTTAGATGTCCAAGGTCGCTGCACTCAATCAGGATGTCGTACGCATCTTCATCCTCAGAATTTGGTTCGGGTGTAGGGCCGAGCCAGACATTGTGTGAGATCTCGGATGCCACCGTCATGGCATACATCTCCGTGCGCTCTTGGTGGAAGAAGTCGATGACGCTGCCAGTGATGCGTCCCTCTGAGTCGGCAGATACAATGTGTGGATAGGACTCCTCGAAAACGGAAAAGTCGCTCGTGCAGGCAAACGTGTTGTATATCGGGAGCGTGGTGCCCTCCAGGTCTTGCTTGTCCCGCCAGTTTTGCTGAGCAGCGGCAATGCTCCAAGCCAGTCTCTGAACAGCATCGTTGTCGTCTCCATACACGATGATATCCGAAGTCATGGCCGTCTTGGCGGCCTGAATCTGGAAGTTCCGCACGGAAAAGCCTTCTTTGGGATCGGCATCGAGGAACTCGGATGAGGTCCCCAACTGTAGGAACTCGTCTGGTGCAATGGCGCCCTTCAAGCGAGCGACCTGAAGTTGGCCATCGGCTTTGACGATTGTCAGCCCACGCAGACAACAGGGTGTTTTCCGCATAACACGGCGGCGCTGAGAAAAAAAAGGCCTGCTGCATGTGGTTGCCAGGATGGAGACCGTGCAACCAGGGAAAGACGAGTGATGGGTCGGGCAGCGGCTGGCGTGCAATGTAGTCGACGGCAGCAGCCACGCCGGCAGGGTCGATGGTGTATATGGCGAGTTCGCCATCCTCGGAGCGAGGGTACTGGTCCGGGGAAACAGTAGAGATTGCTGGTGGTCATTTGGCTCTCCTGGTGGAGGAGATGGCGATGGTGTTGCAGAGGCGACTGGTGGGCCAGGGGGACACACAGGTATGTGCTTGTTTGGCACGGGGCCTGCTGGCTGTGGATGAGGTTGGGCCGTCTGATTGTTCAGCGTATCGACATCGATGTTGATGGGCGAGTTTAGGGACGACATGCCGGACGAGGCACGATGCGGCGGCATCGGCCGTGTTAGGGCGATTGTAGCCATGCGAGGTGTTGGTGGAAGAAGAATGCGCTTAGATGAGAGGAGAGCTTGCGCCGAATGGGAGCAAATATCAGAAGTCGTTGGATGGTGACAGCGACAAGAAAACCAAGGCGTTGAAAAACAGGAAACGAGGGAGGAAAGGAGAGAAAGGAGCGAGCCCAAATCTTTGTTTGAAAAAGGGGAGGCACAAGGTGTATGTGAAACCGCTTGCCAGGCTGGGAAGGAGCCCGCCAGAAGTCTTGAGCAGAAGGAAGGGACGATCGTCTCTTTGTCTATTGTGAGAGTAAAGGTAAGCATCTAATCAAATACCGTATCTTTCAAACAAGGGGACGCGTGGAAGAGCGCGGCTGGGATATCCCGTTGGATTCAAACGTGATCATGGGATGTAGAAGCAGGTAAAAAAACAAGCCAAAAGATTGTGTTTCAAGGGTTGTGAACAGTGCTGGTGATGGCAGCAAGAGAAAGAAAAGGGATCGAGAAAAAGAGACTGATAGAAATGAAGAGGACGCAAAACATATACTCAGCCAGGTTCCTGATAGTCGGTAAGAAATGTCTCAACGCACATTCCTGTTCTGGGCGGAGCTGGCGATATTGAGGCGAAAGCCGGCAGACAGCTGCAAGAGACGTCGCAATTGGCAGCGATCAAGAGCGAGTAAGAGTGATTGGCGGCGGCTGGTGAAAGCTGCAACGGCGAGATATGTCAAAGGTAATTATTCCAACCAAAAAAAAAAAGAGTGCAAGAAGCCCAAAATGGCCCAAGAGGCAAAAGCAGCTACAATCGAGAGAAAAGACGACAAAAGTGAGGATCAAGGCTAGCTTGAGGCGGCCTGTGGCACGAGACAGGGAGGGAAAGGGAAATGAAACAGCAATGGGAAGGAGAAAGAAGAGAGCGGGCACAAAAGAAGGTCGTAGGTGTGGACGGCGTATCAATGCTACACAAACGAGGAGAAGGGCGGTCGGGGTGCACTGGGGTGACGCCGTGGAACAAACGGTGATGGCGATGGAGGCGACAATAAGGAGCACAGTGGGCTGGCGAATGGGAACTGTGCCCGCATGGTTTGGGGGTGCGAATCTTCAGAGCGACGGGGGGTGGGGGTGACGGAGGCGAGAGACAAGGGAGGATGAGAGGGTGGGTGAGAGACAAAAGGAGAGCGAGGAAGAGAAAGAGATAAAGAGAGAGAGAAGGGGGAGGGGGGAGTACGATGGGAAAATAGAGAAGAGATCGAGAGATAAATGGGGGAGAGTGAGAGCGAAAAAGAGAGGAATTGAGGAGAAGAGGAAAAGAGGAAGAGAGGTAGAGAGAGAGAGGTAGAGAGAGAGAGAGAGAGAGAGAGAGAGAGAGAGCAAGCGATGGCAAGATTGGAAGAGATAGAGACAATGGAGACTGAACGCAGCGTCTGGCGATATGACGATACGTGCGCGAGAGATGGTGATACGACGATATCGTATGGGGTGAGGCGATGCCGATATGGCAACGGCAGCACGATAAGGCTGAGAAGGGCGAACGAGGGCAACAGACTGGATGGTATTATGGGCGATGGGATGATACAACGCGTGTCGATGCGTATTGCAATTGTTGCGAGTTGCAAGTGCAAGGGCAGGTGCAACAGACGACACGGACGACTAGACTTGGGACAGAAGAAGAGGACATGGATCAAAGCGACAAGAGGAAAAACTGTGAGAGCTGCAGAACTGGAGAGAGAAACAAGAGGAGAAACACCAGATCAGCTGGCCGCCCCAAAGCAGCGATTGCAGAACGGCGACCAAGGGAGAGAGAGGAGAGAGAGCCACCAAGCCAGAGAACCAGATTAGGAAAGAGAGGGACGACAAAGATGCCTGAGCCAGAAGGGCCAGACGCTTGAACGGCGCTCAGCTGGTCGCAAAAGGTCGCAAAAGGTCTCCCAAGCAGCGCCCAGAACCTCTCTCGCCTCTGTTGGCCACACCCTGATAAGACCGCCAGTCAGCACTGGCAAATCACGTTGTCGCTCGTCTGAGCTCTGCATGGCTGTTGGCTGTACCAGCATGCAGCCAGCGGGGGATGTGCATGCCAGTTCAGCCAATGGGGAACTGTCTGGTGGCTCCACTGCAAGCCGCCCCGCTTCCACAGCGGGTAAGCTGTTGGGAGGACCAGGATGGCGTTCTTGGCCAAGTCCACCTCGTCGAGCCAGTCTTCTAATCTACGTCGTTTTCTCTACACAGGACGTCGTACTTATTTATACGGAGTATGTCTACCAGCCACCGTTGAGAACACTGTGCTGGTCTCATCATCTCATCACATATCTTTAAAAGAAAAGAAAAAAAGAGAAGAATTTTTTTTACCTGTTGACGACGTTCCATGTCTAGAGTCGTTGTGGCTCGAGGGCCTTGTAACTCGGCAAGTCTCGAGTTTAATCATGTACAGTTGCTCTTTATGAGATTGGTATTCATTTACGCTTTTACTTCCTTTTCCTCCCCTCTGCCCCCCTCTCTTTTTATTGTGTGATCTCTCTCGTTATGTGCATGCTAGATAGTACGTACCTGCCATATAGCCATATAACCCAAGTATTCAGCCCTGGTATCTCTACCCTTGAAGAAACATGCTTGTTGACGTTTGTCGCCGTCCGAAGCGGCGTGCCGATTATTAAATATACGTGGGCGCAAAGGGTTTGTACGACCTTCGCTGCATTTAAAAAAGGTCAAGGAGACCCAAGAACGCTCTAAGCTAGAAAGAGGGTTGAAGGGTACTCCGTATTTTGGTTTTAATTTTCTCAGTATTTTATTATGCAGCATGCGTTTCGTCAATTAGGAAACTGCGACCTGCCAGGTCACTTCCAAAGAAAGTAAGATAATACGTCCAACTTAGCTTCTCGGCAGTAGCCCACAGGAGCCGCGCTGCAGTGGATGGGGTACGCTACGGACACCCATGCATACAGCGGGTTTTTTGGGGTTGACAGCGGACGAAATGCACTGCGTGAAAGCTATCATTATGGGGCACAACGCCTCGACTGCAGCCCCATGCCCCTGTCGGATAGGTGTTCTGGCCACGCTGCCGGACTAGTTAGGCCCACCTTCCCCATAACCCATTTTATTTCGATAAGAATTTTATCACTGTCGCTGCGTCCTTCCCGTACTGAACACCAACGAACAAACTGGTTGTCATCGTCAGAGGCCCCACTCTGCTCCAAAACCTCAATCCCTAGGCACCAATCAAAATCGAGTATTTTGGAGCTCGCAATCGCTGCCTCCTTCCTGTTCAGGGTACTCTACTCTCCTGCCGGCGCCGGAGCTCCGACCGACCTTAAAAAAAAAGGTCGTCTCTTGGGCCACTCCACGCGCCGCCTTACCCAGTCCTCATCCGCCTCCGTGCAACCCGCCGCACCCTCCCGCCGCATACCCTCCCCTTTCCGTGCTGCCCCTCCTCACCGGAAAACATGCGGCCCTCCACGGAATTCGAGCGCGCGCCGCCCGCCCCTTCAGAAGTGCGGCACCTCACGCTGCGCGGCCTCGCGGTCGGTCTTGGCGTTGGCCTCGTTATCTGCTGCTCCAACATGTACTTTGGCCTGCAGACCGGCTTCGTCAGCACCATGTCGCTACCGTCAAGCTTGCTCGGTTTTGGCATTTTCAAAGCGCTTTCTCGCCATCTGTCGTATCCTTTCTCGCCTGTCGAGAACGTCCTGGTCCAGACAGTTGCCGGCAGCATGGCCATCGCCCCGCTTGGTTCTGGCTTTGTTGGCGTGCTGCCGGCCATGAACTTTCTAATGACAGCGGACGAGATGGGGCCCATCAAGCTGTCCCTGATCAAAATGATTATGTGGTCGCTCGGGCTCTGCTACTTCGGCGTCCTCTTCGCCGTTCCTCTGTAAGGTCAATTCCTCAACACATTGTCAATACTATTCTCTCCAAAGAAACCAATGGCTGACCTGCGTAAATCCTTTTCTAGTCGACGACAAGTTATCATCCGCGAGAAGCTTAAGTTCCCCAGTGGTTTTGGTGCCGCCGTCCTGATTGGTGTCCTGCATGGGCGCAAGCCGAAACTAGGTCAGGGTAAAACCCCGTCAGAATTTGCGAGCCTTGCTGGCGAAGAGACTGTCCCTGAACCAGCTCCGGCGCCTTCTGCACTGACTACGTCTCATTCCAGCGCAGGCGATGCCTTCGACGGCAACAGCCCCGCCTCGGAACATGAAATACGCCGCCGTGAAGAGTGGCGCGCCAATCTGCAACTGCTCCTCGTGTGCTTTTTCGTTTCAGGGCTGTTCACACTTGCCACATATTTCTTCCCTGCCATCCGGGACCTGCCCATCTTTGGGCCGACAGCTGCTGCCACGTGGCTGTGGACATTCAACCCAAGTCTTGCCTACATTGGCCAGGGCGTAATCATGGGCCCGGCAACCACCATGCATATGCTCCTGGGAGCCATAATTGGCTGGGCAATCTTGTCTCCTCTGGCAAAATATCGCGGCTGGGCACCCGGTCCCATAAATGATTGGGAAACTGGCAGCAAGGGGTGGATTGTATGGATCTCTATCGCAATCATGTTGGCCGATGGCATTGTCAGCCTTAGCCATGTTGCCATTCGCTCTGCTATCCAGTTTTGGCCCGAGACGCGTGCCACAGTTGCAAGCCGACTGCCACCAGGCGTGGCTCGCTGGGTCTTCCCGAAAAAGAATACGGCTGGCTACACAGCCATTCACAGCTCAGACACTAGCGTAGAGGCAGCAACGGTACCGACAAGCCCTCTCTCCGTCTTTGCCACGCCTGCAGCTGGCCGCAGTAACGAGGAGGAAGACGAAGACGAAAACGATGACGATGGGAGTATTGGAGCGCAGCCCGGGGAAAACGGACTGGAGAAGGATGCCCCGCCCGAGCAGCAGATCGGCTTGAAAACAATTGTTGTCGGCCTGATGTTGTCCATTGTGTTTTGTATTGCTTGCATTCGCTTTACTTTTGGTGCCCTCGTGCCCTTTTACGCGATCATTATCTCGATCGCGATGGCACTTGTGCTTAGTATCATGGGCGTCAGAGCCCTTGGCGAGGTAAGATTGTCCAGCCTTGTCTGCATCATATGCATTCCCTTGACCCTCCACACTTTCTAATGCATGCATTTAGACGGACCTCAACCCCGTTTCCGGAATCTCCAAGCTCACCCAGCTGTTCTTTGCCTTGATCATTCCCCGGACACACAAAAGCAGTGTCCTGATCAATCTCGTGGCCGGCGCTGTGTCTGAAGCTGTAAGTCATTCTTCCAGATAGGCTCAAAATGCGCGTGCCGTCGTCCACTCATAGCTGACATTGTCCAACCTTTTTAGGGTGCTCTACAAGCTGGGGAACTTATGCAAGACCTTAAAACGGGCCATCTCATCGGTGCCGCCCCGACAGCGCAGTTCTGGGGCCAAGTCATTGGAACAAGTGTCGGTGCTGTTGTCAGTGCTTTCCTATATAAGCTTTACACATCGTGAGTCCTGCCCATAACCACCGCACTTCGTATTGTGTTCTCCCTTGTTTTCGGAACTTGACTGACACTTTCCCAACCCCAGGGCGTACGAGATCCCTTCCAATCTTTTTCAAATACCCACTGGCTATGTGTGGATCTTTACTGCACGTCTTGTGACGGGTAAAGGTCTTCCCGCAATGGCCGGCCAGTGGGCTATTGGCTCTGCAGTTCTTTTTGCTGCAATCACATTGCTCAGAATTCGGACTGCAGAGAAATCGTGGCATGCTTACATCCCTGGCGGCATAGCTGTCGCTGTTGGTACGTATCGACAATGTGGCATGGGCGCCTTTTGTTTTTGGCGAAAGACTCACGGTCTAACATATTGGGTAGGAATGTACAATGTGCCATCCTTCACGCTGGCACGAAGCGTGGGCGGCCTTATTGCTCTATACTGGAGACTCTCTGGCCGCGACGAAACAAGGGCAATTGTGCTCGCATCGGTACGTCTTGATATGCTTATCTTGCAGCCTTCGGCCATGGCTTTGAAGATGTCGGTTGTAGTCTAACAAGAAACTTTAGGGTTTCATCCTCGGCGAGGGATTCCTCAGTGTGGTGAACTTGTTTTTGCAGACGGCAGGTGTTCCTCGCTGGTAAGTGTCATGCACGTGGGTTGACGTTTGCTGCGTTCGAGAGCAGCTCATTTTTACGGCCCGATTTCAATGTCAGCTCGAAGTGCCCAAACACAAAGTATCTCATCCGTGCAATGCTTTGTATACATATTGCACCAACTGCCGCATTTATTGCTTACTCCTTATTGCACTTTATACCCCTTCTACGGAAGCATGAAAGTCATGGTCATGGCGTACGTTATGAAAGCTCTATTTGATTAATCTATGCACCATATATATTCTTTCTTTAGACAAAATTTATGTCCCCCATAATTTGTAAGAAAAGCAAGTTTTTCATAACATAAAATCATTTAAACTCCCCAGTTAAGACGAAGACGTGGCATAAGCCAGTTTCTCATCTCAACGCCCAGGACTGCTGCTGCTGCGTCGTCGTGCCGCGTGTCCACTTGACTTGCAAGGTCAAAGCGCGCGGGTTGTCGTCGGCCGTGATGAACGAAAGCTCTCCGTCCACCTTGCGGGCGTCCGCCTCCGTAAGAGCCTTGGAGTGTGCCTTGTCCAGAAGCAAGCACTGCATCCAGTGTGTCGCCTTACCAAACGGCCCCGTCGTGAAAGCAACGCGGTCTTTGCCGGCGGCAGCCCACGCCTGCGAGCTGGCGTCAACAGGCTCGATCTGCGACGTGCGTGATGTACCGAAGTAAATGTCAAACCAGACCAGGAACCCGTCCAGAGACTCGGCCTCCTTGGAAAGCACAGACTCCCACTTTGCGGTGAAAACGAGGTCTTCGACCTTGATTGTGTGGAGGTCGAGATGCTTGAACATGCTCGTCGCGCCTGCAATGGTCTTCTCCGGCATGACCAGCATCCGCGCATCGTCGTAGATACCGGCTTGCATGGCTTTCATGTCAAAGCCATAGACGTCTCTCCAGAACGTAATGCTGTCGCAGATGTACTCTGAGTCGCTGACGGGGGCCAGGAACAAGGAGGCGTGGCTGGGCACCAGCAGACCGTCCGGCTTCAGGTACTTATCACGGGCGTAAAGAACGCTCGGCAGCATGGCCTCATACAGCAGAGCATAGCCCATCCACTCGCTGACAATGATGTCTACTTTGTCAACTGGGAGTGTCACCTCCTCAATGAGGCCCTTGAGGCACGTAATCTGGCCAGCTAGGCCGTTGTGGAAAATGTTCTCCCGCGCCTTGTTGATGATTTCGGATCTGTCAACGGCGATGACGAGCTTCGCGCCTGCCTTGGCACAGAACATACTCAAAATGCCTAAAGAATATCAATTGTGTCAGTAACAGTGGCCTGGTGCTCATAGACACGGGAGGGGTATTTGCATACCTGTACCACAGCCGATATCAAGGACAGTCTTTCCTGAGAACAGGTTCTTGTTGGCATAGATAAAGTCACGGTAGGCATCTGTCCGGATCGTGTCCTTCAGCATGGTCTCGTGGATGTCTAAGATACATGCATCCCGGTTAGTTTGTGGGCGTATAAATGAACCGAGACGGGCCACTGAGCGAAATCATAAACTCACCGCTGTGGGAGTACGACTCAAAGTAGTAGTCCGTACTGCCCGTGGCCGGCATTTCTTCACCGCTCTTCTCCGAGGACGAGGTAGCCTTTGCCTCGGAGGTGCTGGCGGACTTCGCTGCTTTGGCACTCTTTTGCGAATCCTCGTCCACGCCCCAGCGTTGGTCAAGAGTCTTCTGGACGGCCAGACGGTAGTTCTCAAACTGCTTGGTCAGACTTTCCAGCTCGGACTGGAGCTTCTCGTTCTGTTTTCTGCAGCCCAGAGGCCGCCAGTGCGTCAACAGGAGCGCTGCCTTTGTCCTCGCCAGCCTCTGGCTGTCCGTGCAGCTCGGGCAGACTGTCCAGGGCAAAGATGAGAGCATCGTCGTCTAGGACGGGCTTGAGGTACTCATCCCCTGAGATGTCTGCACTGGAAATCTCCGCCGGAAGAGCCGATTTGTCAAGCACTTGTTTACGAACTATAGGGCAGAGTTAGGGATATATTCACGATCTTCCACCGTTTCGAAGCTCCTGGACTTACTGAAGTTGATGAGCTTCACACTGCCGTAAAAGTCAAGACCCAGCCGATCACGAACAGCCAGGAAATCAAAGCCATGCTTTTCCTTGCAGTACGCAATCATGGAAGTGGCATCTGGGAAAACACGTTCGTCAGAAGTGAGATCACGGCCTGAGGCTCCTCGTCGTCCTCCGGGTTGGCGTCGATCCAGCCGTCTTCGTCCGAAGACTCGGAGCTGCTGTGGAAGTCGCGCTCAGACATTGTATGTATTTGTGTGAGGGTGCTTGGGAAAAAAAAAAATCAGGTTGCTGCAAACGCGATATATCAATATATCGGTTGTTGAAACTGGAACTTTGGTGAGTGCCCAAATTGTCAATTTAGTGTTTTTTTGGGGGGGGAGCCAACTCTCTTTCTGGCTATGAGGGGAAAGGTTTGAATTTTCATTGGCCTTCAGGCTTTTACATATTACAAGCAGCCAAACAGCATGCAGCCCGCCACTAGCGCCTTCCTTACTTTGCATCAAAGTACGACGTATTACTACAGAGTAAGATAAAACGAACCAACGGACAGCCTTGTTTTATTATCCTTTTTTTAAGCCTCGTGTCAAGGCTGTGGAGAGATCGATCTAGGCGCAAGGACACCGCCTACGGGAGTCCTCTTGGCCAATACAGTTCGCGTGCACTTTGCCGACGCTCGAGACTGCATCCTGGCAGCTCCCATCGGATAGAATGCTATGCGTTGTATTTAATCACGGGGCTCTGATCAAAGGGCCTAATTCAATGAGTTAGATCCAAAGGGCCGGACGATCAGCTCCCAAGTCCATTATTCCCATACGTTAGTCGACATCGTCCTCGTCTTCGTCGTCGTCCTCATTGTCCTCATCCTCGTCTTCATCGTCATCCTCGTCCTCGTCTTCATCTCCGCCCTCATCGTCGGACAATTGCTCGCCTAGTTTGCGTAAACGGGTCTGTGAGAGAAAAAAAAAAAGTGTTAGTGGTCAGCGGCTATTATCCGGCTCATACACAGCAAAGTCGAGCGATGGGCTTCAAGCTGCCAGGACAAGGCAATCAATCCTCCATCGAAAGTGCACGCACCTTGTAGCTTTCCACCTTTTCTTCGAGGTCGGAAAAACACCATTAGCAGGTCATCTAACTCCGTCTGAGTCGACTTCTTCTCTTCGCGGGACAGCTGTAGAGCGTCCTCGGTCTGGTTCATTGGTCAACATTTTGTACTGAAGCCCGCAGCAAGGTTCGCGGAACCCGTAAATATAGTAGGGAAAGGGGAGGGAGGGGGTGGGGGGTATATACTTCTTTGGTCTTCTTCTCGACGGCCTGAAGCTTTTCCCGAGTCGTTTTACCATCCTCCTCGGCCGCCCGTAGCTTTTCACGAGCTGTTCTGCCATCCTCTTCGGCCGCTTCGATTGCTTCGCGAAGCTCGGCTTCTTGTATACTGGCAGCGGCGAGCTTGGCCTCGAGATCTTTGACTGATCTCTTTGTCTCGGCGACCACGGTTTCCATATCGGTCAACTGTGCTTTGAAACCATCCTGTGCAGCTTGGAGTTCTTGTGCCTTGCTCTTGTTCGCCTAGACAAAGCGTTAGTCCTCAATTGTTTTGACCAAGCACTCCCGCCACCCTGTCAGCCCATGATAAGAAATGGACAACTTACCTTGAGTATATCCACCTCCAATCGACTGCATGTTGCCCGGAGATCAGCCAATTGCGCCTCCGATCGTCGCTGCACGCGTGCCATCTCCGTTTCTGCGGCCTTTTTGGGCTTCCTCCATCTGCCGCTGCAGATCACCCTTGCTCTTTGATGCTCGATGCGGGCTTGGCTGCAAGATGAGAAAGCGGGCGTTTGGTCAGTTTCTGCAATATCTTGACACCAACAACAGAATCCAAAGACATGGTATAGCCAGCACTTACCGCAAAGCCTCCTCGTGTTTGCGCACGGCCATGTCGTGTGCCGATTTGACACTGCCGAGGTCGGATCTCGCATCGTCTTTCGATTTTTTGTGCTCTGCCCTCTCTTGGCCAAGTGCATTCTCCAGTGTGGATATTCTGTCTTGTGCTTCGCGCAATGTCCGGTCTTTCTCGCCCAGCTCGGCACGCAGCGAGTCCACCAGCTCACGAGAGATACCCTGCTGAACGCCGTTGGACACAAATGAGATTTTCCATTTTGGGGTCTCTGTCAATGGCGCGTAGCAATCGGCTGTAATTGTCCTTGAAAAAATCGACAAAAGCACCATCGAAAAATACACTGGGTAGCTTCTCATCTGCCTGCGGATCCAGTTTCTGTGGTATAACCTCGAAATCACGGAGTGGCGGGTACGCTCGCAGCGTATTGAGCTTGTTGATATATCGATCGCGGCCCATTCTTGCCATCAGTATCTCATGTAGCTTTTCTCTTGGGATCGAGGAGTCTTTGGTGGAAAACTCATAAAGGACACCCAGAAGCAGGGCAGCAAGTCCCTGAACAGCAACCTCATTGCTGGTGTTTTCACCACCACTTGTATCAACCCTTGCAGATTACTGCCTTCCCCTAGGAAATCGTTGACACCTTCCAAATCCTCAAATAGCCAGGTAAGCAAGAGCATTAGGTAGCCGACGACAACACGTTCATCGTCTCCCCGGTGCACACTGCTCAACAGATGCGCCGCGATAGTCTGTATGCTTGTGACAACCTCTTCACCATTTGCCTCGTCACCCTCGGTCACGGCCATCACAAGGGCCTTGGCTCGTGGGTTTTCGTTGACCAAATGGAACATGATCACCGACGCGAACCAGTTGCGGTAAGGGTCGCTGGACGGGGTTGCCGCTGGGGAACGCAAAAGCGTTGTCAAGACGTTGGCGGTCTCGTCGGCGCCGGAATTGTGGCCGTCGATCGCTCTCTGCAAAAAGTGCAGCCGTACAACTTCATGGTTGAAAAAATACGCCTTAAGACACTCGCAAGCAGCCATCCGAACATCGAAAAAGTGCGGCGAATACACGCTCAACGTCAGATCGAGAAGACCATCAATCACATACACTTCATTGTGAGTGCCGTTTGTGTTTGTCTTTTCGTCGTTTGTTTTTGGTGCTCCGTTGCTGTCGTTGTCGATAGGCGACGGTACACGTAACTGTGCAAAATTCTCTTGAAGAGTAGGGTTTCCTCGAATGATCGCTGCGCATGTTGTTAATGCCTAAGATACGTTTTAATTTGTCAGTTGGGTTCGGCCGTATAGAAGAGGTGGACAAATGCAGATTTGGAAGCGTGTGCATGGGGTAAGTTCACCTCTGCCCGGATCTGGATCTCGAAGTCGCTGTTGAAAGACAGTTGCAAGGCATGGTAGAGAACGCCGTGGCGCCAGAACTCAGCCTGGTTTTGCACGGTACCTGCAGCGCCCTGGACGAGGAACAACCGAATTACTGCCAGCAAAGCATAAATGTTCCGGTTGCGTTGCACCAGTGCCCAATTTGCCATTTCGTCGTCTTGCTTGTGTGAAGAGCCAACATCCTTGAGTAGGTGAGCAAGCTGAGCTGTGCAAAGCGATTCCCGAAACAATGTCTGGTTATGCGCATTAAGGCGGAGAAGATTCGCCAGTAGAATAAGACAGTCTTCTACAGCTCGCCCGCCGTCCAAGACAGAGCCTTCCTCCCTGATGATTTTGAAGAGCCGGTCGAAAGCATTCTCGAATGCCACAAGCTTTTGTATCTCGGTCGATGTCGGCGTCAAATATGTCAGCAATATGATCGCTTCGTTGCGTATCACGTCGCGTTGGTCGTCTAGAATGGCAACGAGTCGCGGGATTCCAAGGGGAGCCGTGAAGATGCACTCTTCGGTTCGATCGGTCCGGGCGGCCAGGATGGCTGAAAGGAGCTGCAGGGAGTAAAGACGTGTGTAAAAGTCGTTTGTCTCTAGAAAGTCGAGAAGGAGGGTAATGTTTTCGAGTCGTTGTGTGAATTCGTCTGCAAGCCAGAGAGCGATCTCTTCTGAAGCTTCGGGGCTGGTCTCGTTTGGGTTGAACAGCATCAACAAGGTCTCGAGGACCACCTTGAGTGTGTCCACATCTTCGCCATCTTTTGAAAGGCTCCCAATCAAGCTTCGCAAAGCCCCGGAGGCCACTGACGCCGGGTAATCCTTTGCGAAGCTCCGGAGGCCCAGGATCGCAGCCCGGCGGTCTTCGAGCAGAGTTGCTGAGCTTAGCCGGCCGCTCAACACTGATATTGTCTCGCCGACCGATTGCTTTGCCGGGGCTGTGGCAATAGAGAACATGGCGGAAGTAGCGACAACGATGGTGCCGCTGATCGTCCCAGATGAAGTGGCCTTGTCAGACTTGGGTTGTTATGTGCTTCAGCAACGTCGCAGCTCTCCTTCCATTCCAGGGTTGTTCTTTGTCTCCTAAAGACTGCCGATTCCATACCACGGATGGGAGAGTTTCGATATCGCTGAAGTCGTTCGAGTTGTTCGAGTTGTTTGAGTCGTTTGGTCGCAGGTGTCGAGGTTGCGAGGTGTGTCCTGTGGCTAGTTTTTGGACAATTGCTGGCTCATTTGTTGTGGGAGTCTTAAGGTGTATGGAGGAATACTCCGTTACTTCGTACTAGGGGAACTTAATATTGGGTGCATTTAGACAGCGTTCAGAGCAATTGAGATATCTGGCATGTGCGCTTGACCGCCTGGCGGGGCGCGGCGCGTCCAGGTAGAAGCTACCCCTAATTACTCCGTACACGTACCAATGCACCAGATGGCCATGGAGCCCCGGTAGAGCGATATGCGGGAGCTAGCTGTACCAGTAGGGCATATATGAATATTACTGTCTTCTGTGACAGTATTGCGTCGTACTCCGTGCTGGGTAATTACACAGTAATTACGTTGAAAGACGGGCTTGATACAGCTTAGTCACCTTCCCCATGCGAGCGAATGCGCTTGACATAAAAAAGTCCAGACAAACTAACTAACTCCGTACAGACTCGACGCGAACATTTGTGTAACGAGGCAGAAATTTCACAGCTGTTTTTGACAACCACAAACCACCTCGACGCCAGACTTGACTCGCAAGAAACTGACGTAGTTTCCTTTATCGAACCTCGCCCTGCATCGCAGTTCTTAGGCACTTTAGACTTACTGTGCGCGTGCTTCGTTCACCTATCGCCGTCCGCCAACGCGCTCCCTCTTCGCATATTGAGGCCCCACAAAAGACCAAAACGGAGACGAGAACAAAGACACGAAACTTTCGCTTCCAGCCTTTCTTATTGATCCGACGTGCTTTCGACGGATCTTTGGTCGCTGCTCAGTAGGCACAGGCGTCGTTGCCATTCTACATCCTCGCTCTCCGTCGCACATCACGGTCCCCAGGAAGCTCGACGACTTTTCTTACCAATGATCCAAAGAGCGATACACCGAATCAAAACTTGCACCCCAACAACGCCTCGCCAAGGACAGTGTTGTGGCGTCCAGTAACGACAGCATTACCCCGAGAACGAACGCTTTACCGACGCCGACCCTCTCTCCTCTTTCAAGATGGGTATCCCCGCTGCGTTCCGATGGCTCTCGAGCAAGTAATCCGAAGATCATCTCTCCGGTGATCGAGGAGACGCCGCAAAAAATGGATGACGGTGCCGTCATTCCCGTGGATACAACCGGACCGAACCCGAACGGAGAAGAGTTCGACAACCTCTACCTGGACATGAACGGCATTGTCCATCCTTGTTCCCACCCGGAAGACCGGCCGCCGCCAGCCGATGAGGAGGAGATGATGTTGGAAATTTTTAAATACACAGACCGGGTCGTCAATATGGTCCGGCCCCGCAAGCTGTTGATGATTGCTGTTGGTATGTTTACTTTTCACTGCGTGTCCTGGTGTGTCTCGTTTTTACTTGCCGTCTATGTGCAGGCTCTAATCATTGTGTTTTTATGCAGACGGAGTCGCGCCTCGTGCCAAAATGAACCAACAACGCTCTCGTCGTTTCCGATCTGCCCAGGAGGCCAAGGAGAAGGAGGAAGACAAGCAGGAGCTTCTCAAACTACTCAAACAGCAGAACGGCGGAACACTTCCCGGCTCGTCTCTCGAAGCCGTGGCTAAAAAGGCATTCGACTCCAACTCCATCACGCCGGGCACGCCCTTCATGGACATCTTGGCTGCAAGCCTGCGGTACTGGTGCGCCTACAAGCTCAACACGGATCCGGGATGGGCAAAGATGAAGATCATCATATCGGATGCCAGTGTGCCCGGTGAGGGTGAGCATAAGATCATGGACTTCGTCCGTGCGCAACGTGCGTCGCCTAACCACGACCCGAATACTCGTCACGTCATATACGGCCTGGATGCGGATCTCATCATGCTAAGCCTTGCGACACACGAGCCAAATTTCCGGGTTCTGCGCGAAGATGTCTTCTTCCAAGACAGCAAGGCGCGCTTGTGCAAGCTCTGCGGGCAGAAAGGCCACGAAGCGAGCGCATGCAGGGGCAAAGCGAAGGAGAAAGATGGCGAGTTTGATGAGAAAGATACCGAACATACTCAGAAGCCATTTATTTGGCTCCATGTGTCTGTGTTACGTGAATATCTTGCAGTGGAACTCGATGTCCCCAATCTCCCTTTTCGGTGGGACTTGGAACGGGCTATTGATGACTGGATTTTCTTGTGCTGCTTCGTGGGCAACGACTTTCTTCCCCATCTTCCTGCTCTTGAAATTCGCGAAAACGGCATCAACACCCTTACGGCACTTTGGAAGGAGAACTTGCCACTCATGAATGGTTACGTCACAAAAGATGGCCATGTTGATTTGGCACGCGCGCAGGTCATCATGAGCGGACTAGCCAAGCAGGAGGATGGCATCTTCCGGCGCAGAAAGCAGCAAGAGGACCGGAGAGAAGAAAACAACAAGCGGCGCAAACTCCAACAGGAACAAGGGAGAAACCGCAACGACAACCGAAACTCGGCCCGCACGGTGGGAGGTGACAATGTCTTTGCAGAAGGCACCGCTGGCCTCAACTTGCGGCCTATTGCGACTTTCACACCTGAGGCCTCGAAGAATATCACTCACGACATGGTAGTGAACCGTGGCGCCGCGGTCGATGCGAACGTGGCAAACAAGAGTGCTGCCAGCGTTTTGAAGAGCCGCATGCAAAACCGCGCGGCGCAATCCGCCAGCAACACCGAAGATACTGCTACACCCACAGAAGCAGCTGCCGACAACACGGCCCAATCCGCGGCTCCCAGCAAGCGGAAGGCTGACCAAATCGAAGACGAGGCAACGAGCACCCAGCAGTCAAGCGGAACCACCACACCTAAGGTGTCCGAGGAGGGCTCTGTGGACACTGTTCGGATGTGGGAAGAAGGATATGCGGACCGCTACTACGAGCAAAAATTCCACGTAGATCCAAAAGATATTGAGTTTCGCCACGGCGTTGCTCGTGCTTATGTGGAGGGTCTTGCCTGGGTTCTGTTGTACTATTTCCAGGGCTGTCCGTCCTGGGAATGGTATTACCCGTACCATTACGCACCGTTCGCGGCCGACTTTGTGGACCTTGCCAAACTGGATTTGAATTTTGAAAAGGGTCGCATCTCCAAACCTTTCGAGCAACTCATGAGTGTTCTTCCGGCTGCCTCTCGGCATGCTATTCCTGAGGTTTTCCACGATCTCATGTTAAACGAAGACAGCGACATCATCGATTTCTACCCCGAAGAGTTTGAGCTCGATCTCAATGGCAAGAAGTTTGCATGGCAGGGAGTGGCCCTGTTACCCTTCATCGACATGGCGCGCCTGCTTGCTGCCGTCGAGAAGCGCTACCCTCTTCTCAGCCCCGCTGACCAGATCCGCAATGGCATGGGCAAGATTGTAATGCTACTGTCTGACGCAGATACGGCACTGTACGATGAGGTGACTTCGAATTTCTATTCGAAGCGACAAGGGCCCCTGAAGTACAAGCTGGACCCCGTCACTTCTAGCGGAATCGCTGGCAATATCGAGAAAATTGAAGACTACATCCCGCACGGCTCGTTGTCCTATCCCTTGGAGCGAAAGGCGCTCCCCGACATTGAATACGACCGGTCGCTCAGGTATGTCACTATATTTTATACTGTTTTTCTTTTTGCTTTCATTGCTTACCTTTCCTTTTCTTGTTCCCTCCTTTTTCTTCTGTCCTTGTTTTCTTGTTTTCTTCTGTTTTGGCACTCGTGCAACCTTTTAACTAACATTATAGTGTCAACTACGAACTGCTGTCTACGCCACATGCTCATAAGTCGATGCTGTTGCGTGGCGTAAAACTCCCAACGCCGGTTCTCAACCGCGGCGACAAGGAGGCATTGCTCAACAACACGGGCCGAAACGGACGCAACTATGGGGGCCACGGGAACAACAACTCGTACAACAATGGCCGGCCGCGCTATGATTCAGGCGGGAGGCAGCAATACAACAATCAGGGATCAGGCGGACAGAACTTCCGCCAGGATGGACGTGATCGCCAGCCGCATTATTCCCAGGGTGGCCAGAACGGACGAGGCCCATACCACGGACCGCCGACTCAATCCTGGATCCCTCCAGCACCTGGCCAGGCCGGTTTTGGCTCTGGCCGTCCCCCTCCGCCACCTACGGCAGCCCACTCCAACGGCGGGAGATACAACGATGGTGGCTACAATAATGGCGGGTACGGTGGACGTGGTGGTGGCTACGGCGGAGGATACGGTGGTGGTTACAATGGGGCTGGTCAGAACGGCCATGGCCATAACCAGGGCTATCAAAACCGCTACAACTTCCCGCCTCCGCCCGGCAACTACAACCAGCAGGCCCATGGCCAGCAATCATACCGCCCTCCTTCTAGTCACGGCCAAGGGTCCAGGCCCAGCGACAACCGGCCTGGGGGCTACAATAACTCCCGCGGAGGCTACCGTGGATAGACGCACACTACGGTTCTTCTCCGATGCCACACTGGACCAGCCTTCTCTTGGTATTGCTCAAAAGATGACTGGACAAGACTCCGGAGATGGGGTGCGTGCCATTTTTTATTTTTTTTACGATCACTGTTTTCATCGATGCTGTTGCCAAAATATAATCTATATTTTAATTTGTTGCGTATTTTGTTCTGCGAATAATATCACCATCTGAGATGTTCTCAATTGGAATAATTGGAATCTGTTTTTGTTATTGCCATTCTTGCTGTTCTTATAATCAATATATTTCACCGTGTTTTCTAACCTGAAGCTGGCACAACTACCTACTCCGTACTTCTAGATCATTTCATGAGCTAACCTCGCTAAGATAGCTGGCCGTCTTAGTGCTAAAAGCTCCCAAAGCTTGCCGCAGCTTCCGGTCCTTCTGAAGATACTATTGTTACCAAGTTCTACGGTCCGATTCGTGTCGTTTATTGAAGTGTCCGTGAGATAAAATCCCGCCTCAGCCTATACCTGTCGTTTTAAATGTTCAACAGAGTAAATACAGCGGTATGGCGGCCTTCACTTGTACGACGTAATACTCCCAGACTCCGTACTCCATATCGTGACCCCACAAGAGGAGAGGGGGCTATCGTAAATAATAGGGGACGTGATAAAACTGCGGGGGTCCAAGCGCCCCGCGCTGTTCCTGACTGTCTGATACAGCATATCGCTTTAAGCCGTTTAACACCAGGGGCAGCCCGCCAGGGGCAGCCAAACAACGCGGGACAGCTCCCTCGAATTTGCGAAACGACAGCATCCACAACCCCAAGGCCAATCCAGACCACCGCCGCTCCGAGAACAGCCGTCACCTTCTTGCGACAAACAAAACTGATCTGTGCAAAAGGATCAACACGCAAATCAAATTCATCTGTCCTTCTTTCGTATCGCCAGCTCTAGTAAGCTCTCACGCCTTCCTTCCCCTCTCCTCCAAAGATCCACCACCCGCGATGTCCTCTCCCCGATTATTTTGTTGCTGATAAGATGTTCGCTTCGCAATGTGCATCTCGCAATGTGCATCTCGCAATCTTGTTTTGTAACTCATGCTAATTCACAGCCGTCTTTTCTACACGCAGCCAGCGGCCCTTTATCCAGAACCTCTAGTGGCTAGTCTCCTCCGCCATGGTTGGCTCCAGATGCCAGTAGCCCTCGGTCGTTGTATAGCTATGCCCCGTTGCCGTCACAATAGACTCGACCAGTCCTTTTCTTCACGATGAACGGCGACGCTGGCCTGGTTGGCTGCCTCGTTGAAAGGCTGACCACTCGCTTGCCCCACCGCACCGGCACCCATGGAGACAGCCTCTTCCACGACGAGATTGTTGTAATCACCCGCACGACACTCGTCAAAGTGAGCGCTTCCTCCATAGTCATCGTTCTCGATACCCTCCTGTCGCTTCTCGAGGATCTCGCCCGTCCATACAACAAAATAGTCGCCTCTCACCCACCCCATGTGCTCCTATCTGAGCTGTACATACTAGCTCTGCTTGCCGATTGTTGCTCGAGCCATTGGCATGCCTCAACCGCCTCCGCCTCTGCCTCTACGCCCGCCACGGATGCCGCAACAGGCGAGGCTGTCTCTGCAAAGCGGCGCTGGACCAAGTCATCCCCGCCCGTTGTTCTTGAAGCCGCCCTCGTTCGACGCATCTTCGAGGCGATCAAGGTGTTTATGAATCCCACGCCAGACGGCCAGCTCCTTTCGGCCAAAACCATTCTCGACGACTGCACGACCGATAACCTATCAGTGCCCAGCACGGCCTCCGGCGAAGCCCCAAAGACACCCGTATCCTCACGTTCCGAGGATGTAGTCGGTGCTCCACAGATGCTGGATTCTCGCGTCTCAGAAATCGAGGATCATGTCAAGATCATCGTGGAGTATGTGACGGCCTCCACGTGGAAACCTTCCATGGATTATCTCAAGGGCGTCATTCACAAAGTCAGGACGGTTCTGTCCACTCAAGTGCCCCCTCCACAAAGCCTAGCCAATGCCGAGGAGGAGCGGTCGTCTCTGGTTATCTTACGGCTCGTTGCCTACTTCTGGGTCGATCGCCAGAGACTGGGACAGGTTCTTCAGGAAGTCTGCTCGAGCTTCCTCCATTTCCGCAAACAATTCCAGAACTCCATCGCCATATCGACTCCCTTGCTGATCATTCGGTGGATTGAGCGGTTCCCCCACGAGTTTGTCGAGCTACATGTTATGCACCTTCGAGTCGACGGCACCCCGGAAACCCTTTTCGACATGGCCCAGACAGTTGGTGACAATGTCCGCCGCAAAGCCCTTTTGTACCCTCTGCAAACAACTCTTCTCTTCTTGCTTCCAGATCTGTTTGAGGTAGCAAGCAACATGCGAGAGGCAAAGGGCGGTGGCGTGGCCAAAAAGGTGGCATACTTGGAGGGCCTGCGCAAAATGCTACGAAACAAAAACGAGCAGGCCGCTTACTGTCTGGTGTCGCTCCTCCGTGTAGCACGTCACTTTGATGCAGAGAGCGATTCTGCACTCATGAGCTACGCTATGGATTTCCAGGACGAGGTCCGCGAAGCGCTTTTTCGTCGGACACCAACGAGTTCTGAGGCTTCCCTTCTCGACCAGGACCTTCTCACTGCCGCCTTTGTCAGTCTGACGCACCTCAACTTTGAGGTGTGCGTGGACTCTCTCTCCATAAACTGCCTTGTCCCCTCCGCACCGCAGTCCTTCAAGATCGCGGTGATTCAGGCATGTTCGCACTTTGCCAGACTGGAAAACTCTGAGCAATACGAGCCGCTCTTCAGCTCTGTGTCGGCCTTTGTGCAATTTCAAATGAGGGTAAGTCCGTCAAGCATCTCGTACCTCCGGACTACCTGTCGATGTTCTGTGAACTAACGGGCGTTATAGACAATGTCGTCTCAACTGACAAGTACTTATGCTACTGCATCAGCCATTCAACACAAATCCGCCGACTACGGTGTCCCCGTACCGATGATCTGCAGCATCCTCGAGTTTCTGAACGCATCTCCAATGACATTGTTCCAAGGAGAGCCCAGCGACCCTGACGAAGGGGACCTCTTTTTTCAGAACAATTTTGAGTCCTTTATGGCCTGTATGGTCGTGGCAGACGAGTCCATTCGGCGTCTAGCAATGGGCGTTGCTCCCCATCTGTTTACTGAGAAAACCGTGTCACGCTACGGAGAAACGTCAAGGCTGACGACGCAAAGATTCAAAGCGAATTTTTGGAAGCTCACGTATGTTTTTTTTTCTTTTTAACCTATATCGCTGCATTTATATGCGGTTGACCAGTTCCTGGATACACGATCATTTTGGCTGACTGACAATATCTTGGGTGTGTACCAGATCGCTCGTTTTGACATCGATGTGCGACAAAATCAGCCCGTATAGGCTGGAAACAGGCCTCAAGGCCATTCATGGCTACTTGGAGTCACGGCTACTTCTTCTTAAATCCGTCCATGTAGGTCATCGTGGCAATTGGGCCCCTGCACCTTTGTTCTGTCAAGTGCTAACAGACCAAGGAATTGTCCGAGTTGTCTGAGGAGGTCCCTGACCGAACAGCCTGTTCGACGAAACTTGAGACACTGTTTCTAGTTTCGCTGTGCTCTTCAGACATCGAAACATGCCAACTTGTCACCTCGTGCATTGCGCAATTTCTAGAGGAGTGCCGTATTATAGATACCGCATCCAAGGGCGCAAAGTCGTCTTCGACCCTCCTCAGAAACGGAGATGTCTTTCGCGAGATTGGGTCGAAAGAGTTCCGATTCACAGGCCTGGTCGCATTTCAGCGCCGAATCAATGGACTTTTAAAAAAAATGCAGTACCCAAGCAGCGGCATCCTCAATGCGTGGGAAATCGCCTTTGACAAATGGCTCCATCTCTCAAAGGAAGTCTCAGCAGCATCATCGGATGCGCTGCCTGAAAAGACTCTTGTCGAATGGCGAAACTATTCTGGATTCCTTGCGTCCCTCGGTGGCATCTGCACAGCAGACCAAGCATCCATGCTCGAGGAGCCCACGATCAGCGGCTTACGATGGATCAACAGAATGTCGTCCGAGAATTCCGAGGAAGCCCTTCTCAGTCGCTTCTTGAGACTCGGCATCAAGCTTTTGGCAGCGGGAAACGTCCGGGTGCGAGAGACGATGCGAGAGGTTCTATCGTCTGAGATTTCGCCAACACTGTATCAGGCCCTTTTCAAAACCTTGGACTCTGAGCTTGATCTCCTGTTCACGGGCGTCTTGGACCAATCGGTGAAAAATCTGAATGGTGAGGTTGCCTTTGCGGAGCAATCCGTGTCGCTCCTACGAGCATTGATTGAGCGGCTAGACTCACCATCCGATCTTGGCGCCGCCTCGTCTGTTCATCTTGGGGCACTGACACTCAACTTTGCTAAATTCCTGGATACCACACCCGATTCACCAAACAACTTGCGTGTGAAGATCAAGACGTGCCAGCTTTGTGAGGCTGTGACCAAAAGAAAGGAGCACCTGAATCTGCGTGATGATGTACGCATCCGAAATCAGCTTCTGGAGATCATTTTTGGCTGGATCGCACGGCCACATTCTCCATCCGGCCACGTTTACGGAGGGAACGTTGCGGGCCGGCAAGACGAGGCAACTCGCGTCCAAAAAGACCTCGACAAAGCTTGTCTGAAGTGCCTAGCGGAGCTGACTTACCGTCTGCCTTTACAGCCAGGTGACGGGCAATCCGATGCAGGAACGAGCGAGCTGAAATCTCACATGTTCCACACCTACTTTAACCGCTTTCTCTCCCTACTCAACCTCGAGCAAGCTGAGTTTGCCAGAGCGGACTACATTGCCAATCCTGCCCGGGACGAAATCTCAGCGTCCGAACTGGCAATCACAATTTTGTCCAACTTGCTCAGTGCCAATCTAGACGTCGGCTTGAAACGCTCTCTCAGTATTGGCTATCACGAAAATGTTGAGATACGGACCGCGTTTGTCCGGGTGCTTTGTAACATTCTCATGCAGGGCACTGAATTCAGCAACCTATCGGATACGGCAGTCGGTGACAAATACGACGAGCTGATTGACATCCTCACAAACGATACGTCACTGGCAACGGCCATGGCTGCTGTGTGCCCTAGCTCAGAGGTTGACGAGCTCACGATCTCGCTTTTGAACGTCTTTGAGAGTCGCGGGATGGGCTTTGATCTCCTTGAAGCAGTGATCAAGCTGGAGGTCGAGGAAACCGAGAGTGAGTCTGAGCTCTTGCGGCGGACTTGTGTTGCCACCAAAATGCTGTCTGTTTACGCAAAGTGGAAAGGTTCAGCCTACCTCAAGGCCACCCTCCAGAAAGTTGTTGAGCGCTTGATGATGACAGCAAACGACCTCGATTTCGAGCTAGACCCTACCCGTGTAAAGTCACAAGATGAGCTGAAGAAGAATGCTGTCCAGCTCCAGATTGTGGCGAAGGTCTTCATAGACGACATCAGCGCTTCCTCGTCCAAGATCCCGACGGCATTCCGAAAAATCTGCAGCATCATCTCATCGGCAGTCACAACACGGTTTCCGGAAGCGAAATATACGGCGGTCGGAGCGTTCATTTTCCTCCGTTTTTTCTGCCCGGCAATCGTGGCCCCAGAAGTAGAAGGCCTCGTGACAACAACTCCGTCGAAAGAAATGCGGAGAGGCCTGCTGCTCATTGCTAAAATCATCCAGAACCTTGCAAACAACGTTTTGTTTGGCGCGAAGGAGCCCTACATGTTCCCTCTCAACGAATTTCTTTCCTACAACATCTATGATGTGACGACGTTCCTCCGGAAGATTTCTGTCGCGCCTGAAGGAATCGAAGGCTCTCCAAAAGGCGATGCCACGGACTTTGGCGCATCTGTGTCTCTCCATCGTTTTCTCTACGATCACTGGGATCATGTGAGACAGAGGCTGGCCTCACAAGAGCGGCGAGACCACGTGCGGTCGCCGGGAGAGGGCCCACGCACTCGTTCGCCTGTACTGGAGCCTCTGAGAAATCTCATCACAAATCTCGGGCCACCGCCGCTGGCTGTCACCTGGAATCGGCCACAGATCACGTTGAACAACCCCCCTGCCTATTCGCGGTTTCAAAACTTTATGCTGCGCAACGCCTTCAGAAGCAGCGAGTCGTTTGTTACGGCGCGGGCAGTGTACGATGGCGGTGAAAGCAAGGTAAGATCGTCACTCAAAAATAACACTTTGTTCCGCTACATGAACTTGGTCTATGTAGACACTGACCATAGCAGGATGGACTCTCAATCATCTGCATCATCTTGCGCAACATCGACGCAGACTCGATTGACTACGATACACTCGTATTTTGCTATCTCAAGGTAAGGCCGGTTCCCTCTTTTTCCTGCCAAACGGTCTCTCTCTCTCATAGTAGACAAAAACCATGCTCAATTTAGCCTACTAAACACCCCCGTACGTACAGATTGCCAGTCGTCTCTGGCACAAGCCGTTTGGCCTCTTCATCGATGCGACATGCTACAGTGGGCAGAACGAGCCACCTGATGAGCTTTTCCAGAAGCTTGAAGCCCTCACGCCAACGGAGCTCTCTCGCCAGCTTTCGCGCGTGTACATCTACAACATGAACAGCACGTTCCGGTAGGTTTTTCGCCCCAATGACAAATAGATAAGGGGGCTGGAAGCTAGGGTACACCAAACTTGAGCATCTCTAATGAATGTTTCGCAGGAAATGTTTCCGGCGGATCCTTCGGGCAGCTGCAAAGAACGAGGGCAGCGTGTTCCACCCAGACAATGTCGAGTACCACCTTGTTAGCAACATGCAAGACCTGCAAGGACATTTCCACCTGAGCCAGGTGCACTTACCAAAGGAGACCCTGAGTGTTGTTGGGGACATTAGATATGTCTTCCAGCAAATCACCAGGCTCTCCAGATCCAGAGGGAAAATCGACGTGTCCATCAAGGTCGGCAGCCAATTCGTCCAAATCACGACAACAAAAAAACAGGAAATCCACCAAGGATTTGGACTGAATGCCATCTTCAACGATATCTTCCGACTAGGGGACATTGACCAGGCTCCGATGTCCATCCAGACTGACGATGATTCGGCGTTTGGGCTCCGTGCTGAAAATGGCAAGATCGTGATGTATTTCACCAGCCCTGGAAAGCAAGACATTCTCCAAGCCATCAGGGGTGCCAAGGTAAAATACAGCAAGGATGCACGGGCGCTCAAGTCGTTTGAACGGCTTGTCCGGCCACAGGATGTGCCAGGCACGCTGCTCAACCTGTCACTGGCAAACCTTGGGAGCGCAGACCATACCCTGAGACTCTCGTCTTACAACCTTCTTGGTGCGCTTTGTCGGGCATTCAAATTCTCCACCGCCTCAAGTTTACTATGTATCAAAGGTGAGAAGCGGCATAGCGTAACCCTGTCTCGCAAAGTGTCACTTTTGTTGTGCTAATCAATGCTACTCTAGACATATCTGTGCCATTGGATCCATCACAGTTCATCATCAACATTAGCAAAAAACTAGCCGAGGCGGAACCTCAGCTCACCACAGATTTTCTGAATGAGTTCTTCGTCGGCTGGGACAGCTTTTCGGATGAGCAAAAGCCGCTGAGCCTCGCATACATGGCACCCTGGCTGGCAGGTCTCAGGACCTCTCTGCTGGCGAGCGACGCCGAAAGCGACAAAGCGAAGGACAAAATCTCTGCGATATTCAGGAAGCTGATAGAAGTTGCGGTGTCCGATCCGTCGCTAAGCTTCGTCCTGGAACAAACCGTGTGGCCTGCCATTTACCAAGACGAAACACTGCTGGACCTGTTCCTAGAAGAAGTTGTCAAAAACGGTCTGTCCATCGGGATCCACGACGACCAGGCAGAGGTTCTCACGTCCATCGTGACGGGCATTGGCACGATTACAATACGGGGCAAGATAATTTCTCGCCTTCGAAAAGCACTCAATCGGTCCTCACTACGCCCCACGAAACACCTGCCGGACAATGCGGTCTGGGCAGAGATCTGTGTCCTTCTACAATTTTGCGTGTCGCTCTCGTTTGACAGCGGGATTCAGTCCCAGCTCTATCTGCCAGAGATCTTCCACATCGTCACAATGCTTGCCAACATTGGAACGCCGGATGTGCGCTTTTTGGTCCACCGGCTTTTGGCCAATTCTCTCCATGCCGTGTGCACTTCCTTCAATCTTGACGAAGCACGTCTCAGCAAGCTTCGTGGTGCGCTTGAATCGCTGTCCGAAGGAAAGAGTGACCTTTTCTCCAACTACGCATCTACGACTTTCGGCCGAGATGGCGCCTCGATCTCAACAAACCAAGAAGTCGGCCCGTCGCTTGCTGCTACGGAATCTCTCGCTGCACTCCTGTTCGAGCTGTGTTCGGTGGCTGCGCCATCGGTCGACATTGCAAACGCGTGGCGTGCTCGGTGGATGAGCTTGGTGGCAAGCACAGCCTTCCAAAACAACCCTGCGATCCAGCCGCGGGCATTCACGGTGATGGGATGCCTTGCCAGAGAAGAGGTTGATGATGATCTCTTGTACCAAGTCCTGGTTGCTCTCCGAACAAGCATAGGGCGCTTCAGCGACGACAACAATAGCGACATGATGGTTGCCATTGTGACTTCTCTGTCAAAAATGATGGCCAAACTGCCGTCAGCTTCACGATATGGCTATCAACTGTTCTGGCTGGCCATGTCGTTACTTCGACTCGTTCCCCCCAGCCTTTTCAACTGCACGGCCCAGTTCCTTGAATCTGTCTTGACCAACATCAGCTCGTCAGGTGAGATGCGAGGCGAGAGAATGATACCGTTCTTGCTTCAAGGACGTGCACCTCTTGAGGATGCGGCACTGGCCTTGGATGAGGCATACGGCGTTCACTTCAATAGCGAGAACTTCCATTTTGCGGCGTGTGCATGTCTTGTCCGGGGCTTGACGGACACAATGACAAAGTCGACAGCCCTTCGCGTGCTGTCTACATTCCTCGAGCTGACCAGCTGGGCACCTGGCGAGAAGGAAACGAAAGTGGTGGACATGTCTGGGTCGCCATACATGGCCCTCATCTTAGCGCGCGTTGGCAGCGTTGAGGAACTTAAGGACAGTCTATGGCATGCGGGCATCAGCCCCACGTCGTTGCCCAGCCTGGCACACGTGCATGCGATCCAGGATGTGTCTGCCATGAAAGAGAAAGACCTGCTGCTAAATACAGCGATGGAGCTTGTGGACTTCCAGTATCTAGAGGATGCTCTGCAGAACCGGACTCTCCTGTGGCTGAACGAACTGGCGAAGGAGAAACCAAACGTCATCCTGCATCTGTGAGTTACTATGCGCACAAACTCACCCCCCCTTCCCCGATTTCCCTGTTTGGGCTCGAAACAACACTACAAAACTACGACCTCTTGCGCTATTCAGCACTTGGTATCTGAAACGAACATACTAACAAATCAGGTGTGCACCAATCGCCTCTATTCTCGATGAGGTTCTGCTACACTGTCAAAACTCGTCGACGCTTGAGGCAGCGCATGAGCTGCTGCAGACACTGAGTTCCAACTCCAAGTTCGCACAGGTGCTCGACTCTACTGACATGCTCAAGGCCAGCCTTGACGACATGGGCTTCGGGGGCTTATGGAGGTCTTGCACATTCAGCAGCCCCCACGAGCAAGACGGGCACTGTTTCGGTCTGACAGAAAAGCTTATTGAGGTAAGCAAACAAAATGCTACTTTGAGTTCAAAGAGAGGAGAGGGTTGACAATAGTCTCGCCTGTACACGGTCAAGCACTAACAAAACATATTTACGGCAGCTGATCATCATCTAACTGGTATTCATGGAACCAACATGATCTGAGAGGCTGGGCGGAGGTGAGAGAGGGAGGGGAGAAACAAGAGATGAACATGAAACAAAGAAAGGACAGGAAAGGAAAGAAGAAAAAGCACGATTGGTTCACGGTGGGTTTGTCCTGTTCAATTCGCGTGCTGTAGGCATCGTTGTATTCAACGGCCAGCCGCGCGTCTGGCTACCCTCACCGTACGAAGTACACGAAGCCATTTGACAGGTCGATTCGCCACCCAGGCACCAGGCTGCGTGCTTGTGCCTGAAGAGATTTGGAGTCGCCAATTTAGGACAGTGTAACGGCTTTTCTCTCCATACAAATAGTTTGACGACATGATCTGGGGGTGGCGGTGGCGGTAGTGGGTAAACAAAGGGGCGGGAGGCAAATCGTGACCCGAAGAAACGGCAGGGTTGTCGTTCGAGGTCACAAATGTGGAAAAGACACAATATGAATGAAATGGAAATGAAACAGACGGCATCAAAAAGTTGACAATATGAAGAAATAAGATTTCGACATCACATCACTACGACCGCCTTGCAAAAGCGAGAGGCCTGGCAGCCTGAGTCACAAGTCACAAGTGAAAATGTTTAAGAATGGCACACATACCATCGGCGGCCTCGGTGGCCTTGACGAGGACGGCGATCATTCACAGCGGCCGTTAGAACAGGCCGGTCCATGGCAGCTGAACGGAGGGGTGCTGACGGGCCCAATGCCGGAGGCAGCCATTTTCAGCAAGTACAAGCGAAAACCCGACATATCAAAGCAGGAACAAACACTACAGACACTACTGAGTACAGACCACAATCTCTTCCGCCTGGGAAGGAAGATCGCGGGAGATTGGCGACAGCAACAATGGGGCCGCCACACAAGAAAAATGGCTTTTCGACGTCTTTGTTGGCTCGATTGGCTCGTACGATGCGACCGGCCAGAGGAGACAAGGCTTCGCAACGACAAGCAACGGTGGGAGGCGAGATGGAAAAGGCTGAAAGGGCAAAAAAAATATAAAAAAATCGGAGGTGGGTCGGAGTGGCTCAGTGGGGTCCATCGAGAAAAGCTTGACGGGCCCTACCGCGGCACTGGCTGGCGCTAGCGGCAATGCCGAAAATAAATGGGGCGCGAGTACGGAGTACGTCGTACGCAGGCGAGGCAGGCCTCTTTCCCTATTTTTTTCGTATCTCTCTAACCAACCAAAAGTACGGCTCTGAACGGACGGAGAATGTCGAAGTCCGATCCAATCCCCGCCAGCCCGCCAAACTTGAAGAAGAAAAGAAAATACCGTAGGAGCGAACGGAGCGAAAGGGGGGAAGGGAAGGAAGAAGAAAAAGAAGAAAAAGAAGGGGGAAAAAAGCCACGAGGAAAGAACCGGGGTATCGCAAGCGAATCGATTTCCGGGACATGTGCATGCAAGACGACGCCGGAAAATGGGAATGTAAAAAATAAAGGGCGATATACTCATAGAAAGCCAACGACAACGAAAACATTACGGAATATAGGACACAGACGGAGACAAGAAAACCGTCACTTCGAGGAAGATGCTTTGTGGTGTTGGTCGTGCAAGGGTTCATGGAGGGCTCTGCGCAGTGTCTACAGATCAGGTGCGGCTCCAAAAGAGCACGATGGTTCCGTCTTCCCGTTGTCTCTCGCTGGGCCGGTGCCACGGAACGGCGGAAGCGCACAAGCTCAGACACCCTTCAGATGGATGGACCCTACCCTCCTGCCTCTCCTCTCTGGCAAGCCCAGTGGCGTCCCGTCCACGACAGAATTTAGAGTCGCTGTGCGGAACATGGTCTTGAGTTTTGGCATGACGTTACGCTGTAGCTACACACAATCAGGTTGGGCCGGCTATCGACGGGAGTTTCTCCATGTGACCCCTCCCTCCAAAGTATTATGCATGATCCATTTTAAGGTGCTCTTCTGGGGCCTGAGCCTGGGCAGTGAGGGCTGAGGGTCCTAGGACTGGCATCGCACATGTCGTGCCTGGCCGTTTTCAGGTACAGCGCATACTGTACGGAGTAGCTACAAAGGTTCGAGATAACGCATGCGATCGAGAAAGGGCCGCCACGGGGTAGATATAGCGAAGCTGGCGGGCGCAAGGCACGCGTAATGCAAACGGTATCGTCGCCCGGGTTTTGTGCCCGGACACTCTCTGCCCAAAGGGGTAGGGGTGCTGGGTGTGAGCTTGCGCAGGCAGACGCCGCAAAGCCCGGAAAGGCTGGAAGCGATGGATGCTTTTACTGTGATATGGCTCGGTGGCAAGAGCTATTTGGCATCGATCTGATTATGAATCGGCGATGCTATCCGGCGTATGCGGGATCGCATGCGGGACAGCATGCCGTAGACAGGGCGCGGGCAGAGCGGATGTGTGGAAGCAGGGTTTGGGAGCAGGAAGTGGGAGCAAAATGCGGAAGGTTATTGCGAGGCAGGATCGAATGAAAGCAAAAGAAGAAAAGAATGCAAATCAAAACGCAAATCAGAATACAAGTCAGAATGCAAATCAGAATGTGGTAGGTAGAATGCGATGGGTAGAATGCCGACGCGGAGGCTTTAGCCGGGCCAAGACAGCGAGAATAGAAAAGGAAAGAAAAAGCGGAAAGAAAAGGATGCGGTGGGACGCAGAACTGGGGGTTTGTGGAAGCATTGGCCAGTGACAAAGCGAAGCGAGGCGGAAGCGAACAGCGAACAGCGAAAGAAAGGCGATGCTGGGACGAAGGACGAGGGGACCCCGAGAGGAAACCGAGGGCCTCAGTAGCACTCGCCGAATGCCCTGGAGCAACAGCGCTGTTAGGGCAGGCCATAGCGAGGATTATGACTGATATTACAACGCAGCACTCCAGAAGCATGGCCACTATGTAAGAAAGATATCTGAACACGCATACGTCGTAATTACATACGTTGCAAGAGGTGCCAGTGCGGGCCATCGCTGTAATCATGCTGCCTTCAGTGAATTACGAGGCATCTCATCTGTCATACGCTGTCATACTCCATAATTTCTGACAGGATCTGAAATCTGTCGGAGTGAGGAGTACGGAGTCATATTACAGCAGAACCCAGAACAATTGCATTTTGAATTAAGGTTAAGATGTAACTTACCCTTACTGTCTAAACACCTTACCGAAATAGAAGAAGAAGAAAATAGAAGCCGGCATGCGGGCGTGAAGCGAGGCCCGGCCTTGCCATGCCATGCCAGCTGTGGAATAAAGCACATTGCGATCCTCAGGAATTACACAGAAATCATGGAGTATTACGGAGTCCTCACAGCTGGAAAACAGCGGAAGGGCCGAGACAGGCCAGGTGACCAAGCCGCCTAGCACAGTGGTGCGTAATCGGCCCTCGCGTGACTGGCTGAATGGCGGGTCAAGCCACATCTGGGCCGTGCAGTTGGCTCGGTGGGCTGGTCTAGGCAGTCACGCGGACAGAGGATCTCGTGATCTGGCCCGGCGGCCGGTTTTAAGGAAGGTGAAGGGGGGGGTGGGCCATTCATACAGGCTTAACTGGCTTGACTGGCTTGGCTGGCTAACTGGGGCAGGCGCGACTTACAGCGCGCGGCACACGACAGCAGATTTTCGACAGCCCAGGACTAAGGACTCCGTGCTCTCTCCGTACAAAGTCATACCCCCCGTCGTACCTGGGAATCTAGGACGGGACACGGGATATGGGATATGGTTTACGAGATAATACGGTTTCTGTAAAATGGGAAAGCCCGTGAGCCAGCAAGGCAACGAGGCAGCAAGGCAGCCAAAAGACAGCAAAAGAGCGTGCTGGAAGAAAAGGTCCGCAAGTTATGCCGAGCAAGGAACTGTTACATTTGGTGCCTTGTTGCGCAAGCTGAAAAGGACATTCGAGGGCATGAGTCAAGCTCGAAAAGGAAGACGAGAAGCCCGAGGCCGAAAGAGACACGAGCTGTGTCACTTGCGTCGCCTTTCATGGTAAAGGGGTGCGATGAACGAAAACTCTGCAGAATGGAAATTTACATTCGAAATCTTTATTCGAAATCTTTGTTCAAAATCTGCATCAGAGTTTTCATTCCTGCAGCCCTCCTTTTTTCTTCCCTCCCTTCTCCGTTCTGCAGCTGCAACCACAAACAGGCCCCGGAGCTTTCCGACTGCTGAGGTGAGTGTGGGAGGGTGTCAGGGTGTGCAGTGAAAAGTTTTTTTCTCGGACAGCGCGTGCATCTGTGGCTTGCGCTGCGAACCACTAATAGCCACTGTACTCCGTACTGAACGGAAAAATCTGTTCTTGCGAAATAAACAGCCAGGTATTACTCCGTACCCTGAAAGGACCTACTCTACTGAAGAGTTTTGAGTCGCGGAGTCCGCCGTGCACGCCTGGCGTCGGCGTTAGCGGCCAGCGTGTCCCAATCCAGTGGTATGCGCGGAAGTGGCATCCTATTTAGCTTTGCAGGTTCCAAGCAGCACGCACCCCCTTGCAATTGGTAAAGAGAAACCTATTTTTGTGACCTCTCGTGTCGTCCTCCCGCCAAGACCATCGGCAGCCCCGCCAGCACCCTGGCAGTCTCTGGAAGCGTCTGGCCACAGGCCTCTCTGGGCCATTCCAGCAAAACACCCAACCAGCCCAGCGATCTAGACCTGCCCAGCCAGCCTGCACCAGGCCTGGGCCACACCAGCATGAAGCGATGCAGATGCACCTAAAATATATGTACGAGTGAAATACTGAGTTGGGAGTCGAGAGGGTATTGACTCTGTTGAGAGAGACTTGGAGCAAACTTTTCACTACCCACCACGATTTGGAAGAACAAAGAAAACGAAGGAGACAAGGGGGTAAGGAAGACAAGCGGAAAAATACGTCGTAAGAAGCGAAAATAGAATACTGCAGACTGTACTCCGTATGCAGACTGCCGACTGCAAGCAGCAACCAGATGGACGAAATCGATCGGGAAGAAAGCTGCTTTGGCCAGGGCCTAGATCTACAATTGGGCCATTCGACCAATAGACCAGTCGGCTGCAGGTCGCATTTTTTTCGACGCCGAATGTCAGAATACGCATTGGAGTAAGACACGCGCATTGCAGGAGAGCAAGGTCAATGTGCCAATTTACGAGAACGAGTCGGGCCATTTGCCAACATCTCAACTACCGTTGCGCAAAGTTGTCGGAGCCACGGCGGTATGACAAATGGCGCCGGCGGATCTTTCGTCGCAGCGGTCGCTAAAATTCAGATTTGCTTGCCAGACCAGCCCAATCCGACAGCAAGATATATGCTCGTTCGGCTCGTTCGTATACGATTGCAGACTTGGCGGCGGTCGCATCGCGGGAGTGAAAGGGGCCGTGAGAAGGCAGAAAACTGATATTTGGCAGAGACTGCAGGCAGTCGTGGATCAAGGCCCCGCGCTCGTCTTGTTTGCATTTGGAATCGGCAGGAACCATCAGCGATTACAAACAACCGTTTGGCAGGCACGCGCATCACAACCACGGCGTCGGGGTTGCGAGGCTCAGTCGGCGTACCTGCATATGCGATGCCCAACGGCCCAGCAGGTACGGTGTGGCTGAGTCGGGGAACAGAGGGAGTGGTATTCCTGCAGATTCTGTCTGCGGTCCAAAGAATGGGAAGAATGGACTGGGAAAACAGGCTCGACAGGAAAGAGCGAAATAATTAGGAAGAAAGACTGCCCAAAGAAGACAAGCCGGTGACGAACAGAGCGAGGTTGCCAGCCAAGACCTGGGCAGGCCGGGTACATGCCTTGCAGTGTCTCTGTCTCCAGAAACCAAGTATCGCGTGGGCTTTGTCATTACGGAGGACTGAAATGTCCTCTGGGCACCCTCCGAATGCCCTGAATTCCACACGCCCCCATCTTGTCCTCCCCTGTATCCGCACAACGTTACAGCGTCCACAGCACAGAGGGCTTCAGCCAGCAGGCGGGCGTCGACGTCATAATACCCATCAATATTCATCACTACTCGTACACCCGCCCACATGTACTGTGAAGTAGGATAGTAGTACTAACCCAGCAGGCAAGTTCCAGGTCGGGGCATGCCCAAGCATGCCCAAGGACAGACAGGCCTTGGTCAACCGTATCAAAGCGGCGCAAACGTCAGCGACCAAAACGTCAACGACGGCCAGGCCAATTGCTCAAATGACATCAATTTTACGACTACGACCGCAACTGTAATACTCCCTGCCTTTTTTATTGCTCTTTCTTTCGTCGCCGGCCGTCGTTTGCTCGCTTCTTTCAGTTTCTGCCCCCTTTGATTCCTCTTTCTCTTTCTTTTTTTGGTCTCCAGGTCGCTCTCCCTTGAATTCCTCCTGCTGCCTTCTCTTTCTGTCCCCTGTGGATCACCCTCGCCCTTGGCTGGCTGGCTAGGTTGCGCACAAGTAAGTGCCGTGCGCTGGCTATAAGTCATGACTCAAGCCCTGTAAAGCCAGCAGTCATCATTCGCTGTCACGGTCGTCCATCCCAGAAGGCACCAGCAGAGGCAGGAGCGAGGCTCTGGCAACCGACCGTTGTTTCCGTTTGCTCTGTGCTGACGTAGGGCAATCGAGGCAATGTGGGATAAATTCAGTCGAATCGTCAAAAGCAAGAAGCAAGAGCAGCAAGAGCAGGAAAGAGCGAACAAGCGAAAAGCAGATCGCCGTCTATGAGCGCGCCATTCGGTTCAAATATGGGATGGCTGTCAATCGCCGAGCCTTTCGATGAGAAGCCTCCGCGGATTAGAAAAACCATCTTAATAACAGCCCAGTGCCTTCTGGGCGATTCCACCACACACCCTCTCCACCAACCGTCGTCCGCGGCTTGCTGCGGGGTGCATGCTACTTCTGCTGATCACTGGGAGCCCTCCCAAAAGCCGCTGCAATGTAGGCAACAGCGAGCGAGGCCGAGGTACCTAGTACCTATGCTCTATTGATACACATACCCCACCCCCGCTCCCCATCCTCGCTGTTTTTGGGCGGCTTTGGCACTCACCTGCACCAAGCCCTCGGAAAGCCGGTCATCCCACCCCTCCCCTCATTAGTACACACTTACATACGTATTAGAGTGCAGAGTCAGATTTACTTGCTTGATCCCGTACCTTCCACATGTTTTGACATAGTTTTTCTTTCTAAACCACCTATATATACGAAGCCTTCCTCGACTTTGCCACCGTCGTCGCCCTTTTCTCTTTCCCTCCTCCTATCTCTCCACAAATTATTCTTGTCGCAAACATCCACAAACAAACAAACTTAAAACCTACCTTTCGTTTCTGCTTCTCTTTCCCTAAGACAAGAGGAACGATAATGTTGGTCGCGCACCACAACCCTACACCACAACAGCAATCACAACAACCATATATCAACATCAACAAGAACAACAACGACAACACGTTCCAGCTCGATACTCTTGATCTCAATCAGTACTATCCCAGCAAGTTCGCCGCCCTGTCGCCGCCTCGCCTCCACGACAGCGCTCTCCCCGGAAACCGCCTCTCCTTGTCCCCAGCTCCACGCTGTCCTCCGACTTCCTTGACGCCTCTGCCGCCGGCGCCGCACAGGACCCCGTCCTCGTTGGTGGCCTTGACAGCGACTCCGAGTTCGATCAGGACTTCGACTTCTCCATGCTCGGTGGAAACGACCTTATGATGCAGTCGGACCACTGGCTACCAGCAAACCATCTCGCCGCAGGACGGTCCTTTGGTCATCCCAACGTTTCCCACCACCGCGAGTCTTCTCTCTCCTCACTAGGATCCACCTCAGCAGGCCCTGCTTCACCCTTCTCGCAGAGCACATCCAACCCTCACATTGCCGTCAACGACTCGGTCGCTGACAGCTACGCAAACATGTCTTACTACGAAGACCCTTCATTCTCCATGGTCAAGCAGGCAACACCCGGCGTCCACGACGGTCTCTACAACCAGGGCCATGCCCCTTACGCGCCCTCCGCCGACAGCCTGCCCATGCCCCATGGCGCCTACGGCAGCCTGCTGGCTGCCAACAGGCAAAGGGCTGGCGTCAACAGCAGCCACAGCGAACGTGGTCTGCAGCCGCCACCCGATCTGTCAATGAGCTCGAACCGTTTCACAGCCCGTGTCGGTGGCGAGTTCCATTGCAAGCAATTCGCCTGCCACGCCATCCCTTGACCAGGCTGACGAAGAGGCTCGGCGCCGAAATGGTGAGAAGCGACTTGGTTCCCCCCAGTGGCGAGTGCGGCGGCAGATGATCTCCTATTTTTGTTTGACGGCGGCAGCGAGAATGAGAATGAGAATGACGAATGCTCACGGTTTTTTCAACGATCTAGTCGCTTTCCACGCTCCCCCGAAGCTCGACCGCACCATGACTGATGTCTACAACGACGAGCTGTACAGCCCCAACTTCGCGGCAATGCCCACGTCGGCTCCCTCCGCCAACACCTCTCACCTGGCCCCGACCAGCCAGGAGATGTTTGCTCAGCGGCTGCAGCAGATCAACAGCCAACACCTCAGTGCGGCCTCGCACCAATCGCCGGTGTCAACTGGTACGCCTCGTGAGCGGTCGCCCTTCCGCCATGGCTCGCCGATGGCTCCGTCCCAAAGCCATGACTTTGGCGCCTCGCCTACGAGCAACTTGCGCTTTGGTGCCTCTCAGCAGCAGCAGCAACAGCAACGCGGCTTCGCTAGCCAGGATGCAACAGGCCAGGCGTTCCGATCGCAGATTGCGAGGAGCCAGGGAACGTCAACGCCGCAGACTATCTCACCCAAGGACGCCGTTCTGGAATATAGAGACCCGGACGGCGAAGGCGACAGCACAAATTACTCGCTATTCGCACAAGGCGGCGGCCAGCAAAACTTCTCCGTCGACCAGATGAACAAGGCTGGACTCACAAACATGGGCCAGTCGTATTCTGCCGGAATGAACAGTGGTGTCCAAGCGGGGCCGTCGTCATATGGCTACATGGCACCGCAGCTCAACCAAGGCCTGCATCTGACTCAGCAATACCCATTTATTTCCCAGCACCATGCCAACTCTCCCATGGCCAACTCCATGTCGGCGAATCACTCTCCAGCTCCCATCCGCTCTGTCAATAGCCTCGCTGCACTTTCCGAACCCGTTCCCGGGTCCCAGCGCCCTGGCATTGTCAACAACGATGGCGGAACTTATACTTGCACCTACCATGGCTGCACGCAGCGTTTCGAGACCCCAGCTCTGCTCCAAAAGCACAAGCGTGAGGGACATCGTCAAGCAAACGCTTTGGCGGGCGCGCGCAGAGTCGACACAAGTACTCCCCAAGGACTATTGAATACACAGGCCGGCCCCCACCGCTGCGAACGCATAAACCCAAGCACGGGAAAGCCTTGCAACACAGTCTTCTCTCGCCCCTACGACCTGACTCGACACGAGGACACTATTCACAATGGTCGCAAGCAAAAGGTGCGCTGCAACTTGTGCACGGAGGAAAAGACCTTCAGTCGTGCGGATGCTCTCACACGACATTTCCGTGTCTGCCACCCTGAAGTCGAGTTCACGGGCAAGCACCGCAAACGTGGTGTGCATACCACTTAGACCTTGCAGCGAGCAACCACCCACGTCCGACCAGTTACTGCAGGGTCCGCCTGGTGACAGCGAGACGTCTGTTTTCGGACAACATGACCTCATACGCTAGTCCTATTTAGGCTAAGGCGGGTCGAACCATACGGCTTCTCGAAGGGAGTTTGGTGACGTCATTCTACGTACTGTATGGAGTACCTCGCGCCCCGGTTATTACAGTGGAATTGCAGCTGATGGGAAACCTTCCAACCGTCATATGTCTCATCAACTCGAATTTCCGCTGCGAGTTGCTATCATTGCCGGTCAATCGCTTCTTTCTCCCACCCCACTACGATCGGAGGCCTTGCTTAACTCCCCGACCAAAGAGACATGTTCTATGTCATCGATTCAACACCGAAAATTGGGTTGCTCTTTTCTTCAATTTTCACTTCACATCCACGACTTATGTGCTAATTTTTATGTTTTATTCTTTTAATGTCCAACTCTTTCCCCCCTACCCAACAATTCCTCGCCTTGTTTTTTTTGTCCTCCTTACATCATAGACCGTTCTTTTTTTTTGTCTCCTTGGCGGATTTTTGTTCTCTATTACATGTTTTTTTTTTGCTCTTGTTCTTTTGCTCTGACATGTTTTGCATTTGCGTTGCTGTCATCGATTTTCAGGTTCTATCAAGGTTTATGTACGCATTGCATCGGTTGGTCAGCATCACGGTATAGACTAAGCATGGCTCCTCGCTGGCCGTGGGCTTGTTCACGGTTACTTTTTGGGTTCATTGGTTCGGAAATGACATGTACAATTATTCAGTTACGATTGGAGTTCTTGAGTTTAAATTTGGGCAGGGCTTGAAATACTATTATGGTCATAGAAAAAAAAAGGCATTCGGAGTATCAGGTACCATAAAATGGTTGGGTGGTATATGCTGGTCGCCACGATGCGGTTATCATAGGAAGTGCAGCCATCGCTAGTTACCAAAAGGCAAAGGCTTCGTGCTTTATTCTAGTCTACAGAAATATCAGAACTTTTTTTTAATGCTTACCAAAACTTATTCTTTTCATACCCCGTGAAGTAGACGGAAGAAACCCATACGTTCGTCTCTATTCTTGTGCACCCTTGGGCCAGCCTCACCAGGCCCCAAACCTTTAGAAAGTAACGGAAGAATGAACATGTCAAAACATTTACCTATTCTGCAAAGACCCATCATTGCGAGTCTCCCATAACCGCCGAGCGCGCGTCATCATACAACGGTGTAATCCCCGTCCAGAGCCGGAACTTGATACGCAGAAAAGTTAGTAAAACCACCGCATAAAAAGGAAAAGCAAGCATTGCAAAAGCAGTAGCAAGAGAACAAAAGGATAAAAACAAAAAACGTACCTGATGCCAGCCTTGCGCGGAGAGTACCTCCAGCCCAGGGACTGTCTTCACCCGAATCCCTCGGCCAGTTTCATTGCGGGTGTGTGTCTAGGCTGATAGGCCAGTTCGAGAAGCACACGCACGCCTTCAACAGACTTGGAGCGGTCCAAAATTTCCGTTACCAGCTGGAGGACAGTCGGGTCCAGAGGCTTGTCGGCGGGTACTGTCGTAATAATTACAGAGGGCAGGCTGGCCTCAGCAGCCTCGACGCCAAGAGGCTTCGGGCCCAACAGCTGAACATTGTAGTCATCAGGGAAGGAGGATATGAGTTGCTTCCCGTTCTCCAGACTCCGGGCAGCCACGTAGATGGGACCATAGCCCAAAGCACGTAGTGCGTAGATGGCAGCGCGAGTCGTGCCACCGGAGCCAACAACAAGACCGGCCGACGGGTTGGCCAAAGAGCGCTTTTCGACACCAGCGCCGCGCAACGCGTGAATCATACCCGACCAGTCGGTATTATCGCCAATAAGGCGGTTGGGCGCAATATTGTCATCGGCATTGGAAGGGATGGGGATGATTGTGTTCACGGCACCGATAATCTTCGCAGCGTCGGACACCTCGTCGACAAGCTTCATGACGTCCAACTTTAAGGGAATCGTCACGGAGGCACCTCCGAAGTTGGGCGCACGGATAACGCGCTGCACGTCATCGGCATCCGTCGTCTCCACCCGGCTGTAATGGTGTGGCAGTCCAACCTTGTCAAAAAGTGCGTTGTGGAGCGCTGGCGAGCGAGAGTTCGAGATTGGCTTTCCAAAAAGAACGAATTGGAGAGGCTCAAGGTCCCCAATGAGGGAAAGAGCCTGACGGATTTCTCGAGCAGACAGCTGCCCCGGAGCGGCCGCAAATGGCAGTGCTGGGTGCGCCACTGGTGTGAGGAAACCGTTCAGCACACGACTCAACTTGCCAGGTCCGCCCATGTTCAGTGCGATTATCGGCTTCTGATGGGCAGCGAGCATCCTGGACTTGAATGCCGCTACGCCAAAGTTGTCCTCCACCGTATGCGCGACGCCGATAAGCTTGATAACGTCACCGTGCTGGAGAGCCTTGTTGAAATACGGAATCCATCCGCCGTTCTTCCATGACAGCGTGCTTTTGGGGTCGTGGTGGGACGCAATGATTCGGGATGCACCCTTCTCTTTCGTCACGGCCTGGATGACGTGGTCCGGCATAGTCATCTCGAGGTCGATGTACTCCACACCCATACGGATTGCTGCGCGGTACAATGCCAAAGCATGGTCGACATCTCCGTCAGGGAATCGGCCACCTTGGCTGGCTGTCCTCACTGTGAAAATAACGGGCACGTTGGCAGCAGAGCGCAGCAACGACACCTGGCTTCGCACAAAATCAACAGAGTGGTCTTCCAGGAGATCAACGCGTAGCTCTACAGCATCCGAGCCGATAACAACTTGCGGGATGATGGCGACTGCCTCGGCAACGTTGGGGACCGTGAGCGACACGAAGAACGAAGTCTTCTTCTTCTTGACCTCGTCCAGGTGGGAGTAGCGGCCGGTGATAAATTGAAGGAACTGGGCAAAATCAGCAGGAGCTTCCCCAGGTGTGTCCGGCTTGCCCGCGTGTGGGCTGTGGTAGTGGTGGCTGCTACATTCTTCGAACCAATCCTTGCGACGCAGGTAAACGCCACGGATGTTTTCGGAGTAAGCGGGACGCGAACTTGTCCTGCATGAGGTAATCGATGACCTGCTCAGTATCCCGATGAACAAGCAAGACAAGTCCTCCACTCTGGTGGTAAGCAATCAACAGCTGCCGGGCTTCGGGTGTTTCAACGATGCCACCTCCGCACGAAAAGACATAGCCGGTGGGCTTGGTCTTGATCATGTTGGCCAAAAGGTCCAGCTCCGCCTTCCGGAACCCTTCCCACCCGGCCTCACCACGGATCATTTCCGGAATGGTCATGCCCTGGTTACGTTCTAGCTCGGCGTCCAAGTCAATGAACGGCCGGCCCAGGATAGCCGAGGCCCAGTATCCAGCCGTGGTTTTTCCAGCACCTCTCATGCCAATGATAAAGATTGACTTGTCTGTCGCAGACGAAACCGGCAGTGCGTGGATGCTGGAGTGCGAAGAGGCCGGCTCCTCTCCACTTAAGGCAACCTTGAATGACTGGGAGAGAATATCCCACCAGCCAGGCCATGTCTTGCCGACACACTCACGCTCCAAAATAAGAACGGGCTGCTGCACGACGGTGGAGAGGACGCTGAAGCTCATAGCCACTCTGTGGTCATCGTAGCAGTAAACGCCACCCTCCGGGTTCGTGAGGCCTTGGAAGGGACGGCCAGTCACTTCGATGCCGTCCTCCAGCTCGGTGCACTTGACGCCGAATTTGGCCAGCTCGTCGTACATGGCCAAAATACGGTTGCACTCCTTGACCCGCTGGTTAGCGATGCCGGTGATGCGTGTCGTTCCGCTGGCCACTGCGGCCAGGACAGATGCCGTCAAGAAGGCATCTGTCATTGGCTCCATGTCAACATGAGGGATAGCTTTAAGAGATCCAATAGGCGGGCCTGTCACTGTCGTTGATGTAGCCGTTTGGGTAACGGCACAGCCCATGGGTTGGAGAACGCTGACGGCAAAGGAAGCATCGCCCTGCAGAGACGCTGACCCGATATTGGGGATGGTGCATGTAGTGCCTGTGATTGCGGCAACGGCCAGGGGGTAGGTCGCAGAACTGGCATCACTCTCGACTACGTACTCTGCCGGGCTGCTGTAAACGCCAGTCGGGATGTGGTACGTGTTGGCTTCGCTGTCGGAGGTTTTCACATGTACACCAAAAGCCTGCATCATGGAGATAGTCATGTCGATGTACGGCTGCGAGATGGGCTTTCCGCCGACGAGGCGGAGCACAACCGGGTTCTTTGCGTAGGGTGCAGCCATGAGAATAGACGACACGTACTGAGAGGAAACAGTAGCGGCCAGTTCGATGACACCGCCCTCCAAGCCACCGGCGGCGTCCACCTCCAGAGGCAAACTCTTCTCCTTGCCCAGGTACTTGACCTTGACGCCGTTGCTCCGCAAGGCGTCGACAAGAGGGCCGATCGGGCGGACCTTCATTCTGTCGTTTCCGGTGAGGACGGTTGAGGATACAGCAGACGGGGAGCAGAGGGCGACCACAGACGTCAAGAAGCGCGAGGCAGTGCCTGCATTGCCGAGGTACAGAGGCTCGTCGCTCGCCACAAAGTTGCCGCCGTTGCCCTGGACGGAAAGCACCTCGCCTGACTCTTCCCACGAGTAGGTGGCACCCTTCAGCTGGAGAATGGCGGAGAGCATGTACTCCGTGTCGTCAGAGCGGAGAAGGTTGCGCAGACGACAGGTACCTTTGGCGAGGGCAGCAAGGACCAGTGCACGGTTGGAGATGCTCTTGGAGCCTGGCGGGGCCACGGTGACGTTGAGGTCAGAAGGAACACCGGGCGTGACACGGACGGCAGGGGACAGGACAACGCTGATATCACGGTCGTCGACGACAGTGGCCTTGGGCTCGTAGGTTGCGCCAATGGCAGAGAGGAGGACAATTTTCTTCTTGGCGCCATCGTTCTTCTTGTCAACGGCCATTTTGTCCAGCACGACATCCACTGGGCATTTCTTGCCTGCGGTCAGAGAGACAATCCGCTTGTCTGCCAGAGATGTCGGCAAGTCGTAGCTCGCGATGCACTTGACGAGGCGGGCGACTGCGCTTGGGCGAAGAACACCCAGGTAGCGGGCTAGCTCGGCTTCCTTGACCATACCGATGGCGACAGCTTCGCCGTGGAGAACCTGGGGTGTGAGGATGGCCTCGTAGGCATGGCCGATTGAGTGGCCAAAGTTGAGTAGATTGCGCAAGCCACCCTCTTTTTCGTCGGCAGAGACAACTTCCGCCTTGACACGGGCTGACGCCAGTACGATGCGCTTGAGGATATCGCGGATGGGGGCAAGGTGGGCCGACGTAGCCTGGGCCGGGCGGCCGCGCACGGTCTGGATGACGAGGGCGGCATTCTCTTCGAGCGCGGTAAACTCAGCCTCATTCCAAATGGCAGCCGTCTTGACGACCTCGGCCATGCCGTTGATGAACTCACGCGTCGGCAGCGAGCCAAGGAAGTTGAGGTCGATGTAGACACGCTGGGGCTGCCAGAAGGCGCCGATCAGGTTCTTGCCCAGGGGGGTGTCGATGGCTGTCTTGCCGCCGATGGATGAGTCAACCATGGCGAGCAGCGTGGTGGGCACCTGAACGAAGCGGACACCGCGCATGAAGGTAGCGGCTACATAGCCAATCATGTCACCAATGACGCCGCCGCCGAGGGCAATGATGACGGTGTCGCGAGTGCACTTTTGGGCCAGCATCCAGTCCTCAATCTCAGCCTTGGTTTCGCGGCCTTTTGAGGACTCGCCGGGCGGGATTGCGTAGGTCAACAGGCGGGCACCCGCAGCCTTGGGGGAGCCTGGGCGCACCTGCTCAAAGGCCGTGCGGAAGGCATCGACGTAGAGCGGCGATAGATTGGTGTCGGTGATGAGGACATAGGTCGACGAGGGGATGTTGTGAAGAAGGTCGTGGGGCACAAAGTCGAGCCAGATGCCGTGGTCGACGACAATGCTTTCCTTGCCCAAAATGGAGATGCGAGTCGGCTCATGGCCGTTTGTGAGAGCGTCTGTTGCCATTGTCGCAACTGGGCTCTGTCCACTGCTCGAGGGGTGTCGAGCGTGGTTTGGGGATCGTGGGTAGAGGAATTGGTGTTTGTGGGAGAAGTTGAGGGGATTCACAACCAGCTTGTCCTCGATGACTCCTTCTTCAAACGTGTGTTTTTTCGCTGCGCTTGGCCTATTTTTTTTTTTTTACCCCAAGAGTCATAAGGTGTTAGCCGGCAGATGTAGCTAACTGTACCACTAGTCTGGTTGCGGTGACTGGACAGGGCGAACAGGGGTTGCATAGGCCCTGTCAGCGAGTTCTGCGCAGTTTTGGCGGAGAACGGAAAATCTAGTGCCGACAATGGGGGGCAGCCTGGGGAAGCACTCGCTGTAATGTGTACTGGAGACGATGCAATACGCTGCATTATCTCAAGAAAAAATCGAGTACTAAGAAACGGCACTATTCGTCCCCACACTCCGGTCCTCGGAGCACGGTGCAGTTGAGGAGCCTCAACATAAGGGGTCCTCAACACAATGGTCGCGGTTGATTGTATCACCGTTCACTACGGATTGCGAAAAGCAAACATACTCCGAACAACAAACCCACGCAATACGTTGTACGATGAGCGGCTGTCTGTTTCCTGGAAAGTTATCGAGGAGACGCACGGATGGGCATATAAGTGGCGCACAACCGGAGGACAGCGTATCTAATTGCACTCGCTGGATCTGAAGAACACACATTCATCAATCTAACATTTTTTATGGGCTCTGTGTGTAAGTGCGACACAAGGCAGGCGACACCGACCGAACGAGGAGACAGTCGGGCTACAGAGTACGTCTCGGTGTCACGTCACTGCCGTGTGCGTGAGAAGTCGGTCGGCATAGCACAGACGATTCTTTCAGAGGATCACGAGGTGGGCATCCTAAAGCGACACGATCGTGGTGCAAACTGGAAAGGTTGAAGAAGATTGGATGAGCATCGCCACCAAAATGACAGCTGCATCGACAGCAGTATGGCAGCAGTATGGCAGCAGTATGGCAGCAGTATGGCAGCAGTATGGCAGCAGTATGGCAGCAGTATGACAGCGATGACAACGGCTGCGGCAACGTGGACCGCCAGCTAAATGACGCCACTTGCGCCAGCATCGCTCGTGTGGGCACCGCCCATCCAGTCGTTCTTAGGCACACAGCCCATTTCCGTGTCAACAAGCCAACAAGCGTGCAGTCATCTCCTTTGCATAGCGTCCTTCGTCGAATTGATTGACTTTCCCCCGGCTGTCCTTCTGCAGAGTCATCGTACTTTCACAGCCCATACCAGCCGCCACTTTGCCAGCACGCCGAGGCGGCGCCCCAGTCCGTTTGCGTCGAATACTGCGTTTGTCTGCAGAGATGAGAAAAAGCACACCCAGGTTAGCATGTGGTGACTCAACAAGACTTGTCAGGTAGAACCAGTAGGGGGAGAGGGAGCCCATTGGAAACCATTTTCAAGTTTCAACAAACGCCCCCTTTTGCAGGTGGTGATGTCACTTGTTGACTTACCCGACCCAGACCGTGGCAAGCGTGGTGAGGGCAATTGTCTCGACATGCGTTTCCGTTGTTTCCCCGGCTTCATAAATGACCGTCTCGGCGTCGTCGGGGTTGCATACAGTCTGTGCTTCGGGGGTACTGTTTATGGCCGCGGAGAGGTTAGCTGAGTTTTCAAGTTCATCAAGTGGCCTCTTGTGTTTGCCACGTAGTTTTTCAAGGAGTTTATCAAGGAGGCAAGGGGGTTGCACAACTGACATGGTCAGGGTCGAACCCACGTAGTCTGTATTTGTCGTTAGCAACCTGGTCTATTGCCCTTAATGCACTCACCGCCGACGGCGATGAGTAGCCTTCGTCTGGCAATTCTGTCGCACGCTCTGCTTACAGGCTTCTGTTATCGTCGGAGCCAGGGCCGTCGTTGTTACAGTCCGTGTGACGGTGAATATCGTTTCGTAAACTGTGGACGTCGATGCTGCCACGGCGACCAGGGCGCGCTGGACGATGGCTGGCGTTCCGGCATCTGCAACAAAGTCAGCCATTCTTGCTCAACCAACCCAAAACACAATGCCATTTTCAGTCATTTGCCCACAAGAGCACATACCATGTCCGCCGCGACCGCCTCTGCTCCCACCACCGCGACTTCCGCCGCTGGCCCCTCCACCACGGCCGCTACTGCCACCACTGCTGCCGCCGCCGCGACTTCCTCCATTGCCGCCTCCTCGACCCCCGTTCCCCCCTCCTGTCCCTCCTTTCCCTCCTGTCCCTCCTTCTCCGTGTTAGTTTTGGTGTCTCCTCCGTCGTGTTGATTCTTACTTGCGATATGGAAGGACCCGCTTCTGTAAGAAAGAACGTACCTGGTCTGCCGCCGCTGCCGCCGCCTCCCCGCGAGCCGCCTTGGAGTACCGCCTTGTTAGCCCGGCTCATACCGTCGTTTCAACTAGCGTTCTGCATTTCTCGATGCATGGACTTACCTCCTGCTCCGCCAGAGCGCCCTCCTCCCCCACTACCGCCGCCGGAGTGTCCCTCACCTCCTCCAGAGCGCCCTCCACCCCATTCCCACCAGGCCGTCCCCCTTTCCCCCCGCCCGGGTTTCCGCCAGCCGCCCCGCCAGGCCGTCCTCTACCATCCCCGCCAGAGCCACCTGCGGTACCACTTCCAGAGCCACCGCCAGAACCGCTGCCTCCAGCTTGTCCTTCTCCTCCTGCTCCTCCTCCTCCTCCATGCCCTCCATGCCCTCCATGCCCCCATCAGAACTCCCCCACCGGCTGGCCTTCCACCGCCGTTGTCGGCACCACCGCCCTCGCCTTTTCCTGGTCTGCCTCCCCCGGTTCCGCTAGGACTGCCCTTTCCACCCCCGGCCGAACCGCCGCCGTTACCTGCAGGCCTACCACCACTACCCGGGCCTCCACTCCCAGCCCCGTTGTGTCCGGGCTAAACTGTTGTCAGAAACTAAACGGAGTACATCTGTGGTAGACTGATCATCTCTCTCATGCCGCCATGTAAGTTGACTGCTGGGGCGGCGGGCCGATGCATCGTGTGGAACAACCGGAAAACACAAACACAAGGGACCCCTGGAAAGAGAGAGAGAGAGAAAGAAAAGAAAAACTTACCGTCAAGCCACTTCCACCTCCACGCCCGTGCTCCCATCCCCAACCCGCCTTACCAAACCACGGCCGGCAGTCGCTACAGCCTTGTGGAATGGCGTTTTGGGGAACTGGAGGTGGCGAGTCTACCTGGGGTGCGAGCGGCTGGCTTTGATAATGGCATTGGGCGTCTAAAACGACCGTTGTAGCATATGCCAGTGACAAAACGCCTGTTGTTAAGAGTCTTGTGTAAGTTGACAAGACGGTGGCTGTCGGCCCTTCGATATATCGCGTGACCGTTTCGTCTTGGCCCTGGTCGCATAGGCCAGCAACATCAGGCGCCTGTGCATAAACTGTATGGATATTCGTCGTGGTTGTCGCGATCGCTGTTCTTGAGTCAGCAGTAATAAAGCCTCCTTTGGCATATGGCCGTATATCTGTCTTTGGCAAGTTTGGTGTCATGCGACTTACTCAAGGCCTGCGGTGTGCTGGTCACTCCAACAGAAATCGTGGGCGTCACCTATCAACTATCGTCAATCCTTTGAACACGGAGACAACAGCCCCTGGGCCAATTTCCACACAAGACATATGGCCAGAACATCTTCATACCGTTACCACCGTTTTCTCCGGAGAACCAATCGTTAAGGCAAATCTCCGTTGCACGGCAAAGTCAGAGTTGTCGGCCTGAATAACAATTGTCCACTGCCCAGACGACATCGCTGAAAGCTCTACTCCACTGAACAAAATAAGCAGTTAATCAGTCGGGGCTCGACATGCCATGCACTGCCTACTCCTGTGCGGCAGGTCTGTGTGGCAGGGTGAGTTTGCGGTACAAACCATGTGGACTGTTGTTGGCCCCCTTGACCAGAGTTGATCGTTGAGCAAGGGACTTGTGTACCCTCTGGGGCAACAAGAATAGGTTGGACGGTGTCATTACCGCAATCTAGAGGGTCAATACGTGATGGTCTACCAACTCCTGTATCGTGCTACTCCCCACCAGAGTTAAACATGGAATCTTCATACCGAGAAACTCAGAAGTAAATACAAATTGACTGTCAGACGTTCCGTCAATCAGGTACGATCCGCCGTTCGTATAGTCGAGCCCGGAGCATGTGCAGTCCGCCCCAGCACGCCCTTGGGAAATGTAAAGGCGATGCTGAGCCAGAAAGCCCGGGTGACATATGCCGGTGCCATAGTCCGACACAAAAGTCCCTCGTATCTCGTGGGTCGTGCCTAAGGAAGCTGGATCACACAGTTCTAAAGACCTTGCTGATACCTAACTTGACTTACACGGGATGTATGGCCAGCTATGACTTGGTCGGCTTCTAGGGACATTCAGCATTTCAGGAGTGTATCAAGGATGACTGATGTCACAATGAGTGATCACAAAGGATAGCAACGGGCAGTGTACAGTGATATAAATACACTGCGTTGTGTCAATCCCATGGCATCGGACTTGCGGGCATCAACCGGTTTCGTTTCGCCATATTCTCTGATTCCGGGGTACGGCATGGGACTGAGGAAGTAAAGAATGCCTCTTGCCAACCATGCATGGCTCGGCATTGTATAAAGAGACCACCTTTGTAGCATCTGTTAATATCAAATGCAAATGGGTTCCAGGAAAGCTTGCACTCGGTGAAAAGGAGGAGAGCCTCGTGGTAGCCATCTTGGCCGTGTTTTCACGAGACGTAAAGTGCCGTTTGCCAACCTACTCTCATGGGGGTCAAATGTGTAGACTTGCCACCTTTGTCAAGGCTATAATATCAGTGTTTTGATTAGATTCATCTAATTATTTTGCCGCCATAGTTTTCATAACGTGCTTCTGCTCCCTTTCCCTCACTATGATTATGATCCTTGGCGGTGGGCTTGTATAATTTCGGCTTTGGGCAATCCAAGATCCTCTACCACGGACTATAGACTAGAACAAACCCATATATGGTGGTAGACTGAGGGCTTCGTTTTTCTTCGGTCCATATACGTAACTGCCGCATTAAGGTTTGGTTCATTTACCCGGGTCCAAAATCATAGTGGTTATGAAGGCCTGTCATGCGAGAACACGAGAGAACATGCGAGAAATCTAGACTATCAACCACAGGGCGGTGGATGAAATATATCGCTTACACATCGAAACAATAGATAACCCAAGAAACATGTATGACACTGTACAACACGGTTGTATTCTGAAAAAGAGCGATTGGGAGCGTCTCTATGTATGGTATAGCCTGCAAAACGACACATCAACAGAAAATTAATACTTTGTCAACAGTTCACGATCATACATAGTGCTGCCCGTCATGAGGCTATATTCAAAAACGATGTGTCGTAGTTGCATAGGAGCCTGCTGCAGAGCAACCTAGGGGGAAGATATAATATAACCAAAAAAAAAAAAAAAGAAAGAAGAAGAAAATAGCTCCGCAACGCTCGAAATAAGAAGAAAACGAAAGAAAAGAAAAAAAAAAACGCCGCGAAAATGGTACTGTAAAGCCGCTTCCGTAGTATGGGTACAGTTGTGTATCAATAACACCGGCCCCGGGGCCACGAAAAATATACGCTTTTGCTTTCATGTGGAGATGATCCCGGCCGGGTATGAAACCAGGTGGAAAATGACAAAGAAAAATGCTGAACGAAAATGCTGCTGCAAAGAGAAAACGGGTTGCACGACGACATGTGAAAATCAAGGCCGAACCGAATCAGTGCTTGATACGCCCGTACTTTGCAGATTCTGCGCTTGCCTCGCTTGATCCTCCTTGCCGGTGCCGTAAAGGCCGCCATTTATAATGTAATCAATGACCTGCGCTGTTAGAGGCGTGTCCATCGTGCCACGTGAGAGCGAAGAATGGGGGTACGAACCGGGTTCGGAACAAAATATCGGACGCTCATCTTCTTATGCAGAAACAACCTGACCTTGGTTGACGACAAGTCTATGGGCACACCTTGTGGGATCACTGAGATGTGCTCCGTCCACTTGCTCAACGCTTCTCGGGCTTCTTCCAGGTCAGTGCCATGCCGCTCGACAACGTACAGTCCGCCGTCGCCACCGAGTATACGGTCCAAATCATCCGGGCTCCACAACCCAGGTGTGCTCATGGAATGCATCAGATCGGCACCGCAAAGCAGAGCCACGCGTGCCTGCTTACGCTCTCCGGTGTCGGCACATTCTATGCCGCCCAGTCTCTCGTTGATCTCGTATCGAAAGTGGTCGAGCACTTGGGCGGTAGGTACGTAGCGGGGTTGTGTCGCCTCCCAGGGGTCGACCATGACACAATTGGTCGTATCTTCCACGGCCAACTCACACATGCGGATACGATGGTGCGCCGCAGCCAGGTTCGACTTTTTGTAGGCGTCGGAAACAGGTGACAAATATATTCCGACGAGCTCGTAGTTGTCTTCCACCATACGTACCCAGTCCGTAGCCATTTCGCACATACGGAGATCTATATTCATCTTGTGTTAGTGGCGTCGGGCATCGGGTGGAACGGGGCACGCCGGCACAGAATCGCACTCGAGAACTCACGCATGATCGTAATCGGGCTGAAGGAGCCGCACACTACCAACACCAACGGTATCCGGTCGGGAAGCTGCTGCTGTCGTAGCCTGTAGGTGGGGAACTCGTAAACTGGCGGCTCGCCTGCGGGGGGTTGTGATGACGCATTTTGTGCTTGCTGTTGTAGGAATAGTTGCGACGGCGAGTGCTGAAGCTGCTCTCTCTGAAATATTTCATCTTCGTCCGGTGGCATATGCTGTATCCCGTTCAAATATGACATCGCGGCGGCTGGTTAAGGGTGGCGTGGTAGGATAAGTCGGTGTCGGCGAGAATGAAGAGACGAAACTGAAATGGTTCAACTGGGAAGGGGAGAAAGAGGCAAAACCAAGAACATGAAGATGCACTATTCGCACCTTATTTCTCCACTTTATTGCATGTTTTCTTAGTCATGAGGACTCTTAGTGCAGCTCGTATTGTAGCCTTCCTATCTACACTTGTAGCAACGAGTGACTCAACTACTAATTTTGAGCGCTTCAAACATAAGCCTGACTACGATACCCCAGGAACACTTGAATACCAGCGCGGCTGGTATCTTACAGTGTCTTATTGCACCGCGCGTATTACTACTCATTAGAGTTATGACATACTGCTGGTACGGCACGAAATTCTTATAATAGCGACACTGCCTTCGCACGCTTGAACGGTGAAGCCGATGGAACATCGTTTCTTATGTGTGATGACATAATATCGGTACGGCAGAGAGGCGAGAGCGTCGTGCGAATAGAAATAGGACATCGATGGCGCAAAGGTGTAGGCTGCAGTGGAGGACATAGTGCAAATAGGACGTCATGAGCGATACCGGGACAATTCAAGATCCACTCGGGTTTAAGGAACAGGGCTAAGGGACACATACTTTGTACGACACGTATCTAAACTATTCGTTTAATACAATGTACAGTACAGTGTAAGAAGGCCACGGACAGCAGAGGCGGGCACAGTGGGGATTAAAAGGTTAAAAGTATATTCTAGACGTGAATTCTTTATTAACTCATTATAACCCGAGCTATGTTTAATTATATATTACATGATAATATATTAAAGATTATATATATTTTAAATAAAGAAAAATAATACGTTTTTATAAAAAATAATAACATAATATTAAAGTATTAATTTTATAATATTCTTTTAAATATATTAAATAAAAGTATATAATATATTATTATATATATTAAGTAAAAACTTAATAAAATATTGAAAAGAAAATTTTGTAAAGTTGTTATAAAAAAATTATAAAATTATTAATAATATATAATAAAAGTATTTTTATTTATTTATTAAATAATTATTAATATTAAGTTAAAGTAGGGTATTACGTTTAAATTTCCTTTTATATATATATAATATATAAAAAAAGGAGAGAGAAAACTTTTAATTAAAAGTTTATTTTTTATAATAAAAAAAAAAAACTTAAAAAAAGAAGTAATTTAAATTTAAAGTAAAAAATAAATAAATAATAATAATAAAAAAACTTTAAAAAAAAAATAATAAAAAAGTAAAAAAAATAAAATAATAATAAGTAATATTTAATTTAAAAGTAAATATATATATAACGTTTTTTATAAATTATTTATTATAATTAAAGTTAATAATTAATATAAAACATTAAATTAATATAAAGGTTATATTAAAATTAAAATATTAAAATTAAAATATTAAAAAATAATTTAATATATTAATTAATAATTAAAATATTAAAAAAATAATAATAATAAAACGTTTAATATTATTTTAAAAAAGTAAAAAAATTATTATTTTTAATTTATTTAACGAATATTCCTTTAAATTAATGTAAATTTTATACTTTATTATATTATATTATTATTTAATATAATATATTAATATATTTATTAAAAATAAATACTTATTTTTAAAAAATTAAAAGTATTTTTTAAGTTTTTAAAAATGTAAAAATAAAATGTTTAACGTTTTTTTTAAAAATTATTTTTATTAAGTAGTATTAACGTTTATCGTTATATTTTATTTTTTATTTATTTAATATAATATTATCGTATATATATTATAATTATATATATAATAGTAAGGTTTAATTTTATATATACGAGTGGATATAATTTAATTTTAAATTTTTATAAATCTTTTTTAATTCTTTCGTATTATTTTAAGTTTTTTTATTATTAATTCTTTTAAATTAATAAGTTATTAATTTTAAAAATAAAAAGGTATATAAATAAAGCCTTTTCTTTCCTTCTTATAATAAATTTTTATTTTTTATAATTTTTATTTTTTTATTTTTAACCCTTTATTTATTTTTCTTTTACTTTTTTTAAACGCCCGGAACGGCGTAAAATTATTAAAATAACTTTAAAAAGTAGTTTTTTATTAGACGAAGCTAAATCTGTTAACTTAATTGACGTTTTTCCTGAGTCTTCTCTTACTTAACGTTTTTCTTGTAAAAAGAAAGAAAAACTCCCTCCATCTTATCCCGACTTCGTCCTTAACGACAAAGAGTCTTTTATTTATTTAATTTAAAACGGATTAATTTATAGAAAACTCTTACCTTTTACGGATAGTATTAAACGTAAAATTTATATTTTTTATAAAAGGTAAATACTCTTTTTCTTTTTTTCTTTTGCTTCCTTATTAATTAATTAATAAGTGTAACTTTTTAAATATTTTATTTTAACTTCGTCTTCAATAATAAAGAGTTTTTTATTTATTTGATTTAAAACGGATTAATTTATAAAAAACTTTTACCTTTTACGGAAGGTATTAAGAAGAGAAGTAACACTTTCAAAAAGTAAGTTTTTTTACCTTTTTTTAAAGGTGTTAAGCGAAAAGTATAAGTTTTTTATATACGGTACGTATTTTCTTTTCGTTTTTTTTTTTTTTCTTCTTTTTTTTTTCTTTTTATTAATTAATTAATAGGTGTAATTTTTCGAAGATTAAAATTTATTTTAAATTTTAATCTTCGAATTATATTGCCCACTATAAAAAACACTATAAAGAAATCGTTTATAATTTTAAAAGCGAATTAACACTTTCTAAAAGTAAGTTTTATTTTTTAATTCGTTTTTCTTTTCTTTTTTAATAAAAACTAATAAATTAGTCGAAGACCTTCCCCCCTTTACTACTCCTTCGTCTATAAAATATTTTTTTTCTCTTTCTTTTAAAAAAAGGCCTCGTTTAGACAGTATTTAAACCGTTAATTTAGTATTAAAAGACGAAGTTAATAATAAAAATTTACGTTTTATTATTGAAAATAACCTCTCTTTTAATATCGTTAATTTTTACTTATTTTAATACTATATTTTTATTTAAATAAATAAGTTCTTTTTTATTATTATTATATATTAATATATTAATATTCTAGGGTTACTTTTACCGTTAATAAAAAAAAGTTAAAGTTAAATTTAACTTTTTTTTTTATTAAAAAGAAGGAGATAAATATTAAAATAAATCGAAATATTAAAGAAAACGGTACTATTTCTTTAACTTTTAATTTATAAACTTCGAATTTAAGAAATTCGTATTTAAATTTTATTATTATATATTAACCTTAACTTCGAGCTTATTTATAAGTTAATTAATATATTTTTTATTCCTTTTTTATTCCTTTTCTTTTTTTATTATTAGTAAATTAATATATTTAAGCCTCGAAATATTAAATATCTCTTTAAGTATAATATTTAATATTTCTTTTTCTTTTTTTTATTAAAAATAAATAAATATTAACGTTTTTATTTTAATATTACTAGAGATAACGCTTTAAATAATAATACGGTTATTTCTTTTATTAAGTTTATTTTTAAAACGAATATAATATTAGTTTTAAAACCGATATTAAATACGCAGCCTACGTATTTAATATTAAAGTTATATTAAATTCTTTTTTAAATTTGAATAATCCCTTTACTTTTTATATATTTTTTTTCTTTTCTTTTTTTATTAAAAATTAATAAATATTGACGTTTTTTAACTCTTTTTAAGTACATTCGACGTATTACGAATTTAATGTATAATATAAAAGAAGTTAAAGAATAATTTCAACGAAGTACTATTGTTTTTAAATAAAATAATACTTTACCTTCTAATTTTAAGCAGTATAAGGTTCAAGAAGTAAGTTTTTATTATTTATTATTTATTATTTATTATTTATGTTTTTAATTAACGTTTTAATAAGTTAAACTATTTAATTATTAAAAAGTTAATTTAGTTAAGTTTCTAGTTTTAAGTGTTTTAATTAAACGGTATTTAACAATTCCTACTACTTCGGCTACAGTTAAACGTGTTTTTTCAGTAAATAATAACGTAATAACTAAGAATAAAAAATCGTCTTAATCCGCAGACGGTTAAAGAAATTATATTATTACGTTATTAAAAAATACCGGATATAAATAGTTTAAATACTTTATTATCCGAAAAAACGAGGTAAATAGCTAAGATAATAAATACCTTTTTTTCTTTTTCTTTTAAAATATTTTCTTAAAAAGTCTTTATAACTTTTTATACTTTTAAGTTAAAAATAATTATTTTTTTACGAAATAAAATTATTTAATATAATAGGTTAATATTGTTTTTATAGTTAAAATACGATAAATTAACTATATATACCTTATATAATAGTTATTTAAGGCTTGTTTTAAAAATAAAAAATATTACTTTTTATTAATTAAAAAGTTGTAATTAACCGATTTATAACTTTTTTATACTTTTAAGTTAAAAATAACTATTTTTTTAAGATAATAAATTATTTATTAATACTTATTAATAACGTTATTATAAGCGAAGTACGACGAATTTAATTATGTATACTTATATATAATTATTTATATTATATATTAAAAACGTGTTTTCTTTACTTTTTTTCTTTAAAAAAGAAATAAAAAGACTTTTAATATTTTAATATTTTAATATTTAATATACTAAATAAAATTAATATTATATTATTATAAGCGAAGTACGACGAATTTAATTAAACTAATTATTAAAATTATACTAAAACTAAAAAAACTTTTAATATTTTAATATTTTAATATATTAAAATATTAAACTAATATACTAGGTTAATATAAAGGTTATATTAAAACTAATTTAGTTTTTTAATATATTAAAACTAAGAAATTAATTATTAACCCTAATATTATTATATAATATATATTATTATATAATATATATTATTAATTTATATTTTTAAACGTTAATATCCGTCTTAAAGGATTTAAACGTAATTAAAGCGGTAAAATTTTTAAAACTTTAATTATAATTATTTATATAAACGTTAATATAATTATTATTTATTAATTTAAAGTATTAATAAACGATTTAATTAATTTAATATTTTAATATATTAAATTATATTATAATATATTATATTTATAAATAAATAAATAAATAGTTTTATTTTAAATTTTTATAAATTTTATTTAATCGTTTTATATTATTTTAAATTTATATTTTATTTTTATTATAATTTTTTTATTATAAAATTTCTCTCTTTTTTAATTTTTTATATTTATTATTTTTCTTTCATTTTTTTTTAAATATTCGGAATAATATAATATACCTTTAAATTTTATATTTTAAATAATTTTAAAAATAAAATTAATTTATTATTTATAATTATTTTATTAATTATAAATAAATAAAATATCTTTAAAGTTATCTTTAATACAGGGTTGGCAATTAGTATACTAAAATTAGTTTTTAGTATACTAAAATTAGTTTTTAGTTTTTTTTTTAACAAAATACTAAACTAAAATACTAAAAACTAATTTTAGTATACTAAATTAGTACAGAGGTCATACTAAAACTAATTTTAGTATACTAATTTAGTATAAAGGTCATACTAAAACTAAAATACTAAAACTAAAAAACTAAAAACTAATTTTAGTATACTAATTAGTATACTAAAAAACTAAAACTTTAATAATAAAAAACCACTTTTTTAATTTGATTTTATAAATACTACTTATAAACTAGTAGTCTTTTAATAATAAATACTATTATACTATTATTAAACGAATATTATTAATACTTTTAAGTTATTATTACTTTTCGAATTTTAATAATTAAAAAGTAATATTTATACTTTTAAAAACGTAAAATAAAACGATTTACGTTATTTCGAGATTTACTAAAAACTATCTTTTTAACTTTATTTTACGAATAATACTTTTAAACTAATAGTTTTTTAATAATAAATACTATTATATTATTATTAAACGAGTACTATTAATTTATTTCTTAAAATATATTTTAATTAAGTATAAATTAATAAAAACTTAAGTTTTATACCGTTAAAGTCCTTTAAATCCCTTAAATCCTTTAAATCTTTTAAATCCTTTAAACTCTTTAAATCCTTTAAATCCTTTAAATCCACTAAATCCATTAAATCCTTTAAATCCATTAATCATTTAAATATATAAATAAAGCCTTTTCTTTATATTATAACGTTTTCTTTTTTTTCTTTAATAATTATTCCTTTTCCCTTTAAAACCTTTTATTTATTAATTTTTTTTTAAATTCTTTATATTTATTATTTTTATTTTTTTTAACGCCCGGGACGGCGTAAAACTAACAAAATGGCTTCGGAAAGTAGTTTTCTACCAGAAGAAGACGAATCTATTAATTTAACTTCTCCGAATCCTCCCTTATCTAACGTTTTTCTTTAAATAAAAAGAAAAATAAAGTCCCCCCCTCCCATCCTAACTTCGTTCTTAACGACGAAAATTCTAATATATATATAATCCAAAAAGGATTAATATATAAAAGACTTTTACCTTTTTCTGAAGGTGTTGAGCGAAAAGTATAGGTTTTTTGTATACGGTACGTATTTTCTTTTCGTTTTTTTTATTTTCTTCTTTTCTTTTTTTCTTTTTATTAATTAATTTAATAGGTGTAATTTTTCGAAGATTGAAAAGTATTTAAAATTTCAATCTTTGAATTATGTTGCCCACTATAAAAAACACCATAAAGAAATCGCTTATAATCCTGAAAGCGAATTAACACTTTCTAAAAGTAAGTTTTATTTTTTAATTCGTTTTTCTTTTCTTTTTTAATAAAAACTAATAAATTAGTCGAAGACCTCCCTCCTTCGGCTACTTCTTCGTTTATAGAGGCCTTTTTTTTTTTCCTTTGAGAAAAAGGCCTCGTGTAGACACTATTTAAGCTATTTAACCGGTATTAGAAGACGAAGTTAATAATAAAATTTACGTTTTATTATTGAAAATAACCTCTCTTTTAATATTGTTAATTTTGATTCGTTTTGAGACCTTTTTTTTTATTTAAATAAGTAAGTTTTTATTTTTCTCTTTATTTTCTCTTTTTTTCTTTTCTTTTTAATTAATATAAATAATAATAATTTTTTAGGGAAGCTCTTACGATTAATAGAAAAAAGTTAAAGTTAAATTTAACTTTACTTTTTTTTATTAAAAAGGAGGAGATAAATATTAAAATAAATCGAAATATTAAAGAAAACGGTATTGTTTCTTTAACTTTTAATTTATGGACTTTGAATATACGAAATTTATCGAAATATTAAAGAAAACGGTTCTTTTTCTTTAACTTTCGATTTATGGACTTCGAATTTAAGAAATTCGTATTTAGGTGTTATTATCTCGTATATTAACCCTAAATTCGAGTTTATTTATAAGCTTATTAGTACGTTTTTTTATTTTATTTTTTAAAGTTAAATTTAACTTTAAATTTAAAGTTAAATTTAAAAATAAATATTAATAATAATAATACTTTTTAAGTTTCGAAATATTAAATATTTCTTATATAGGTAAAAATATCTTTTATAGTATTTTATTTACTTTAAGCGAATTTTAAGCGTTAGGCCCAGAAAATATTTTAAGGTATTATTTTTCCTTTTTCTTTTTTAAAAAATATATTAACGTTTTCTAGTATTATTAGGGATAACGCTTTAAATAATAATACGGCTATTTCTTTTTTTGAGTCTGTTTTTCAAGACGAATATAATATTAGTTTTGAAAACGATATTAAATGCGTTGTATACGTATTTAATCTCGTTGTTAGAGTTATATTAGACTCCTTTTTAAAATTAGAAGATTCGTTTACTTCTAGTAAGTCTTTTTATTTTTATTTTTATTTTATTTTCTTTATTTAAATATTTAATTAATAAATATTAACGTTTTTTAGTTCTTTTTGAACGAATTCGACGTATTATGAATTTAATTCGTAATACGAAAGAAGTTAAAGATTACTTTCATTAAGGAATTATTATTTTAAAACGAAATGGTATATTACTTTTTGATTTTAACCTTTCTACGATACCGTTAGGTAAGTTTTCTTTATTATTATTATTATTATTATTATTAATATTATTATTAATATTATTATTAATATTATTATTATTTTAAACGTTATTAATTATTTTTATTTTTTAAATAACGTTACGCGTTGGAATTCGACGTTTTTAATGCTCCAGATTTTTTTCGAGTTTAAAAAAGTTTTAAAATACGTTTTTAATAATACTATTAACGACGAGTTTTAAAATATTTTTATTCTTCCAAATGAATGGATTATTATAGCCGAATTAATTCGTGTTTTTTAAGGTTTTTTATAAACCTACGGTAAGGTTACAAGGCGAGGCTTATATTACTCTTTCTAGTACTTTATTAGATATTTATTTAATATTTAATAAGTTACGTGCTTTAAAGAATAATTTTACGGTTAACTACGATAACTTTGTAAGTTTTTTATTATTTTTTATATTTTAATTTTTATTACTTTTTAATTATTTATTAACGTTTTATTTAAATAGGAATATTCATCGATCTTTGTTACTGTTATTTTAAGCGGTATAACGAAGTTAAATAAATATTTTCCTGAAAAGTTTAAACTTAATAGGTTTCCTAAATATAAGGCTTATATTATAAGCCTTATTTTAGACCCTAGGATGAAGGTTAGGCATTTCGAGGATAACGGGCGGTTATATTTTAATACCGGGCCGTATAAAGGGTAACGAATATATTAATTAACGAATATAATTCGTAACTTTATTTTATTATTATTATTATTATTATTATTTTTTAACGTTTTTTAGTTTAAGAAATAAACCTAGATTTAATATTACTTCTAGTAATATTAATCCCGGTTCTTCTTTTAATAAATTAGCTAGATTAAAAAGAGAGAAAAACGGTGATAGTAACGATAATTTATTTATTAATTCATCGAACCGTTTAACCGAAGTAAAAATATACCTTTCTAAGCAGTGTAAGGTTTAAGAAGTAAGTTTTTATTATTTTATTATTTATTATTATTTATTATTTATCTTTTTAATTAACGTTTTAATAGGTTAAACCACTTAATTATTGGAAAGCGAATTCGGTTAAGTTTCCAGTTTTAAGTGTTTTAGCTAGACGGTATCTAGCAATCCCTGCTACTTCGGCTGCAGTTGAACGTGTTTTTTCGGTAAGTAATAATATAATAACGAAAAATAAAAATCGTCTAGATCCAGAGACGGTAAAAGAGATTATATTATTACGTTACTGGAAATTACCGGATATAAATAGTTTAAATAACTTATTATCCGAAGAAAACGAGGTAGATAGCTAGGATAATAAATACTTTTTTTTTCTTTTTCTTTTAATTTTTTTTTAAATAGTTATAATTAACTAAGTTGTGACTTTTTTATACTTTTAAATTAAAAATAATTATTTTCTTCCGAAATAAAATTATTTAAGATAATACGTTAGTATCGTTTTTATAGTTAAAATACGACGAATTTAATTATATATACCTTATATATTAAATATTTGAAACTTCTTTAAAAAATAAAAATATTACTTTTTATTAATTAAAAAGTCGTAATTAACCGATTTATAACTTTTTTATACTTTTAAGTTAAAAATAACTATTTTCTTACGAAATAAAATTATTTGATACTATACGTTAGTATTATTATTATAGCCTAATTACGACGAATTTAACTATATATACCTTATAAACTTATATTTTATATTATATATTAAAAAGGTCTTTTTATTACTTTTTTATTAAAAAAGTAAAGAAAACACCTTTTAATATTTTAGTTTTTAGTATACTAAAAACTAATTTTAGTATACTAAATTAGTATAGAGGCTGTACTAAAACTAATTTTAGTATACTAATTAGTATAAAAGGTCGTACTAAAACTAAAATACTAAAACTAATTTTAGTTTTTAAAAATTTATACTAATTTTAGTATACTAAAATTATTTTTTTTACTAAAATACTAAATTAATTTTAGTATACTAAAATTAGTTTTAGTATTATACTAAAACTAATAAACTAATTGCCAACCCTGTTAAAAACGTTTTTTAATATACTTTATTATATAAATAAAGTAATTTTTTTAAAAAATTTAAAGACTCCTTTTATATATAAAAGTTTTTATTTTTATATATAAATTCTTTTTACGGTTATAATTAAAAATAAAGGTATTCTTTAAAAGGGTTATAATATTTAATATTATAATTATCTCTCCTTTAAAAGTTTTTATTCTTAAAAGTTATAATAATTTCTTTATTAAATTTAAATAAAAGTTTATTTTTATTAAAATTAATATTATTTAAAAGAATTATTAACGAATATAAATTATTTATTAAATAACTTATTATTAAAAAGTAAATTTAACGTTAAGTTTTATATAATTATATTATACCTCTTTTTTTTATAATTATAAAAGAAAATATTATAAACGTAACCAAATTATTTTTAATTAATAAAAACTTTATTTATAACTTTCTTATTTTATATTTATAGTTTGTTTAAACTTCTTTATATTAAGTAATTTTTTTATTAAATTTTTTTATTATTATATAATTTATTTTTAAAAAAAAGTAACCTTTAAAAAACATTATAAGTAAAAATAAATAATTAATTCGTTTATTAATTTAAATTATTTATAAAAGTTTAAATAATAATATTTTTTTAAGAAATTATTATTATATATCTTTATAATTTAATAACTTTTATATTACTATTTTCTTTAATAATTATAATTATTTTTTTATTATAAGTAAAATATTTATAAATTTTTAAAGGGTATATAAAAAATATATA